>CM054183.1:3446474-4046474 GCA_028829895.1 Sinotaia quadrata
TAAAATAATGCATGTGTTTTAACATGTACAAATCTTCCCTTACCTTGGCAAGCACCTAATATAATAAAAACCTATCAGTTTTAATGTTAAAATTTTATCTTGTGATTTGAGACCTTTAAATTATCTTTTATTTAATTCGCTAAGTTTATCAGCTTATCTTTGTCCTTCAATTCTATCACGGTTTTCATTCATTAATAGTTTTATCAAGTGACGCAAGTAATAATAACTTACTCAGTTAGTATGCCAGTAGTAATACTTGTTCACTTAATTGTGTTTTTCCGACTGGAAGTGGTCACTACATACAAGTTGGCATATGCGATGGTAATGAGTATGTGCTTAAAGAGGTCATTACAATAGCTCTCTTGCTAGTGTAATTACTTCTTGAGTATGTGTTTAAAGAGGTCATTACAATAGCTCTCTTGCTAGTGTAATTGCTTCTTGAGTACGTGTTTAAAGAGGTCATTACAATAGCTCTCTTGCTAGTGTAATTACTTCTTGAGTATGTGTTTAAAGAGGTCATTACAATAGCTCTCTTGCTAGTGTAATTACTTCTTGAGTATGTGTTTAAAGAGGTCATTACAATAACTCTCTTGTTAGTGTAATTACTTCTTGAGTACGTGCTTAAAAAGGTCAATAATAGATCTCTTGTCAGTGTAGTTGCTTTTAGAACCGATTATCCATACAAGTAACAGCATATGACAGATTTTATTAGCACATAGTACACAACTAGTACACAACTAGCACACAACTAGCACACAGCTAGCACACAACTAGCACACAACTAGCACACAACTAGCACACAGCTAGTACACAGCTAGCACACAACTAGTACACAACTAGCACACAGCTAGTACAACCGAACGAAAGAGAACATTTCCCTCAAGCAAGAAGACTTCAAATAACAAGAAGACTTCAAATAACAAGAAGACTTCAAATAACAAGAAGACTTCAAATAACTAGATGATTGCTTACGCGGGTAAGTTCACAGGTCACCATGGCAGTATTTAGGGCGCAATAGTCTGTACACTGATAGTATATGGCAGACTGACAACACAATGAAACGGAAGTAAGTTTGCTCACAAATTGTACAGGCCTCCCACACTGATAGTACTGAACAGGCTGCCACACGGATAGTATAGAATATGTCTATCCCCATACGTAGTACTGAAAAGACCGGCCACACAGACAGTACAGAACAGGCAGCCCACGCATATAGTACAGAACAAACCCCACACACACACATGGATAGTATTGAGTAGGCCGTCCACAAGGATAATACAGACCAGGCCGCCCACACAAATAATACAGAACATCCCGCCCACGCGTATAATACAGAATGGGCTGCCCACACGCTTTAGTACCGAACAGGTCCCCAACACAGACAGTAATGAACAGGCCGCCCACACGGAGATTACTGAACAGGCCGCCCACACGGAGAATACTGAACAGGCCGCCCATTCGGAGAATTCTGAACAGGCCGCCCACACGGAGAGTGCTGAACAGGCCGCCCACACGGAGAGTATAGAAAAGGCCGCCCACAAAGCCGTAAGTTAACAATGCATGTACGCTGGTGTGAAAAATTAGGCCGTTGTCTATGTTTATGTTGGCGATCTATCGCTCACTCTTCGGCATCGTTATCTAAGGAACTCCATCGCCGACTTTCGCAGCAGGATTGGAGTATCAGAGCATCTACTATTTACTTATTTATTTGCTTGATGCATCAATTTTTCAGCGATACCCCCCCCCACTCCCTTCTTCATTGTCCACGTGATCTTGCTTTATTTTTCATTTTTCACAATGAATTATTATTTTTTATTTCCATATATTTTGTATAGTGGTAAACTGTCTACTGATAGAAGCACCCAGATTTAAAAATAAGTATTATTAGTGAATGTTAGAGCGGGGTAGGGGGGTTGGGGGTCTATTGCACATGACTGCAAAATAGTAACCAGTATAATTCCCTTAAGAATCGAGAAATGCTATTTAAATTATAATTATTGACTATGTATATCTGAAAGATAAACTAAACGTTATTTAAATAATTGACTATGTATATCTGAAAGATAAACCAAACGTTATTTAAATTATTGACTATGTATATCTGAAAGATAAACCAAACGTTATTTAAATTATTGACTATGTGTATCTGAAAGATAAACCAAACGCTATTTAAATTATTGACTATGTGTATCTGAAAGATAAACCAAACGCTATTTAAATAATTGACTATGTGTATCTGAAAGATAAACCAAACGCTATTTAAATAATTGACTATGTATATCTGAAAGATAAACTAAACGCTATAGAAGTTAACGAATAAATAGTTTCTAAAGTAATGCATGAAAAAATCCATCACTGCATATTTGTTGTATATTTCCCACCAGTGATGATGGGTGGAAAATTAAAATGAATGCAGTACTAGGAACATAAATGAATTTGTATATTGGCAGGCTTGATTATACGTCATATTGCAAGTGAACATTTTAGCATCATTTAGCAAATGACCTTGACAGTTGGTGGGTTTTTTTTTATTTTATGAGTGTTTTGATGCTGTCTCTGTTTCATGAATGTGACAATGCAATATAGAGCTGGCAATGTGAAAACTTCCTTCCTCCCTCCCTCCTTCCCATTCCTACGAGCGCGACAACGCAACTTAAAGCTGGGCATGTTAAAAAAACTCCCACGTGCTCAAAGGTCAAGGACGCTTTAGCGTCGCTTCAAAACCTCCCATGTGCCCCCTCCCCTCTTTCACTCCCTTTTTTCTTCCTTCCTTCACTCCCCATCCCTTTCCTTCCCATGAATGCAACAACGCAACATAAAGCTTGCAATGTGAAAAGGTCACGAAGGTCAAGTATGCTTTAGTATCTATAAAAAATCCCATGTACTCGAGGGTAAAACTGGCCATGTGAAAATATCTCCCAGGTGCTCTACCTTGACCCTCAAAGGAATGCGTTATACACAGAGCTAGATAACTATGGATAGATAGATAGATAGATAGATAGATAGATAGATAGATAGATAGATAGATAGATAGATAGATAGATAGATAGATAGATAGATAGATAGATAGATAGACGCTCAACATTGACGATAACATTATTAATGCTGCTATTGCTGCTGATAATAAAGGTAACTTAAGTGAGTGCTTAATCTTTAATACTTTTTTAAAATCTAGGCGCATCAATAAATATAATTACACAGAACAACACTATATAAAATATATGGAAATAAAAACTAAATAAATGTATGGTCATATTCAGTAACACAATAATAAACACACACAGTAATACATAATATTTGTTCATTACTAAACATTTAGGTAGAGTTACATAAAATAGATAAACAAGCAGTAACACTCTGGTTAATAGTTACATATGTGACGTAAAGCACAGTTAAAGGAGCAGATGTGAAATAAAGAACAGTAACAAAGGGAATCGTGAAATTAAATGCTGGTTTTGAAGATGAAAGAGAAATGTTTAAAGAGTTGAAAGATGTTTAGCATCGGGCAAGTACATTTGAGTTCTAATTGCACAACGATGATAACCGCTTCCTGGTGTTAAAAAAAAAATTTGATGGACACAGTATCTTTAATAGCATTTACACCAGCCAACAAACTATGCTCAGTCTGAATGCGTACGCTATTGCACAATATCAACGAACTATGCTCAGTCTGAATGCGTACGCTATTGCACAATATCAACGAACTATGCTCAGTCTGAATGCGTACGCTATTGCACAATATCAACGAACTATGCGCGTGATTCAAAGAACATTCCAATACAAAACAGCGCAATCGATTAAATGGACCAGGTGTGTCCTTAGGCCTTAGGGTGTCCCACTTTTAAATCTTGCACTCTTACCAAAGCAACACAAGAATTCACATCACTTTTCAGATGTACAAATCATAAAAGGCAACAGGAAAAGAAATTTTTATTGTAAACAGTGCATCACCTGTCATCTGATTACAGTAATGACCGCATCACGTCATTAAAGTGTTGTGTTAGAAAGACCGCCCCTGTTTTGACGACCAAAATAGAAAGCAGCCATCCTAAAGATTCTCCCCTCCCCCAGCACACTCAGCGGGTTGACTGCACCAGGTGTGGTTTGCCATCTTTAAGCATCATGTAGCATTTCTTAGGTACAACTGCTAAAACAAACTACAGTCTATCGCCAGGTGTGGTTTGCCATCATGTAGCATTTCTTAGGTACAACTGCTAAAACAAACTACACTCTATCGCCAGGTGTGCAAGTGCATCGAAAATTGAGAGAATCGTTGACGTCATTCGGGGAGATATTATTCTACGACGATATCAAGTGAGCATTTTGGCGCGATTCTCAGAGGTCAAAGGGCGCAAATACAATGGAACTTTTGAAAACATTTAGGATGAAGGCTTTGTTGCTGTATAGTGTATCTATCCTTCATCACCTGCAGGTTCGTTGACTTAAGGTTCCAATACAAAATTAGCGAATGTTCATTTACAATCCTTAATATAGACGTTTATTCTTTGATAGCACAAGAGTTACTTATATATTTAATTTTATGTAAAGCGCAGTAATTCTTTAAGAAGTTTTAATTATTTGTAAAAGGAATAATTTTTGTGACGCTCAAAGAGGTAGGTAAGTATGTATTTATCTACAAAGTTCAATTGCAAATGAGAGTGCCTTCCCTTTAAATTTGGTAAGTATGTATTTATCTACAAAGTTCGATTGCAAGTGAGAATGCATTCCCTTTAAATTTGTTAAAGTAATCGCTCAAAATAATGAAGAATTAAATTTAATCATAAATTGCTTATTTTGTTAGGAAAAAGTTCACTTTTGCGAGCAAACAAGATCGAAAATGAAGCCAAAATGTTTATAAACAAATACGATAATCATGCATTGTAAATTTTCTTAACTAAATTCATTTAAACTGTATTACTAGCTGTCTTGTCAAAGATGGTCAAGGACAAAAGGCATTAAATTAGTTATTGGGACAAAGTTTCCATTCACGCAACACTACAATTATTATTTCTAGGGAAATACATGTTATTTCAAAATCAAGATTTTGTCAAATCTATTATTTCATCTCTTAACTGAAATCATTGTCATACCCATTACTTTAGTGTTGAAATTAAATCTTCGATGTTTCAGATTTAAATCTGATGTTTATTTAATTTTGCTTGTAAGCTTAGTTTCCCAGTTTTGAGTAGGCCATGTTTAAATCAGAGTGAGGCAAATCTAGAGATGAAGAGACTGCAAGGGATTTAAAGTCACCTAAGTTAAAATGACGTCACTAATTGAGACTGGAAGAACTGTTTGTAAATCAACATTGGAGCAACCGTGTTCATTCAGAAAACCAGAATGAGGCAAGTATAGAGTTGAACACATTATCATGGATTCCAATTCAGTCATTTTACAATTATTTTACTAATTGGGAATATTGCAGTCAGTGTGTATTTAAGCACTTGATTGTGTGTAACATTTCAAGCACTTGATATTTTGCATTTCAAGCTCATGAAAGTATGAATTTCTAGCATTTGATAGCGTGTATTTCAAGCACATGAAAGTATGAATTTCTAGCACTTGATAGTGTGTATTTCAAGCACATGAAAGTATGAATTTCTAACACTTGATAGCGTGTATTTCAAGCACATGAAAGTATGAATATCTAGCACTTGATAGTGCATTTCAAGCACATGAAAGTATGAATTTCTAGCACTTGATAGTGTGTATTTCAAGCACATGAAAGTATGAATTTCTAACACTTGATAGCGTGGTATTTCAAGCACTTGATAACGTGTACTCCTAGCACTTAATAGCGTGATTTCAAACACTGTATAGCACTGGACGCTGAAAATTGAAGTGCTTTGAAAATATCTTGGATAAGAACGCGTTAATTTTAGCACGTGATTTATTATATGGAGATGGCTGAGGACAAGGGAGCTAACTTAAGTATAATTACACTTAAGCCAAAATAGCACAGATATATTTCATGTATATCTATTTCTATTTCATTATATTTTCTTTTTTGTATCAACAATATTGTATTAAATAATAGTAGAAAATAACTGATTATTGATAAAGTGACTAAATGAAAATTTCTTGGACTCTTTTAGAGAAGAAGTATATGTGCAAACTTTAACATTTCTTAGAGAAGAAGTATGTGTGCAAACTTTAACAGTTTTGTTAATGCTAAAAGCATTCAACGTCATGAGAGTGAAGGAAATTGATTACAAATTTTTAACAGTTTTGTTAATGCTAAAACCGGGGACAATTTTCAGTTTGTCAGAGACAAAAACGGCAAGGCGTCGGATGAAAAAGAAATACACGAGAGGAGACAGACAACGTCAATTAAGGCCTTGGGCAAAAGAAAGGAAACGAGGCTGGGCGAGCACTAAGTGTTGGCAGAAATGGATTTCATGTTGTCAGTCGCCGAGTGGCACGTACAGTAATGCTATCCTCACACGCTCCCCCGACTTTTCAACCCAACGCTTCCGTCACAGGTAGGCGTTGAAGGTGTCAGTTCTCGTCTGGCGTCACGGTGTAGGCGTTGAAGGTGTCAGTTCTCGTCTGGCGTCACGGTGTAGGCGTTGAAGGTGTCAGTTCTCGTCTGGCGTCATGGTGTAGGCGTTGAAGGTGTCAGTTCTCGTCTACTATTTTACTGGATTTATTTTGACTGAAGGATACAGATACAAATGGGACACATAGAAGATAAGAAAAGAAATATATTTACTCAATCCCAGTATTAGAACTAGTATAAGATATATATGTAATGTAAGATACAGTGCAGTACAATATCTACTCTCAGGATAAGGTAAAGGTACAACACAAGCAATAGGTACAATTCAAGCAACAGATACAATACAAACTATAGGTACAATACAAGTTACAGATACAATACTTTATATAGGTACAATACAAGGTGTCGGTGCATAACAACGAATGGGTACAATACAAAATATAAGTACAAGTTATAAGTGCATTAGAATATATAATTAAATGACAAGCTATAAATACAATACAAGATACTGTTCAATACAAGATTTACGTACAAAGAAGCTTCAGACACAGTAATGTTAGAGATGCAATACACAGGTACAATCCAGGTAACATGTGCCAAATGCAGATATAAAACAGGTTAAGGTGTAATAAACAGGAACAATACAGGTAACAAGTGCTAAATGCAGATATAAAACAGGTTAAGGTGTAATAAACAGGAACAATACAGGTAACAAGTGCAATACACAACTACAATACAAGTAACAAGTGCAATACACAGCAACAATACAGGTAACAAGTGCAATACACAACTACAATACAAGTAACAAGTGCAATACACAGCAACAATACAGGTAACAAGTGCAATACACAACTACAATACAAGTAACAAGTGCAATACACAGCAACAATACAGGTAACAAGTGCAATACACAGCAACAATACAGGTAACAAGTGCAATACACAGGTACAAAACAGATAACAAGTGCAATACACAGCTACAAATCAGTCATCCCAATGGTCTCTAGAATATGTAAATCTGTCATCCCAAATGGTCTCCAGAATATGTAAATCAGTCATCCCAATAGTCTACAGAGTATGAAAATCAGTCATCCCAATGGTCTCTAGAATATGTAAATCTGTCATCCCAATGGTTTCCAGAATCTGAAAATATTTGTCCTATATCTTCAGCATTTTAGAGTGTGTATTTGAACAAAATTGCATAATAAACCTGTTACTCTAAATTCTTGCTCTCGACCATTTTATCCATCTGGAAATAAGAAGACATTTTGAAAATTTGATTCATAAGTTTAATGATTGAATTTGTATATTAATGCTAAGAAAGGGGCACTTTCCAGTTAAATTTGAAATTTACGTTATTTTTGATAGGTGTCTTGTACTCATGAATATTTACATATATTTGTTGGACATATCATAAATTGGTTGTTATCGTATTCAGTAGCAAATAACAGTTTTGTACTTGCTTTTGAATCTGAATACTGATGAATATAAGAGGAAAAGTTAGCATATGACTTTTATCTGTTTATTAAAGATTTTCACAAGATGCTTAAACATATATTTATTAATTAAATTTTTTCAAGTGAATTTAATTTGAATAAAATATCAAGAAGTCATACATTTAAATTATTAAGTGATCCACTTCATTATTTAATACAGTAAAGTAGCTTCCCAAAGAATCAGTCTATCATGAAGTCAGTAAGAAAACGTGAGTCAAACAGCTTACCAAATTAATCTATCATGAAGTCAGTAAAGAAAACGTCAGTTAAACAGCTTACCAAATCAATCTATCATGAAGTCAGTAAAGAAAACGTGAGTCAAACAGCTTACCAAATCAATCTATCATGAAGTCAGTAAAGAAAACGTCAGTCAAACAGCTTATCTAATGAATGTCTCAGTCAATGGAACAATCAGGCTTTTAATGAGTCTGCTGAGGAACGGAAGAACATAACGATCAGAAAGCCGGATAACTAGACACCTAATCATTTACACAAACAACCGGCCGTTGAACCAGCCACACAGGCACTCATTGATCGTACACGAGTTAAATGGAGCAATATATTGGGTTGTTAAGCCACAAAACAGCCTCCTTGCAGAGAACGTTTAAGTGACAATTCCCTACAAATGTAAGCTCTCTCTTCCTTTCATCTTTATACACAGTGCGCTTTGTTCTTGTGCAGACAAGGCACGGACCGGTTCCAGTCTTAGAGTCAGATGTCTTGGCCCAGTGTCTGCAACCAAGTCTGGTATTGAATTACCAAACAAACTGGAACAAAAATCAACAACGACAACGACAACAAACCCACCTTTGCGTCCGAACACAAAATATATTCTCGTCTTCCCATCCTAACTTCTGTAGTCAGACAGCTAGATAAGCAGGTAATTTATTTTGCTCTTAGTGACTGTATTTTCTCTTCCTAAAAACCACTTGCTACATTGGAGGACAATTGCTTTTACAAATAGAATTATAAGGATGATACGTATAACACAGGTTAGTAAAACCAGTTCTTGTTACAAAACAATAAGAGTGAGGTCAAATTGATATATAACACGTCATCATACCAGCAATTAACTGTATAAAGTAATTGTTTACAATCTTATTGATACATATAACTGCTATATACATCTATTGCCGTAAACATTAATTATTGTTGCCAACAGCTACTGATGTGAACTCTATTCCTCCATATAGCTCTTGGTGTGAACACTATTTACAGATGTTGCCAACTTGAATCGAAATAACTCTGTGGAGTGGTTAAACTGCACTGTCACGAGATGTAGTCATGGACAAAAATAGAAATAAAGCCAGGATAGTGTTATCTTGTCACGAACAGCAGTGAAAAGGACTGAAAATTTCCAGAAATGTGTTGTCATGAAAACTAGAAGCTAATTCCGTCATCGTGTCTTGAATGACAACACAAATGTCATCGTGTCTTGAATGACAACAAAACTGTCATCGTATCTTAAGTGACAACAAATGATCTAATAAAGCAAAAGTACTATGTGACTACAACAACAGCGGAAAATAACCAACGCAGCGCCATTTTTTTTTAGTGAAGACATCAGAATATAAAACTGAGTACTAAATTAATTACAAACATATAATTCGAACATTGATCTTCAAAGATGTTATTTTTTTCATTTGAAACCTTTAACTAAAGGTAATATGAACTAATAAAAAGTAAGTATTTTTAATAGAGAGCTACTTAAGGGTGTCAAATGATCAATCTAACTGAAAAAGTATGATAATCTATAAACGCTTTACTATAATTCAGCAAATGATCAATCTAATGATATAAACGCGTGACCAGAGTTAAGTAAATGACGCAAACGATAGATCTAACTAGAAAAAAATATGGTATTGTATAAACCTGTAGGATTCAGTAACTGGAAAAATAGTGGGGTTTTGCAGATTTTAATGAAAGATATGTCATTCTATCAACTTGTTATCAAAATTAAGAAAATGGCAAAAATATATTTTTTTTAGATTTAAAAAAAAATTGTTTTTGAAATTAATTAACTTTCTGAAATAGCACTGGAAAGTTTGCACATCTTCGGCATAATTTGTAATTTAAGAGTATGATATTCCCCCAACTTTTTCCTGATATTTTTCTTGTTTTGAAGCAGAAATTTAATTTGTTACATTCACAACGGTCGTCTGCTGTAACATTGTATGTATTAGGAATAAATATGGGAGGTGGGGATGGGGGTGGGGGTAAAGTGTAGGCAAATTTGTAGAAATGTATATATAGACTGAATTTGAATGGTTTGGGGTGTATGGGGGTGTATGGGTATAAATGAGTGAATAAGGGAATAGTTGTGGGTAAATGGGTGGGTGGGTGGAGAAACTGGTGCGATAATTAGGCCTCAAGTTAAAGAAATATTTCTTCATCTCTCCAAAATGCTTTCTTCCTGGTTTCTTATTATGTAAAGCAGTTTATAATCATCCTTCACTGGCATTTCCTGTACTCCTTCATCCAGGAAATCCAAGCGTTTCTGAGGTTGTAATGACGTCTTCAATTTGTTTATGTTGAACTTGCTGATAGTTTGGGCAATCCAAGAATGGTGACTGAAGGAAAGGACAAAACAAACTTTCAACAACATCACTGTTACTTCAGCCTGTCGGGTATTATGGGATTTTTTTTAAAAATCAGAGTACGCCTGTCAAGATAGTTTTATCAACACTGATCAAATGTGTGTGTTGTCAGGACAGTTTTGTCAACACTGATCAAATGTGTGTGTTGTCAGGACAGTTTTGTCAACACTGATCAAATGTGTGTGTTGTCAGGACAGTTTTGTCAACACTGATCAAATGTGTGTGTTGTCAGGACAGTTTTGTCAACACTGATCAAATGTGTGTGTTGTCAGGACAGTTTTGTCAACACTGATCAAATGTGTGTGTTGTCAGGACAGTTTTGTCACACACTGATCAAATGTGTGTGTTGTCAGGACAGTTTTGTCAACACTGATCAAATGTATGTGTTGTCAGGACAGTTTTGTCAACACTGATCAAATGTGTGTGTTGTCAGGACAGTTTTGTCAACACTGATCAAATGTGTGTGTTGTCAGGAGAGTTTTATCAACACTGATCAAATGTATGTGTTGTCAGGAGAGTTTTATCAACACTGATCAAATGTATGTGTTGTCAGGAGAGTTTTATCAACACTGATCAAATGTATGTGTTGTCAGGACAGTTTTGTCACACACTGATCAAATGTATGTGTTGTTAGGACAGTTTTGTCACACACTGATCAAATGTATGTGTTGTCAGGACAGTTTTGTCACACACTGATCAAATGTATGTGTTGTTAGGACAGTTTTGTCAACACTGATAAAATGTGTGTGTTGTCAGGACAGTTTTGTCACACACTGTTCAAATGTATGTGTTGTTAGGACAGTTTTGTCAACACTGACCAAATGTGTGTGTTGTCAGGACAGTTTTGTAATTATCAATATAAGAGATGTCTGGATTGTTTAGACAGGACCTATTTTTGATCGGGACGTTTGCATTTGTGTATAGGACTGATCGTGAACGTTTGGATTTGTGTATAGGACTGATCGTGAACGGGATGTAAGGAGTGATCAATGTAAAAGATGTCAAGGCTGTTTTGTTAGGTCTATTTTAGGGCTGTTTCGTTGTGTTTATTTTGTCCAGACTGATTTCTTAGTTTTATTTTGTCAAGACTGTTTAATTAGGTTTATTTTGTCGAAATTGTTTGGTTAGGCTTATTTTATCAAGACAATTTTGTTGGGTTTATTTTATGACTATTTCGTTATGTTTATATGTCAAGACTGTTTTCATATGTTTAGTTTAGTTTCTAAGGCTTATTTTTGGATTGTTTTGTTAGGTTTATTTTATTACTTTTTCGGTAGGTTTATGTTGTCAAGACTGTTTTGTTAGGTTTATTTCGTCAAGTCTGCTTCGTTAGGTTTATTTTGTCAGGACTGATTTGTTAGGTTGTTTTGTCAGAACTGTTTCGTTAGGTTTATTTTGTCAAGACTGTTTTGTTAGGTTAATTTTATCAAGACTATTTTGTTGGGTTTATTTTAGGTCTGTTTCCCTAGATTTATTTTAGGACTGTTTTGTTAGGCGTATTTTATCAAAACTATTTCATTAGTATATTTTATGACTGTTTCATTAGGTTTATTTTGTCAAGTCTGTTTCGTAAGGTATATTTTATGACTGTTTGTTTAAACTTCTTTTGTCAAAACTATTTTGTTAGGTTTAATTTAGGACAGTCTTGACAAAAGAAGTTTAAACAAACAGTCATAAAATAAACCTTACACCATATTAGGACCGGGCCTGGGAATTTGCCAAAATATGTTCGTGTAAAAGAACACTCACAATCCTAGAACCAAGCGGATGTGACATCATAAATTGACATGACAGCTGCTCACCTTACTTGCAGACCTCGAGAAACACCTGTAAACATTCCATTCCTTTTCTTTTCTCTTAGAACACGGTATAATTGTCAACTGGTATTATATGATCTACATTACTCCTGAAAGTGTCCAAGAAAACCGTCCACGATTCCTAATATTTTCCAGAAAACCTAGAAATTTTTTCGCGTAGGAATTTTAAATTTCTAAACATTTCATGTTATTTATTTATTTATTGTAGATCGAAATCTTGGACATTGAGGAGTTAATAAATCATAAAATCTTATTTGAGGTGTTTGTGGACATCAGGAGGATTTATCACAGAATTATTTGTGGTAGTGTACAATTTCACAGGCAAATATTTAGTCATGTAGAATTATCACTAGATAACTTATAGTTACTGAAAAATTCCAATGAGATAGTTATTAATAATTTTTATTTGCCTTGTAGATATATCTCTAGACAACACGTAATCATAGAGAAGTTTCAATGAGGCGTTTTTAATAGTAATGAGATATATCTCTAGATAACGTGTTGTCATAGAGAAGTTTCAATGAGGTGTTTTTAATAGTCATGAGATATATCTCTAGAATTCAGAGGGAAGTTTCACAGCCTTGTTTTCATTATTGACGCGGTTTATCTCTGGATAAATTATAGTGGGTCAAATCTATACACAGTACGGCTGTTAAATTAAAATTTCCTTTAAATTATAGTGGGTCAAATCTATACACAGTACGGCTGTTAAATTAAAATTTCCTTTATACATAAGCCCAAACACGTGCGACTACTTTCCATTTTAAACCTTGTAAACTAATTTCCGAGATTTCTTCTCGCAAAATTGATGTTTCTGGCTTACTCACAGAACGCTTAGTGGAAACATGTATACACATCCCGTGTTTCCCCGACCCCACCCAACCCCCATTCATTACAAGAACACTTTCACTCATACGATTACACTTTGAAAAGCGTTGAGTTTTCTTTTTTTTCTTCAAGTTCTTTAATCTTAAGTGGTGTTTTCAAGCACAAGACGAAAAGGATGTCTTTGTTTGTCGACTTTTTGTAAATAACGTTCAATTGTATTTACAGTCTTGTTTCCATGCCCTGTCAGATGAGGGTTCCATTTCATTTCATTACCCTTGTCTTGTTACTGAAAACGCCTTTGTAATGTTGTTCCTAGATAAGGACTTATAAATTGAAACATATAATCTGTAATGATGTTTTCACATTTCAACCAGACAATTTTATATTTAGTATTCGCTTACTTGTTACTTGCACTCTGTGGCAGAATAAAATTTAAAATTAAATTGTTAAATTGTCATAGTAACCCGACCTTGGGCACTCCTTATGATGGCATTTGTGGATCAGATTTGAAAGTAAACAACCCGGGTTGAGAATATGCTAGAAATTGCTGATGTAATGCAAATTAGCTCATGAGCATGTTTATTATCCAATGGTTATAATTTACGAGAACAAGACCAGCCAATAGGCTTGAGATCTAAAAGTTTACCTGGTGTAGAGAAATATATTGTCTGGTCACTTGAATTTAAGTGGCAAAGAAGTCTGGTCTTGAACAGTGGCCATTAGCATGATGGAGTTAAGTGATTGTTGATTTAATACATTTAGTGTTAAATTTATTGACCTTCTTACACATATTGATAATCTTATGTTGGAAAAGAAAGTGTGTTGATTGGGGCTCACTAAATATAGATTAAAGACGGATTTATCTTCTCCTTTAGTAAGAAGTTTTCCACCTACAGAATATTGTGATGGTAAATGTTTGTCTTAAATGTGACAGAATATTGTGACGGTAAATGTTTGTCTTAAATGTGACAGGAAAAGATAAGACGTTTACAGCACCCGCATATCTGCCAATTGAGAGAGACGAGTGGTGTCCCCTGTATAATTATTAATAATATAAATTAAGTATCTCAACACTTGTAATTAGTTATGGACGATTCATTAATTATAGTAATAATAACCATTAACTAGGTAGTGTTCACATCACATGATTGGATAGGCTATGTCCAGGTATGATTTCAAATTTGTTCAAAATTATTAAACTATTTGACATGTGTTGAAATTAGTAAATGTGGAAAACACTGTTGAAAGTTTGTTTAGAAGTTAGTGGGAAAGACTAGACTTAAACAGAGCTATAAAGAGATACATTTTACTAGTGAAATAGACATTTAGAAAAGTGGGAAAGACTAGACTTAAAACAGAGCTATAAAGAGATAATTTTACTAGTGAAATAGACATTTAGAAAGCAGTCTTACCTCACTAATTATTTTTATTACACTATCTAGAACTGTCTTGCTTTCCTCTATCATTTTTCTCTTTTGAAATTTTTTATTAAACTTTTGATTTATAATTATTGATTGCATATTTTACTGATACACGTATTAAAATAGTTTCCATTATTGATGTGTGGAGATTTTGTTGTTTACATTGATTACGCATTTTAAGTAACGAGATTTTAAGTTGCTGGTTGCTCGAGTGTGTTGAGATACTTTTGTAAAATCAGTCAGATTGCTTGCCAGTTAACTAGTTGTGTGAACATGGTAGATTTATTTTGTGATTTAAAAATGGAAATTACACTAGTTGAAAATCTGAACACTACTCTTACCAAGTCCTTGAGAAAACTGCATGGAAAAAACATGTGATTGGGATATGTATTTGCCAGTACCTTTGTTTGCATTGCAAGAAGTACCAGAAGATTCAACTCAATTTTCCCCTTACGGTAGGACAATTAGAGGAACCATATCTATATTACAAGAATATTGACATTGTTTCCAGAAAGGCATGTGAAAGACAACTTCGGCTTTGTCTAAATCAGGTTATGTAAAAACTTTTATTGATTATCTCAAATAACTCCATTTCTGCTCTCTGATAAGATCTATTCTGTAATTGTATTGAATTGTTGAATTGTAGGGTTTTGGGGATATAAAATTGTGAAATACAGAAATTATTCAAACATTGTTTCGTAGAAATATCAATGTCAAGTGATCTATTTCATTGTATTTGTCATATGCATATTTGATTGTGGATTTAATACATTTGTTAAATTTATTGACCTTCTTAGACATATTGATAATTAAAATCTTATGTTGGAGAAGAAAGTTGGTGGAGGAGAGCTCACTAAATATAGATAAAGACGGGTTGTCTTCTCCTTTAATAAGTAGTCTTACACCTACGTAATACTGTGTGAAGGTAAATGTTTGTCTTTAATGTTGTGGAAGTTTCACAATCTATAGCTCTAACGCTCAAAGCAGACAAGTCTAACGCTCAAAGCAGACAACTCTAACGCTCGAAGCAGACAACTCTAACGCTCGAAGCAGACAATTCTAACCTTTAAATTCGTGATTATGCCTCCTCTAAAAACTATTTCCGCCAAACCTTGCAGGCAAGTGAGAATAACATGAGTTTTATGTAGGCATTATTTTTTTAAATAGAAACACTAAAATTTATCTCACTGTTTAAAGATGAGTGTATTCCTCTTTTCCCACTCCACCACTCCCATTATTTTGTAGGCAAACTATAAACTATATATGATTACAAAGAAGATAACAAAGCAATGTCGTAAAAATACAGGTCTAGGCAAACTATAAAATATATATGATTACAAAGAACATAACAAAGCAATGTCGTAAAAATATAGCTCTAGGCAAACTATAAAATATATATGATTACAAAGAACATAACAAAGCAATGTCGTAAAAATATAGCTCTAGGCAAACTATATATGATTACAAAGAACATAACAAAGCAATGTCGTAAAAATATAGCTCTAGGCAAACTATATATGATTGCAAAGAACTTAACCAAGCAATGTCGTAAAAATACAGGTCTAGGCAAACTATATATGATTGCAAAGAACTTAACCAAGCAATGTTGTAAAAATATTTAGAAAAGTATTTATTTTGATTACAGAACACTGAGATCTATATATGAAATTTTTATAAAAAATTTACTTAGGATTTTAAGAATTTATATCTATTTAATTTATTTTTGTTGTGCTGGTATTTTAGGAATTTATAACTATTTAGTTTATTTTTGTTCTGCTGGTATTTTAAGAATTTATAGCTGTTTAGTTTATTTTTGTTGTGCTCGGATTTTAAGAATTTATAGCTATTTTAGTTTGTTTCTTTGTGGTGGGACTTGAGATGTGGGATTTATTTTTTCTTCTGCTTTTCCGTTTAAATATTTGCTTTCGTTTGTTTGCTGAAGTTCTTGGTTTATTTCCCAGTTGTTTTAGTTCTGTTGATTATTGTTTATGTTTTTATTTATTATAGTTCCATTTTCATTTATATAAACGTGTGTGTGTGTGTGTGTGTGTGTGTGTGTGTGTGAGTCGGTATAGATGGATGAGTGTGGATGAGTGAATAGACGGACGGACGTTGGAAGAGCAGAGTGTAGTGTATCAATCTAATAACAAAGGCATTAAGTAGACAATGTGGCATACATCGAGCAGATATCAATCTAATAACAAGGCATTAAGTAGACAATGTGGCATACATCGAGCAGATATCACATCGAGCAGATATTCTTCATAGCAGAATTTCGTCTGCGTGATATAGCAACCGAAATTGTCATCGGCTTTCAATAATATAATTTTACGTTATAATTTGAATATACCTTGATCCAAAAGTGACAAAGTTAATTGTCTGAATGTTAGTACAGCTGCCTGGTACTGTAGAGTGTTGTTTCGATGCTTAGATTTAAAGAGCTAATCATTGTGCTTGAATGGGTCAATCAGTAAGGTGTTTGTGTTTAATGGGTCAATCAATAATGTGTTTTTGTTACTGGGTCAATCAGTAAGGTGTTTTTGTTTAATGGGTCAATCAAAAATGTGTTTTTGTTACTGGGTCAATCGGTGCGGTATTTTTGTTTAATGGGTCAATCACTAAGGTGTTTCTGCTTAATGGGTCAATTAGTAAGTTGTTTTTGTTTAATGGGTCAATAAGTAAATGTTTTCGTTTAATGGGTCATTCAGTGCGGTATTTTTGTTTGATTGTTTCATCAATACAGTTCTTTTGTTTAATGGCTCTATCAGTGCTGTGTTTTTGTTTAATGGGCCAATCAGTACAGTGTTTTTGTTAAATGGGTCAATTTACGTCACTCGCTACGATGTTTCGGTTGAACGGGTCAGTCATTGGAGTTAAATTAACAAGTTACTAGGAGTAATAGGATTTAATAATGTTTTAAATGTTTGATTTAAAAAAAATAGCAATCTTGAAAGAATATATCGAAGAAAGACATAAGTTTCTTACTTATTGTTTAATATCTCTTTGTTATCTATGTACAGTTGTCTTAAACGATCAGAAGCTTGTATAAAACGAGTTACGTTTTTGTAGCGTAAGATAGCTCAATCCTCTCACAGCTGTGTTTCTGATCATACCCTTATTGACCCTGACTTTATCAAAGAAATAATTGACATTGGATATTCAGCAGTCTAGTGATGGTAATCTGTATTGTGTCCAATATTAACAAGAGCAAAATGCTATATCAGTTGTATTCAATCAGCCTGTATGAGCATTATTTAATTTTGGTAGGTGTTGATGAGGAGATAGATAGATAGATAGATAGATAGATAGATAGATAGATAGATAGATAGATAGACAGACACACAGACAGACATACAGACAGATAGATAGATAGATAGATAGATAGATAGATAGATAGATAGATAGATAGATAGATAGATAGATAGATAGATAGATAGATAGATAGACGGAGAAGTATATTCATTCGTCTCGATGAAATTGTAAAGTGATATTAACCTGTCTCTCATTTCACTTCTATAATTATAATCTAGTGTGTCTTATTTCATTTCTATAATCTAGTGTGTCTTACTATTCCACTTGGTTGGTGAACATTGCGTTACGGGTCAACTGTTGTTTACATTCATCCTGTCCACAGACTGCCTGATAATAATTAATATTTACCTCAACTAAGAATGACCAGTCACTTGATATGTGTACCTAATAATAATTAATATTTACCTCAGCTAAGAGTGACCAGTCACTTGATATGTGTGCCTGATAATAATTAATATTTACCTCAGCTAAGAGTGACCAGTCACTTGATGTGTGCGCGCGCGTGCATCGCCTTATAAACATGGACTTGAACTAAGCTTACTAAATTTGTGTTTTGAACTAATGAATTTTATTGTTTTAATAGCAATATTCTTGGAATTGATTTTAATTACAATCGTTATATGTTTTATATGTTTCAGCGATTTTGTCCCTAAAGTTGATATTGAATAGGTATTTGGTGGGTGTGTCTAAATATTACGGAGTGGAGTCCCCTGTCTAGTTGTCCCTAAAGTTGATAATGAATATGTATTTGGTGAGTGTGTCTAAATATTGCAGCGTGGAGTCATCTGTCTAGTTGTCCCTAAAGTTGATAATGAATATGTATTTGGTGGGTGTGTCTAAATATTGCAGAGTGGTGTCCCCTGTCTAGTTGTCATATTATCAGTGACTACGTCCCGCACACCTTCATACGGGAAGTTTGATCCAGATTAACTGCCCCAAACTGGGGCGAGAACACTAGGCCAGCAAGGTTATCCACTGAAGGATGCGATTGCTGGCAGTGCCAGCAGACAGAGGAAGCCGTTGTCTGCTGCGAGACAAATGCCGCATCTCTCTGTAACTTCATCTGCTTGGTGCCGATCAAGTGAAAACAAACAAGACCGTTTACCAAACAACGAATCTCTTGATTCCAGAAAATTGAGAAGTTTCCTTCTGTAGCCTAGAGCAACGGTAGTTGGTAGTAATGACCGCATCTTGATGTCAGACCTTTGGATTCAGCCCTGGGCAAAACTTTCACACCAAATCACGTGCTAAAGTCGGTCCTAGTCTAGTTGGGCAAATATTCTAGTAGAAAAGTCATTGTCTAGAACCAGGCAAATATTCTAGTAGAAAAGTCATTGTCTAGAACCAGGCAAATATTCTAGTAGAAAAATCATTGTCTAGCACCAGGCAAATATTCTAGTAGAAAAGTCATTGTCTAGAACCAGGCAAATATTCTAGTAGAAAAGTCATTGTCTAGCACCAGGCAAATATTCTAGTAGAAGTGTTCAGTCATTGTGTGCCGGGCATGCCACTAAGTTAATGAAAATGAATATTATTATTAATTAATCTTTCACAACTAATTACAAGTGATGAGAATCTTAATTTATTTTATTAATGGTCCTCCAATGGACACCACTCGTCTTTCACTTGGCGGATATTTTGGCGCTGTAAATGTTTTCTCTATTCCACAATATAAAACAACATTTACAGTCACATAATGTTTCCGTGAGTAAAAACATCTTACTAAAGGAGAAGTTAAATCCGATTTTTAATCTATATTTAGCGAGCCTCCATCTACCCACTTTGTCTCCAGTATAAGATTTTCAATATGGATAAAAAGGACGATAATTGTCACAATAAATTTATTAAATGAAAAATCAAATATGCATAGGACAGTTGAAATAGATTACTGGGGCAAACCTAAGTTTCCCGTTATCACAGTATAACTCCATACATCCCATTCTCAAATTCCAGTTTCCTACAACAGTATTTATTAGCCCGATACAAACATGATAAAATAAATACAGCATATCAAACAATGTCAAATGTTAGCACACTACATGTGTGCAGCTTAGTTTAAACATTTGTAGAAATAAAAGTCAACTCACATAATACATCTCTGCACAAGTATAACATATCAACAGCCAAAATGCATGAAATATTCCTAAGTCCATTCTCTCTCAATCAGTCAGTTTTAACTCACAATCAAGCTAACGGCTGCCTTTCAAAACCAGACTTCTCCTTTCTCATCCAAATTCAAAGTTATCAGAGAGTAGAAATTTCTATAGCAAGTGATATTTTTAATCTCAGCCCTGGTTCGTCTCGTTCTCGTAAATCATGATCATTGGATAATAGAAAACTACTCACTCAGTTTGCATTAGATCAGTAATCTAGAATATTCTTGCTACAATCTGTTTACTTCAACTCAGACACTTTCAAAAATAATATGATAAGGAGTGACCAAGGTTGAATTACTCTGACAATTCAGCAATCCATATAACAATTTAAATTTTAAAAAAGGGAGAGGCAAATTTACTCTCTCAAACATTGTATTGCATTGGGCAAATATTCTGAGTAGATGCGTTTAAGCCATTGTCTAGAACTGGGCAAACATTCTAGTAGACATGTCATTGTCTAGCATTGGGCAAATATTGTAGTAGACTTGTGAAATTTAGTCTTTGTCTAACTGCTCAATTATTTTAGTAGACATGTGAAGTCACTGTTTGATTGGGCAAATATTGTAGTAGACTTGTGAAATTTAGTCTTTGTCTAACTGCTCAATTATTTTAGTAGACATGTGAAGTCACTGTTTGATTGGGCAAATATTGTAGTAGACTTGTGAAATTTAGTCTTTGTCTAACTGCTCAATTATTTTAGTAGACATGTGAAGTCACTGTCTAGCATTGGGCAAATATTGTAGTAGACTTATGAAAGTTAGTCCTTCCTTAACTCCTGTGTAGTGAATTATTTTTGCCCGGCGTGGATGAATAATCCAGCCATACTCAGCGGAAAGAGTGTTTTGGGTGTAAAAAAAATTTTAGGAGGATAAAAATGGCACTGTATTGCGAACTAACACATAACAAGAAATAATGCAGTCCCACCGAGAAGTGATAAAAATGGCACTGTATTGCGAACTAATACATAACAAGAAATAGTCCCACCGAGAAGTGATAAAAATGGCACTGTATTGCGAACTAACACAAACAAGAAATAGTCCCACCGAGAAGTGATAAAAATGGCACTGTATTGCGAACTAACACAAACAAGAAATAGTCCCACCGAGAAGTGATAAAAATGGCACTGTATTGCGAACTAACACAAACAAGAAATAGTCCCACCGAGAAGTGATAAAAATGCAGTAGAGAATACCTAGATCTCAAAATGCAAATTACTGATATTCAGTGAATTCCACTATTTTCTTTTACATAAAACACATCTCTATGCAATAACGCTTTGAGAATTTACTCAGAAAATAGTTTTCAAATGCCCACATTACAAAATCCCAACACTTTATAGATCAGTGTGCGCTGAAGATTTAAAAAACCGAAAACCCACTAATCTCTCTCTCTCTCAAACTGGCAGTAAGAGTAGGGAAATAAGTCAATGAAAGGTTAAGCAATCCATAAGACTCACTGACAGTGCAAGTCAAAGGAAAACAGAGTTATTACACTACCCCATTTTCCTTTGACTTGCTCTGTCATGGTCTTATGGATTGCTTAACCTTTCATTGAAGCAATTTACAAAAAATGTCTATTACTGTCATCACAAGTTAGATAAGTGTCATTAAATTTAATGTGCGTCAACAATGCTTAAAATTCCACATTTACCTTCACAAGCCAGTCATGCCTACAATGCTTAAAATTCCACATTTATCTTCACAAGTCAGTCATGCCTACAATGCTTAAAATTCCACATTTATCTTCACAAGTCAGTCATGCCTACAATGCTTAAAATTCCACATTTATCTTCACAAGTCAGTCATGCCAACAATGCTTAAAATTCCACATTTACCTTCACAGGTCAGTCATGCCTACAATGCTTAAAATTCCACATTTACCTTCACAGGTCAGTCATGCCTACAATGCTTAAAATTCCACATTTACCTTCACAAGTCAGTCATGCCTACAATGCTTAAAATTCCACCATTTATCTTCATCGGTCAATCATTTAATTAGTGCTTAAAATTCCGCCAAATTGATCTTTACAAATCAGTCATGTCATCAATGTGTAAAATTCCGCCACATTTATCTTTACAAATCAGTCATGTCATCAATGTGTAAATTCCGCCAAATTTATCTCTACAAATGTCATGTCATCTTAAAGCAGTGAGGAAAAAATGTATTTTATGTTGCACCATTATAAGTATGTTACTGGCTTATTTTGCTTGCTGTTATTTAGTGTTTTATTTATATTTATATTTAATAGTCGTGTATTCTGTCGGGGGGGGGGGTCTCGAAGAAAACTTAGTTTTTAATGTCTTATTTCACCTTCAGCACTTATTGAATTTTAACGTCTTGCCAGCTAATCAATGGAATGGCTAAATGGAGTTGGGGGAGGGAGGCACTATTATTGGGCTGTGCTTAGGGCATCAGCTGGTCATAAACAGGCCCTGTGTTCATACCGCATTTAATGTGGACTGGCAAAGTGAGGTTTGATGGTGGGAAGGTCTTGAGCAAAGACCAAATCCAGACTTAAATCAGACAAGACTCAAATCAGTCCAGACTTAAATCAGACAAGACTCAAATCAGTCCAGACAAACAAAATATTTAAAAGAACATCACATAAATAGAAACAATGGGGAATAGAGAAGATATGTGTGAAATAGTTACAGAAAGTCACATTTAAATAGTCAGTTCAGTTGAAAGTGAGGAGAAAGTCACATTTAATAGTGAGTTGAAAGTGAGGAGAAAGTAACATTTAATAGTGAGTTGAAAGTGAGCAGAAAGTCACAATTAAATAGTGAGTTGAAAGTGAGGAGAAAGTCACAATTAAATAGTGAGTTGAAAGTGAGCAGAAAGTCACAATTAAATAGTGAGTTGAAAGTGAGCAGAAAGTCACAATTAAATAGTGAGTTGAAAGTGAGCAGAAAGTCACAATTAAATAGTGAGTTGAAAGTGAGCAGAAAGTCACAATTAAATAGTGAGTTGAAAGTGAGCAGAAAGTCACAATTAAATAGTGAGTTGAAAGTGAGGAGAAAGTCACAATTAAATAGTGAGTTGAAAGTGAGGAGAAAGTCACAATTAAATAGTGAGTTGAAGTGATTGGTGCAGAAAAGTAGCATGGTGCATAAAGACAAATAGCAAATACGGTAAAATCAATCATGCAGAGTGCAGTGAAACTGAAATACAAGGGCAGATAAATCGCATACAGTATAATATAATGAAGATAAATAGTAAGGGCAGATAAATCGCATACAATATAATATAATGAAGATAAATAGTAAGGGCAGATAAATCGCATACAGTATAATATAATGAAGATAAATAGTAAGGGCAGATAAATCGCATACAGTATAATATAATGAAGATAAATAGTAAGGGCAGATAAATCGCATACAGTATAATATAATGAAGATAAATAGTAAGGGCAGATAAATCGCATACAGTATAATATAATGAAGATAAATAGTAAGGGCAGATAAATCGCATACAGTATAATATAATGAAGATAAATAGTAAGGGCAGATAAGCAATATAAAGTAGAGTGAGTGCAGTGTAGTAAAGTGAAATGTTAGATAGGGGAGAGAAGTCATATAGTAGACAGTGTAGAGAAGTCATATAGTAGACAGTGTAGAGAAGTCATATAGTAGACAGTGTAGAGAAGTCATATAGTAGATAGTGTAGAGAAGTCATATAGTAGACAGTGTAGAGAAGTCATATAGTAGACAGTGTAGAGAAGTCATATAGTAGATAGTGTAGAGAAGTCATATAGTAGACAGTGTAGAGAAGTCATATAGTAGATAGGGTAGAGAAGTCATATAGTAGATAGGGTAGAGAAATTGATTTGCAAGGGCAGATAAACCACAAAGTACAGAGTGTAGTGAAATTGATTTACAAGGGCAGATAAACCACAAAGTACAGAGTGTAGTGAAATTGATTTACAAGGGCAGATAAACCACAAAGTACAGAGTGTAGTGAAAGTGATTTACAAGGGCTCATAAACCACAAAATACAGAGTGTAGTGAAAGTGATTTGCAAGGGCAGATAAACCACAAAGTACAGAGTGTAGTGAAAGTGATTTGCAAGGGCAGATAAATCACTTAGAGCCGTGTGAACTGACTTGGGCCTGCGACGGCAGGGAGTCCACAGAATTAAGTCCACAGCTATAAATGCAGAGCCTAATGCCAGAGTTATTTAAAGATAGGGCTGGCCTCATTAGCCACCTAAAAGAGCATGTCATGTTGCTAAATGTAAGGGCAGGTAAGCCATAGGCATCCCTGATGGGTGCAGTGTGAGCCTGCAAGTTCCGACAGGATGAACCGCTAATCTTGCTTAAGTCGGTCTGGGTTCGAACCGCTTGCACGCCCTGTTGAGCATGCCCATAACCATCTGTGCACGGCATTAACCTGGACACGGTTCAATGCGTGCTACAGTGTCACATGAACATGCAAGCTGCCAAACACTAATACAGATCCGAAGTTTTCATTGTTTTCTCCCCTAAAGATTGTGCGCTAATACAAATCTTTCCTACTGTTTCTAAGATGTCCTAAATGTGACGTCATACATTGACCCAATTGATTTGGCACCTGTTTACGTTTGGAATAATCATTGCGATACCAAACTTGCATTGCTCTGGGACGATTTTAATATTAATGTCGATTTTAAATGAACATGTATGTAGATTTTTACACTTTACAATCTATTGGCCAAAATTACTGATTTTATATGATTTCAGAGAAGCCATTTGTTTTCAAAACATTTATTAGTTCTAGAGGGATTCCATCAATAGCTTCCTAAATTTCAAAACTGTATTTAAAACCTTATAACAGTGTGTGTTTGTTATTGAGTTGTGCGTTTGCTTTTCTTGTATGCATGTTTGTGTGTGTGTGTGTGTGTGTGTGTGTGTGTGTGTGTGTGTGTGTGTGCGTGCGTGCGTGATCTGCGCACTTACAACCAATCATTACACTTTCTACTCCTACTGCGCTTCACCCCACCTCTAATCCACTAACCCGCCTCCCCCCCCCCCAACTAAACTAGTTCATAAAAGTAAAATCACATTTTTAGTACGATTTACTTTTTGCAGTGTCCGATACCCACAGCTAGGATAGGGGTCATCTGAAATTAAATTTAGAACCAGGCCATAACTACTGCATAAATAATATTGAAAAAGTATAATGCTCACACAAACCAGCGTAGAAATTCAAATACATACATGTACACACATAGATACACGCTTACTCATACACAAACAGTAGATATACATGTGCTCTCACACTCTATGCATATACGCACATAAGTACACACGCGTACAAATACACACACGTAAATATATATACACACATAAGTACACACGCGTACAAATACACACTCATACATATATATATATACACATAAGTACACACGCGCACAAAAACACACATAAATACACACACGTACGCGCTTCTCATACACCTAAGCACACGTACGCCTACACGATACAGATGCATGTACACAAACACGTACGCACGCACTCCAGATGCTTAATTTCGTCACTGCACTTTGTGTATGAAGTGCCTTGCTCTAGGCGTCCACGTGACGTCAGTGGTATTTGTGAAGATTGCAAACAAAGAAATCTAGTCTCGAAAGCTTGAATGCGGGGAACATATTGAACGCCGGATATGCTTTTGATCAGCTTTGATGGTTGACCTTCCGCTTCCGGTCTAAGCGCGATGACGTTCTTCTTCACGTAGCAGGCGTTTTCATCATACGTCACTACTTACGTTTTACATAGACACAAGCACAACGCATTAGTTTTTGTTAGTGACAGTCGGCGGAGCGCAATACGTCCATTTGCTGATGCCAGCCTACTTGGAAAGGTCATGACTGAAAAAATAAGTTGATTGATTCGTCGCCTGATTTCTTCTCAACCTTAGCGTCCACTCTCAAGGTCTGTCGATCTTCAGCTGATGTGTATTCAGACATTGAGTTGGTTCAACGTGTTGGAGAAGTAAGAAAGTGGATTCAATCCTAAAACCTTGAAGGGAAGTATTCGTATATCAGTTTTATACACATTTAATTCGAGATGCGGGACACATTTTGAGCTAGATCTAATGTTCAACATAGAAAAAAATCGCCTGCAAATAATTAAAGAAATATCTAAGAATTACAATTCGGTATCTCATAAAATTTGTTTCAGAATATGGAATGTGACCAGCAAGATCTAACCACTCATGTGTCGCCAAAAAAGAAAGTAACTGAGAATTTCATCAAATAAATATAAGTCAAATAGGAATCTAACCAACATTAATGAGAATTTAACCAAAAGACAAAGTAACTGAGAATTTCATCAAATAAATATAAGCTAAATAGGAATTTAACCAACATTAATGAGAATTTAACCAAAAGACAAAGTAACTGAGAATTTCATCAAATAAATATAAGCCAAATAGGAATCTAACCAAAATTAATGAGAATTTAACCAAAAGACAAAGTAACTGAGAATTTCATCAAATAAATATAAGCCAAATAGGAATCTAACCAACATTAATGAGAATTTAACCAAAGCGGTATATGATTAAACAGGTAAGCAAGTAAACAAGCGTCTTACCTAGTAGGTGTAGTGAAACAAGAAGATATCAGTCAAATATTTGACCTAATAAATCTAAATAAACAGAAACACACCAGCTAAATATTTGACCTAATAAATCTGAATAAACAGAAACGTACCAATAAATATCTGACCTAATAAATCTGATTAAACAGTAACAGTCAAATATCTGACCTAATAAATCTGATTAAACAGTAACAGTCAAATATCTGACCTAATAAATTTGATTAAACAAGAATATATCATTCAAATATCAGACCTAATAAAACTGATTAAACATGAATATATCATTCAAATATCGGACCTAATAATATGTGATTAAACACGAATATATCATTCAAATATCGGACCTAATAAAACTGATTAAACATGATATTTTTAGTAAACATCTAACCTAACACATGTGACGACATCAAGTCTAAGATATACATCTAATCAATATGACGATATAAGAAAATCTCAAACATACACACAAACATACACAATCGCACAAATACAAACACACACACACACACAAACGCAAAATCACGACCACATACATGCATACAAACGCAAACACACAAATACACAATTACGCAAAAAAACACACAAACACACACAGACAAACACATGCAAACACACGCAAATACACACAAACACATAAGTGAAAATGATTACTCGCTTCGCCATTTATTGCGACAACCTTCTGATACTTATGGAAACGAGAGAATGATCAATTGATGATCAAGTCTAATAAGGCTTGGAAATTCTCTCTACCATCTTTATAAATTATGCCCTCCCCTCTTTTGCCACAGCACTATATAGGTTGGGGGTGTCTTGGGTGGGGAGAATCTTTATTAAGAGAGGTAATTCATCCTTGTGCACTGTGGTGTAAGGAAGATAATTTCTGAAAGAACAAGAGAAAAATCATTAGCAATACTAGTAGCCAACCATCCGGTTGGCATATTACAGATGATTTCGTTTTAACATGTCTAGAAAAATGATTTAACTATGCAAACTGTAAACAACAAAAGTTTACACGCACTTTCCATTAAATATATCTTTTTAAATAAAATAAATGTCAATTAACAATTTAAACAAAATTAATTTATGGCGTTGTTACATTATTGATTTTCTAATACAAAATGTATTTATATAATATTAATTATTTTTAATATTTGATTTCCTAATTACAAAATGTATTTATATAATTATTAATTATTTTTAATATGTGATTCGTTGAGGGTCTCCGAACGTAAGGAATGTGAAGTTGTTTTTTTTGTTTTTGTTTTTATAAAAAAAAGAAGGAAGAAAGGGAGGAAGAAGGACGGAAGGAGAAAAAGAAACGATACCTGTAATCAGGAAATCCGGTTGTAAGTTATCTCCCCACCCTACCCCACCCACTCCCGGCGATCTTTTGCATAGAAGTTATTACTCTGTTAAAATATACGTCAGCAACAAACCGACGGTTGAAAACCTGTCAGTGTGCTTTCTGTTTTAATTAACTTTAATTTTTAACTTTAATTTTAATTAACTTTAATTTTAATTAACTTTCAAAGAGAACTTTGATAGGTCATCGATACAACGATTTAAAAGTCTCTCAAAGTTTCTCCAGACACTGTACACTAATTTCACACAAACTGAATTAACAAAAGCACTATACAATGGATTCACATAGACACTGTACACTGCATTCACAGGCTCTACACTGCAATCATAGAAACATTGCACATTGAATTCACACTGTTCACTGAATTCACACAGACATTATATACTGTATTCACAAAGACAATATACATTGAATTCACATAAACATTGTACAATTAATTCATACAGACACTGTATACTGAATACACATGTTGTACACTGAATTCACACAATTACTTTACATTGACCTCACACACTGTACACTGAATTCACAAAGGCACAGTACACTGATCGCAGTGACAATGTACACTGAATCCACACAGGCATTGTACAATGCGTTCACAAAGACAGAGAATTCACACAGACGGCGTACATTGAATTCAAAAATGTACACTGATTTCACACAAACATTGTACACTGATTTAACACAAACCTTATAAAGTGAATTCACATAAACACTGCACATTGAACTCACACTGAATTCACACAAATCGTTGCGATGAATTAACACAGGCAATGTAAGCTGAGTTCACAAAGACACTATACACTGAATTCACGAATCCACACAAACAGCTAAACACAGAATTCACGCAAACAATGTACACTTAACTCACAACACTGGACACTGATTTCTTACAAACACTGTACAATGAATTTACACACATATACACATAAACACACACACACACACACACACACACACACACACACACATTGTATTCTGAATTCACACAATGTACACTAAATTCACACAAACATTGAATACTGAACTCCCACACAGATCGGGAACATCACTAGCCTAACAAGAGTTTGTAGATTGAGCAGTAACATCACTAGCCTGTCGTTTGCTGATTTAATGGCGTCATTTAACTAACTAGCAATAGATTAAGACTTGCTGGTCATAAATACCAAGTTTGTAGCTGTTTTAGTGACGTCATTTATCGAACTAGCAATAGCTTGAGATTTGCATGCCATAAATACTTGTAGCTGTTTTAGTGACGTAATTTAACTAACTTGAGACTTGCTGATCATAAATACAAAGCTTGTAGTGTTTTAGTTACGTCATTTAACTAACTAGTAGTAGCTTGAGACTTGATCACAAATACCAAGCTTGTAGCTGTTTTAGTGACGTCATTTAACTAGCTAGCAATACCAAGCTTGTAGCTGTTTTAGTGACGTCATTTAACTAGCTAGCAATACCAAGCTTGTAGCTGTTTTAGTGACGTCATTTAACTAGCTAGCAATACCAAGCTTGTAGCTGTTTTAGTGACGTCATTTAACTAGCTAGCAATACCAAGCTTGTAGTTGTTTTAGTGACGTCATTTAACTAGCTAGTGTTTGAGGAGACCGTGAAACACACATCTCTCCCTGTACGTCAGTCGGCTGTCTTCTTGCTCGCCAAAAACAAATTGAGCCGAGACTCTTCTCTTCCCGTTCTTGATTGACGCAAACGGAAGAAAACCGCAAAACAATACACCGACTTTCATTAGTGTTATAGTTGTCTCCTTTTGCCGTTACGAGTTCACAGGTAAGTCTGCATAGTTTCAGTTTAATCTTCCTTTTCTTTTCTTCTTTGCCTGACACGGCAATACGCTGTATCTGCACAGATAGTGCAGCAAGAGGACGCCGTACATTTTGCCGCAAGGCACAAACTGCATCGGTAGTACGACGAAGGTGGAGTGGGGGTGTTGTTCGGCGGAGGGAATGTGGGGCTCGAGCGGGTTTTGTTGGGTTTTCTTTTTGCGTGTGTTTGTGTGGAATTGGATTGGATTGGACTGGAACAGTTTGAAATCGATACGCGTGCAGCTACGCGCGCAATGCACCGCCTTGTCGTGCGGAGGTGAATGAAACGCATGCAGCAGGACTTGCTTCTTGAGCGCGTATCGCTGTACGCCTGTAACCCGATCTTTTAGTTTGTTATTATTATTTTTACGAGTGTGGACTTCGTGACTTCAGTTTTCTTGTTGTTATTTTTACGAGAGTGGACTTCATGCAGTAATTTTTGTTATTGCTATTTTTACGAGTGTGGACTTCGTGCCGACATTGTTGTAGTTAGTATTCTTACGAGAGTGGATTCCTGCTGTCATTGTTGTAATTACTATTCTTAAGATAGTGGATTTCTATTATTCCTGTAATTGGTAATCTTACGAGACTGAACTCTTGCAACAGGAGTATAGGGAAGGGGGTCAAGCACAGTGCCAACAGGTGTAGCCAGCCAGCTTGTTAGCTAAGTCTTCATAAAATGTGTATGCAGCCATTACAGATCATCTTGCTAGCTGTCTTAATAATGCTAGTAGCCGGCCATAATGGATTATCTTGTGAGTTATGTCTTAATAATGATAGTAGCCGGCCATAATGGACTATCTTGTGAGTTATGTCTTAATAATGCTAGTAGCCGGCCAGCTTGAACTATGCTGTGAGTTATATCTTAATAATGATAGTAGCCGGCCATAATGGACTATCTTGTGAGATGTCTTAATGCTGTTAGTATCCGGACATAATGGACTTATTTTGAGATATGTCTTAATGCTGTTAATATCCGGACATAATGGACTATCTTGTGAGATGTCTTAATGCTGTTAGTAGCCGGACATAAGGGACTATCTTGTGAGTTATGTCTTAATGCTGTTAGTAGCCGGACATAATGGACTATCTTGTGAGTTATGTCTTAATGCTGTTAGTAGCCGGACATAATGGACTATCTTGTGAATTGTGTCTTAATGCTGTTAGTAGCCGGACAGCATGAAAGACACCTGAACGACGTCATAATCTCGAAGTACTGACATTTCCCTCAAATGTCTGCTCCAGTGCCGTGTAATTGCCCGTCTCCCCATGCTAACCGATGTTTGTTTTGACTTTCAGTCAATTTTTATTTCTGTCAGTGGTTGTGTAATTGCCCGTCTCCCCATGCTAACCTATGTTTGTTTTGACTTTCAATCAATTTTTATTTCTGTCAGTGGTTGTGTAATTGCCCGTCTCCCCATGCTAACCTATGTTTGTTTTGACTTTCAGTCAATTTTTATTTCTGTCAGTGGTTGTGTAGGTAGGGGCTCCAGAGCATTGCTTTGCATTCACTTGCAACAACAGTTGACTGTATTACATAAAATTATACAACCCTTTACATTGTAATGCTTGTATACATACAGTTGCTGATTTATAAATATACAATCATTTACAATGTAATGTATGTATGTGTATTACATATAAATATACAGTCATTTACATTGCAATGCTTGTACACATTTGATTGTATTAGATATTAATATACAATCATTTACATTGAAATGCTTGTGTATATATAGGTGACTGTTTTACATACAATCATTTACTTTGTAATGTGTGTATACATAGTTGACAGTATTACATATAAATATGCAATCGTTACATTGTAATGCTTGTATCCATACAGTATTACATATAAATATGCAATCGTTACATTGTAATGCTTGTATCCATACAGTATTACATATTAATATGCAATCGTTTACATTGTAATGCTTGTATCCATACAGATTTTGACAAGAAAGAAATTAAGTTAGGGATCCGTCGTGTAATCACTCAGTCATGACGGCATGCTGGACAGTCAATGAGGCGTAACAGTTCACTCCGTTCACGGTCAATGAATGTCGTTTAGAAAATTTAGCCACACTTGTCCGGTAGATAACTCTAGCTAAGAAAGATGATCGCTGGTAGATAACTCTAGCTAAGAAAGATGATCGCTGGTAGATAACTCTAGCTAAGAAAGATGATCGCTGGTAGATAACTCTAGCTAAGAAAGATGATCGCTGGTAGATAACTCTAGCTAAGAAAGATGATCGCTGGTAGATAACTCTAGCTAAGAAAGATGATCGCTGGTAGATAACTCTAGCTAAGAAAGATGATCGCTGGTAGATAACTCTAGCTAAGAAAGATGATCGCTGGTAGATAACTCTGGCTAAGAAAGATGATCGCTGGTAGATAACTCTGGCTAAGAAAGATGATCGCTGGTAGATAACTCTAGCTAAGAAAGATGATCGCTGGTTGACTCTAGTCCTTCAGTCGTCACGAGCAGCCAAATTGCGTGGTCGAAACGAAGTTATTAGTTTCAGGTTCGCTTACTATCACTCAAATCACAATTGAAAAAATGCCTAAACCTCGAATGACATTTGAATAAAACTTACTAAAACTCAAACGACAACTGAAAAAAAAAACAAATCTAACAACCTCAAATGTTGATTTAAAAAAAAACAACATTTAAATCAAATCTCACATCTTTCTAACAGAAAAGTTACTTATACGCAGTGCAGGTTCAAGCAGACGATTAATACAGACGTCATACGTTACAAATTGGTATTGCAATTTGCAGGACAGTGGAAAGTGTACGATGTGGTGGTGGTAAATGGGGAAGGGAGGTTGGGGGCGCATGAATGCACAATTCCTTTTTTTTCTTTTTTCTTTTTTGTTTTGCATAGATTCTTGTTAGTATGTCAGCAGTTCTGTTTAACCGCATCATACTTTGGACGTGCACCAGGCACTATGAACGCAACACTCACACAGACACACAGAGACACGTGCACAAACTTTGGAGTTGCACCAGGCACTATGAACGCAGCACTCACACAGACATACAGAGACACGTACACAAACTTTGGACGTGCACCAGGCACTATGAACGCAGCACTCACACAGACATACAGAGACACGTACACATACGAGCGCACACACATACACACTTCGTTCAGTTACGCCGCGTGCGGTTCAGCGTTGGACTACTCGCGTTCTGTGGTTTCCGGTGTCGCCACTTTCTCCTTCAGACAGCCACACCCTGTCTGTGTGCACCTCATCGTCTGTTTCTGCGACTAAGGGGAGTCGGCAGGTGTGGGCCGGCATGTGCGAGTCACGTGCATCAACACAAACATACTAATCTAGGATTGATTTCAGAGACACCTCAAATACTACTATGTGAGTAAACTCACGTGACGGTTTCATTCGTGAGAGATAACTGATAACTTTTAATAATTATGATCAGTGATGATGACTTGTTGTCTGTTCTGAGCAGGACGGTGTTCTCTTGACGCCATAAAAGACTGACCTAAAAAGCCCCAAATCCTGCAATGAAATTTAGTATGTATGTATTTGTATGTTTCTTAGTTTGTGTACGCGTGTGTGTATGCGTAAAGAGAATGCGTCTGTGTCCATATACGTTAAGTGTGACTGTTGCCTGCAATGAAAACCAGCTTACGTCAGTTTGTTCGTGAACATTTCCATTGTATATTTTCTTATTTTTAACAATGCTTGTTTAGTTTAGGGAACATCGAGCGACAGGTGAAACCTCATTTATATCAACAGACCTAAGGTTAGACAGCATACCCAATGTTTTATGGTCCCTCTGCTCAAAGTTACTTCTGGGAAAGTGCCTGTTTATCGCGGTGCCGCGTGACAGACTCACTTGAGGAGCCCAAGTAAGCCCAGGTACGCTACTAGAATAAGATAAGACAAGACAATATGGTAAGCGGGCGTTGTGAGAGAAAAAAATGTACATTTCCCATCAGGATGCCACACGCAAATTGCTTTCACCCAAAATAGGATTATGATGAACACACAGCCGTAGCACTGAATCGCGACGTTGGGGGAGGGGGAGTTTTGTTCAGATAATGACAAACAGATACAACCTTAGTAGTCACTGTTTACTGTACCCGAGAATAGTAGGACTAGCAGGCGGGCTGCATCTATACTGAACGATCACATGTTAACATTTTTATCTGCCTCCTACAGACGGACAAATATATGACATTAATACTCAGCCTGCCTAACAGGATAAGTACGGGCCAGTTATATAATGAGACATAGGCTTTACTGTTCAGTTTCTTTATGTCAGAAAAAATAGGGGCCAGCTCAAGGATAACGTGCAAATATTATCATTCAAACTGCTAAATATTCCCGAGAGAAGAGGGATCGCTTGATGATTGTACAGACATAACATTTAGCCAGTCGATTATCCACAAGAAAGTAGGGGCCAGTTCTATGATGAACAGGCCTAACAGTCAGTCTGCCCCCATATCCCAGGAAAATAGGGAGCATTTCTATGCCAAAATGATAACGTCAAAACATTCGACCTGCCTAATACCTCAGAGAAAATAGGGCTAGGTTCAATAATGAACATATATTTACACTGACTTGACAGTTTATCGAGTATCTCCACGATAACAGGGGTCGTCTCTATGGTGAACATAAACAATTCTAAGAAGAACAGCCATAGACTTTGCACAGACACTAACACACTGTTATCTCCAGGGTAACTTAAGTACAGTCAGACTATCTCCAGGGTAACTTAAGTACAGTCAGACTATCTCCAGGGTGACTTAAGTACAGTCAGACTATCTCCAGGGTAACTTAAGTACAGTCAGACTATCTCCAGGGTGACTTAAGTACAGTCAGGCCTACGTAGTCACACTTATCTCCGTTGTGACTAGAGTACAGTCAGGGCTATTTAAGTACAGTCAGACCTATTTCGAGGTGACTTAAGCACAGACAGATCTATCACCAGAGTGAGCTAAGTACAGTCTGGTCTAAGTAGTCAGACCTGCCTCTGTTGTGACTTAGGTACAGGTAGACCTACAGTACAGTCAGATCTACCTTCAAGATGACTAAAATAGTCAGATCCATCATCATGTTGACTTTCACGCTAACGTAGACCCATTTAGTTATGTAGTAAGTCAAGCCTAACCCAATATGACCTAGTCTGTCTTCACGCTAACATAGACTGATTTAGTTATGTAGTAAGTCAAGCCTAACCCAATATGACCTAGTCTGTCTTCACGCTAACGTAGACCAATTTAGTTATGTAGTATGTCAAGCCTAACTCAATATGACCTAGTCTGTCTTTTCCTCTGGAGACATTTCTCAGAATAGGTCATCTCGGGTTAGGCTTGACTTACTACATAACTAAATTGGTCTACGTTAATTTAAAGGCAGTTTTGTGATGCACACTTCATCATGTTATATCAGGATACACTAATCAGTGAACTAGTGTTTTATCAGGATGCAATAATCATTTAAATATTATTTTGACAGGCTATAACAATCAGTGAATTAGTGTTAAGGCAGGATGCAATAATCCACAAAATAGTGTTTTTACTGGATACAGGAAACAGTGAGATAGGGTTGTGAGTGAACTAGTGTTTTGGCATGATACAGTAAACAGTGAGATAGGGTTGTGAGTGAACTAGTGTTTTGGTATGATACAGTAAACAGTGAGATAGGGTTGTGAGTGAACTAGTGTTTTGGTATGATACAGTAAACAGTGAGATAGGGTTTGAGTGAACTAGTGTTTTGGTATGATACAGTAACTAGTTGTGGCAAGATACACTAGTAAGTAAACTAGTGTTTGGGGCATGATACATTTACGTCACTACTGAACTAGTGTAACGGCAGGATACAGTAACCCCCAAACTAGTATTCAAATAAGATCAAATCACAAGTGAACAAGTGTTATGACCAGAACTACTGTATGGCATGGCAAGATACAGTGACGGTAACCATTGGACTAGTGTTACGGCATGTTACATCAAGGTTACAATATTTTTGTTGCTTCGGTCTTTGCCAGAGCGAAAACAGTAATTTGACGCACTTAAATTCCTACATTAGCATAAGGCCATCCATGAATACCTTTACATGCAATGTAGGTTACACTCCTTATTTCAATGCCTCTTTGTTCGTCTGTATGTAATATGGGTATATAACATGTCACGAAAGATGTATATGGGTGGCCAATTATTAAAATCAGAATTTTTTTATTTCCCTATTCATCTTACTAAATCCTGACATTAATGTCATCTCATCATTAAAAGTAAAAACAATACCAACAGGAATCTGTTATTATCTCCTTCATCTCACCATCATCACCATCACGTCCGTAACCACTATCATCATCATTATCACAGCCACTACCAGATTGTCGTCGTCATCATCATTATCATCACCACATCATCATCACTAGTAATGACAGTAAGAACATATCAGCAGCATCCTGTGCCACCATGGTCATCATCTTCGTCTCGTGAACAGAATTTTACAACAACTGCAACTTGAAATATCATTAACATCATAATTATCATCATCATTATTATTATTACAATCAATATGGCTGTTAGTTTGCTACTCGCTGGAGTGCTATTTTGTTCACTTAGTGCTGTTTTGTTCACTTAGTGCTATTTTGTTCACTTAGTGCTATTTTGTTCACTTAGTGTTGTTTTGTTCACTTAGTGCTATTTTGTTCACTTAGTGCTGTTTTGTTCACTTAGTGCTATTGTTCACTTAGTGCTATTTTGTCCACTTAGTGTTGTTTTGTTCACTTAGTGCTATTTTGTTCACTTAGTGCTATTGTTCACTTAGTGGTGTTTTGGTCACTTGGTGCTGTTTTGTTCACTTAGTGCTATTTTGTTCATTTAGTGCTGTTTTAGAAAGTGTCCATAGCTGGAAGATGGGAAAGGGATTCTACGAAAGTATAAACGACATATGGCTACACACGTGTTGTTCCGTGGTATGTTAAATGGTAACTTGTACACGACATATGGCTACACACGTGTTGTTCCGTGGTATGTTAAATGGTAACTTGTACACGACATATGGCTACACACGTGTTGTTCCGTGGTATGTTAAATGGTAACTTGTACACGACATATGGCTACACACGTGTTGTTTCATGGTATGATGAATGGTAAATTGTACACGACAACCACAACCACAACCACAACCACTGCATGTATACTATCAGCAACAACAAGTCGCGAAACAGTTCAGTCACGCACATTATCACGCACGCACGAGATCGCACACATGCATTGCAAAACGTATCTCTCCATATTATACTCAGCAGACACGAAAAATGAACATCATCTTCACACGTACATTCACAGAGACAGAAAAGCAAACGCACACACACACACACACACACACACACACAACCACACAAATATGTGTGTGTGTGTATCTCTCGATGCACATATAAACACACATCAAGTTCACACGCTCACACAAAACATCGCACATTAACCTGATAAATATTATTTTTCTGTGCTTTTCCGATATCTGTTGTATTTTGGTGGTTGTACACGTCATTTACAACCCTCATGTGACGTAGAAAGGATTACATGCGTAATAACAGACTTAGACGACGCCATATCAACCACCAACTCACTGGTCCCTCGTGCAACATTTTACATACAAATATAATGGAAATTAAACAAAAATTTAAACCGTAGCTTTTAAACTAATAAACACTCCATTCCATCAAGGCTAAACACAAAAGCAACAAATTTACAGGGGGTGGGGGGTTACTATGCAAACTCACATATAAGAAATTTGTTGGGAGGTGGGGGGGGGGGGGGGAGAAAAGATTAATCTCTTACATTCACCGCCAACATTAGTAGCCAGCGAGAACTTTTGCCAAGAACGCGTGTTTTCCTCACGAAAGTCAAGTCACGCACACATGTACAAGAAACAGTTTGCCATTTCTCAAGATAAGGACGGTCTTTTACCGACAAATTAGCGAATACGCCAAACGCCCTCACTTCTTGTCTAAGGTGAGGGGCGGGGGGTAACTACAATCATATCATTTGTTTATATTCATCTGTGTTTCTTTCGGAGTTGTCACAGTCCAGACTTGTCTGTGTGTGTATATTGTGATTCTCTTTCTTAGTATATATATGTGTGTGTCTATCTGTCTTTGTGTATGTGTGAGTGTCTGCGGGGTTTTTTTGGTGGTTTGGAATTATCAGATCACATCTATAAATCCATTCAACTTTAATCCCACAATCCATTTATTGTCCCACTCATCGATCGATCGATCCATTTGTATATCTCTTTATGTTGTAGGTTGTTTCTCAATATTAAAGGTAAAATCTGTCTCTTTATGTTGTAGGTTGTTTCTGAATATTAAAGGTAAAATCTGTCTCTTTATGTTGTAGGTTGTTTCTGAATATTAAAGGTAAAATCTGTCTCTTTATGTTGTAGGTTGTTTCTGAATATTAAAGGTAAAATCTGTCTCTTTATGTTGTAGGTTGTTTCTCAATATTAAAAGTAAAATCTGTCTCTTTATGTTGTAGGTTGTTTCTCAATATTAAAGGTAAAATTTGTCTCTTTATGTTGTAGGTTGTTTCTGAATATTAAAGGTAAAATCTGTCTCTTTATGTTGTAGGTTGTTTCTGAATATTAAAGGTAAAATCTGTCTCTTTATGTTGTAGGTTGTTTCTGAATATTAAAGGTAAAATCCGTCTCTTTATGTTGTATGTTGTTTCTGAATATTAAAGGTAAAAATCTGTCTCTTTATGTTGTAGGTTGTTTCTGAATATTAAAGGTAAAATCTGTCTCTTTATGTTGTAGGTTGTTTCTGAATATTAAAGGTAAAATATGTCTCTTTATGTTGTAGGTTGTTTCTGAATATTAAAGGTAAAATATGTCTCTTTATGTTGTAGGTTGTTTCTGAATATTAAAGGTAAAATCTGTCTCTTTATGTTGTAGGTTGTTTCTGAATATTAAAGTAAAAGTAAAATCTGTCACCGGGCACTCAATAAAACCAATTCCAGAGAAAAGCCCGAGTTTCTTGCGAAAGCAGTTCTATTCATCTGTGTAGTTAGATGTTTCAGATATTTGCAGCTCAACCTTTTACTAAGGCTCTCCCCCCATTAACTACCCCTTATAAATGATACCACACACACACACACACACCTCCTCTCGTGTAGACATTTTATACCCATACACATTCACGCTCCTGTAATTGTATTTTTAATGCTTTCATTCCGCACGGACGTTATTACTGGCGTAGTTTTCTAAAATCGGATTTATTTAATTTTTCTATTTCATCCATTAAAATGACACTGTTTTATCCGCACATATTGACTCTATTTTATCCGGACATAATGACACTGTTTTATCTGGAAATTATGACACTGTTTTATCCGGAAATAATGACACTATCAAAGTGGTAAGCCCACTCTAATAGCTCTTGAAAAATACTTCATCAACCAAGGAACGAAGACACGTGACGAACAACAGAAGTAATTTCAAATGCATACAATAAATATTCCCTACGTACATTAATATAAACATGACAATAATGAACTTCGTCAAACACGGAACGAAGACATGTGACGAACAAGAGAGGTGATTTGAACTAAGTACAATAAATATTTCCTACGTACATTAATATAAACGTGACAGTAACGAACAATTTGCACCAAAACGTAGACTGTTGGAATTTAATTTTGTCTTTGTTTCATCAGACTCATTTAGCTTTAGAGAATCGATAACTTGATGAGCGCAATCAAACGATTGGTAGGATTTAACATGTTCAAGTACACGTCATTCATTCTGCAACGCGTTCAGAAAACATGCATTTTGAGGTGCGTTCAAAAAAAAACAACAATGTGCATACTGCGTCATCCGTCTGTATTTGTGGTTGTTGTTGCTGCTGTTAATAATGGTGGTACAATTCCGCGGTGGTGATTGACGAATAAGAAGAAGCTGCAAATGCAAAACATATGTAATTAAGGTTCAGTGTCCGTAACACGGTTTTTACCCTCCCCCTCCTGACACTTGCTGACAAACTTGTACAACTCGAGATGTTGATATTGACAAGCCACGTGCTTCCAAGACACGTTCATAAAAGCCTTCCACAAACTTGACATGGTACTTCTTATTATCAGATTTTTTTTTCAATCCACACAGCACATTTCTTGTTATCTGATCGTTTTCAGTCGAAACAGCATGATGGTGTTTGTTATCTGATCGTTTCCAGTCCACACAGCAAGACCAGTTTTGTTGTCTGATCGTTTTCAGTCCATATAGCATAATGTCTTGTTATCTGACCGTTTTCAGTCCATATAGCATAATGTCTTGTTATCTGATCGTTTTCAGTCCATATAGCATAATGTCTTGTTATCTGATCGTTTTCAGTCCATATAGCATAATGTCTTGTTATCTGACCGTTTTCAGTCCATATAGCATAATGTCTTGTTATCTGACCGTTTTCAGTCCATATAGCATAATGTCTTGTTATCTGACCGTTTTCAGTCCATATAGCATAATGTCTTGTTATCAGACCGTTTTCAATCCCGCACAGCAAGATAATTTTTGTTATCTGATCGTTTATAGTCCACGTGACATTTTATCTTCAAATTAACGGATAGTTTTCAGTCCACATAGACTATTTCTTGTTATCTGATCGTTTTCACTTCACATAGAATATTTCTTGTTATCTGATCGTTTTCACTTCACATAGAATATTTCTTGTTATCTGATCGTTTTCACTTCACATAGAATATTTCTTGTTATCTGATCGTTTTCACTTCACATAGAATATTTCTTGTTATCTGATCGTTTTCACTTCACATAGAATATTTCTTGTTATCTGATCGTTTTCACCCCACACGATGAAACATTTCAACTTTTTCAATTGTTTGAGCAGCACTTCCAGGCAGCAGTATGAAATATTTAAATATTTTGATCTAATGGCGCTTTCATGCAGCAGAACGCAATATGTGAATATTGTTTTCTAGAGCGCTTCAAACAGAACGCAATAAATAAATTTTGTTTTCCATAGCACTTCAAACAGAACGCAATAAATAAATTTTGTTTTCTAGAGCGCTTCAAACAGAACGCAATAAATAAATTTTGTTTTCTAGAGCGCTTCAAACAGAACGCAATAAATAAATATTGTTTTCTAGAGCGCTTCAAACAGAACGCAATAAATAAATATTGTTTTCCATAGCACTTCAAACAGAACACAATAAATAAATATTGTTTTCCATAGCACTTCAAACAGAACGCAATAAATAAATATTGTTTTCCATAGCGCTTTAAACAACAGAACGCAATAAATAAATATTGTTTTCCATAGCACTTCAAACAGAACGCAATAAATAAATATTTCTTGTCTAATGCAAGCGCTGTTAGACATGAAAAATGTCAATAGTTGGTTCTGTACTCTGAAAGCACGATAAAACGTAATAAGAAATATTTCTTCTGTATTAATACCCGTACGGTGCATAGTTTTAATATTTATTGTGTCAAACACAGCTCTTTCAGATAAAGCAACGCAATATTTTAATATTACTTTGTATCTAATACAGCGCATTTAGGTACCCTGATATATTTATTTGCAATTTTTTAGCTCTCTATTAAAGTTTCTTAATGAAACAAACATTAAAATATGTTTAGCTCGCTATTAAAGATTTTCATTCCAGTAAACCACATATTGCAATATGTTTAGCTCTCCATTAAAGTTTCTTAATGAAACAAACATTAAAGTATGTTTGGCTCGCTATTAAAGATTTTCAATCCAGTAAACCACATATTGCAATATGTTTAGCTCGCTATTAAAGATTTTCAATCCAGTAAACCACATATTGCAATATGTTTAGCTCGCTATTAAAGATTTTCAATCCAGTAAACCACATATTGCAATATGTTTAGCTATTAACGTTTATTAATCAAACAAAACACACTTTGCAATATTTCTTGTTGTACGTTAAAGTTTTTAATCAAACACACACTGCACTATTTCTTGTTGTATATTACAATGCCTTTGGTCAAGGCAACATTTAGTTGTTTCGCTCTCTATTACACCGCTTTAATCCAACAAAACACATATCAATATTTCTTGTTGCTTAAAACATTGCTTTCAACCAACAAATCTCAATATTTCAAAATATCTCGTCAGATAGCGCTTCCGACAAACCAATCGCAATATTTCGATATTTCATGTTGTCAAATAGCACTTTCGACCAACCAATCGCAATATTTCGATATTTCATGTTGTCAAATAGCACTTTCGACCAACAAATCGCAATATTTCGATATTTCATGTTGTCAAATAGCACTTTCGACCAAAAAATCGTAATTTTTCATGTTGTCAAATAGCACTTTCGACCAACAAATCGCAATATTTCAATATTTCATATTGTCAAATAGCACTTTCGACCAAATAAATCGCAGCAATTCAATATTTCTTGCCTATTTCTTTTAGCCAGTAGACCGTATTTCTCACTATTTTCTCTTATCCAATAGTGTGATATAGGCCAACACAATGCGATATTTTTTTCATAATTTCTTGATGTGTAACTGTTGACACGTTTATGGCTGTTTTCATCTGCGCTTTGGCCTACCAACAATAAACGATGACCTCATTTATGCTAACTGACACTGTGCCACAAGCTTTGCCACATTATCATTGACGTTAGAAAGGTAAACAGTGCAGTAGATTTACTTCAGTTTATTATATAATGGAGCCTTTTCGCAACATAAACAGCGCAGTAGATTTACTTCAGTTTATTATATAATGGAGCCTTTTCGCAACATAAACAGTGCAGTAGATTTACTTCAGTTTATTATATAATGGAGCCTTTTAGCAACATAAACAGTGCAGTAGATTTACTTCAGTTTATTATATGATGGAGCCTTTTCGCAACATAAACAGTGCAGTAGATTTACTTCAGTTTATTATATAATGGAGCCTTTTCGCAACATAAACAGTGCAATGGAGACTTTTAGCAACATAAACAGCGCAGTAGATTTACTTCAGTTTATTATATAATGGAGCCTTTTCGCAACATAAACAGTGCAATGGAGACTTTTAGCAACATAAACAGCGCAGTAGATTTACTTCAGTTTATTATATAATGGAGCCTTTTCGCAACATAAACAGCGCAGTAGATTTACTTCAGTCGTGTTTATTATATAATGGAGCCTTTTCGCAACATAAACAGTGCAGTAGATTTACTTCAGTCGTGTTTATTATATAATGGAGCCTTTTCGCAACATAAACAGTGCAGTAGATTTACTTCAGTCGTGTCTATTATATAATGGAGACTTTTAGCAACATAAACAGCGCAGTAGATTTACTTCAGTCGTGTTTATTATATAATGGAGCCTTTTAGCAACATAAACAGCGCAGTAGATTTACTTCAGTCGTGTTTATTATATAATGGAGCCTTTCAAAACCCAAACAGTGCAAAATGTCGATTTCAGTTTTCTTGTCACCTATAGAGTGCTTTCGAAACAAAAATGTACGGAATACGGTTGTTTTAGTTTTATGTAACAGCAATTTCACTACGAGAATCACGCGGGTTTTTTTACTTCACTAACTTTTTTTACTTCACTAACTTTCTCAGTCAATGCAAAGGAATTCAAACTGTTGTAGTGTCAACTCATCGTAACGTGGTATTTTAACTGTTCCTTAGATTTTATTAAACATCATTTACAACTATCACAACACCATTTTTCAACATAGCATTGTGCTTTCTCCTCCTGTCTCAGTATGTTACGTAGCACATTGGTTTCCTGCTTGTCTCAATATAATTTTGTTATTTAGCAAATTGCTTTCCCCGCCTGTCTCAATATATTCATTAATTATCATTTAATACAATGCTCTCTAGACCAACATCTTAATATGTTTTTGTTATGTAATATTATTCTCTCTAGGCTAACATATTAATATGATTTTGTTATTTAATATTATTATATAATTGCCCACAACAAGCACCACAGTGTTTAAATCTCTCATACAAAATCTCCAATTCAATAAAGTCTTACTTTCGTGTATATAATTGCCCACAAGTACCACAGTATTAAAATCTTTCATACAAAATCTCCAATTCATTAAAGTCTTACTTTCGTGTATATAATTGCCCACAAGTACCACAGTATTAAAATCTCTCATACAAAATCTCCAATTCAATAAAGTCTTACTTTCGTATAATTGCCCACAAGTACCACAGTATTAAAATCTCTCATACAAAATCTCCAATTCATTAAAGTCTTACTTTCGTATAATTGCCCACAACAAGCACCACAGTATTAAAATCTCTCATACAAAATCTCCAATTCAATAAAGTCTTACTTTCGTATAATTGCCCACAACAAGTACCACAGTATTAAAATCTCTCATACAAAATCTCCAATTCAATAAAGTCTTACTTTCGTGTATATAATTGCCCACAACAAGCACCACAGTGTTTAAATCTTTCGTACTTAGCACACATACATATATACATATACGTACCCAAGTATGTATACACTCACACACACACACACACACACACACACACACACACACACACACACCTCAATTCAAATGGCGGGAGAAATGTAATCTCAGGCTGATCACAATAAACAAAGAAATTCAAACCGCCAAATTGTCGCAACTAGAAACTATTTGCAAACGTCCAAAGAAACGAAAATCAATTAAAAACGTGCAAAATAATTGAAACTATTTGCAAACGTCCAAAGAAACGAAAATCAATTAAAAACGTAAAATAATTGAAAAATAAAATAAAATCGACGAGATGAATTCAAACTCAAATGAAAACATCGAGATGACTGACAAATCAAATAAGATCTTTGAGATAAATGAAAACATCGAGATGACTGACAAATCAAATAAGATCTTTGAGATGACTGACAAATCAAATAAGATCTTTGAGATGACTGACAAATCAAATAAGATCTTTGAGATAAATGAAAACATCGAGATGACTGACAAATCAAATAAGATCTTTGAGATAAATGAAAACATCGAGATGACTGACAAATCAAATAAGATCTTTGAGTTAAATGAAAACATCGAGATGACTGACAAATCAAATAAGATCTTTGAGATAAATGAAAACTTGAAATGAAAACATCGAGATGACTGACAAATCAAATAAGAGCTTTGAGATAAATGAAAACTTGAAATGAAAACATCAAGAACAAACTTACCGATGGTTGTCATGACGGTAATGGCGTACAACAGAGCGCTAGCGAACGACCACTGGATATTTTCGGAGTCGGAGCCGTCGCCGTCAAACTCTTTACCATCCCAACCTTTTTCTTTCGTCTCTGTGTGAATGAACGTCTGGTAATCTCTCAGTATCTTCTGCACTTGGTCCGTGAAATTTTCCGCTCCCGGCTCGTTCATCTGGACCGCGACCGCTAACGACGTAATCTGCTCCACGAGGTCAATGCGATGCTTTTTGATGTCCACCTTCATCTGCTGCTCATACGGCCTTTCGAGGGCCTGGAAAACGAACCCTCCCATGATAGTGTACCCCACAACGAGGGAGCAAAGTCCGATGTGCGAGAAGAGAAAAGCGATGAACTTCTTGCAGCAATGCAAGCATTTCTTGCGTCTGTCTCGTCCACGCGCGCTGTTCCGTCGGGCATTGATCCGCCTGGACGCAGCCAACGGAGGAAGGGGTTCCTCACCCTGTATGGGTTCGTTCAAACCCACTGTTTCGAATTTAATAAATTTCTGAGGCAAGGCCAGACCGAACTCGGGGTCGTAAATATCGTCGTCCAAAATGTCCGTCTCCTTGATTTCGTCCAGTTTGCTGAGGTTGATCTCGTTTTCAATGGAAAAAAATGTGTCCTCGAGTTCTTTATTATCGGCTTTTTCATCAGGTTCATCATTGGCGGTTTCGTTCTGTTTTGCTTTGGCTTTCTTGCTTCTGGTTCTGGCGAGTTTGGTCTTGAGCATGACAATGGTCAGAAGAGAGGCATGCTTACGTTTCTCGTGTTTGGTTTTAGACTTAGATTTTTTGGATCCAGGTTCAGCAGCGACATCGCCTGCTGTCTCATCCTCTACTTTATGTGGACCGTTGTCTCCAGCCTGCTGCTTGTCAATCGCAGGAACCTCGACTGAGGGCAGGTCGAGTGGATAGGGGTCCTTGCGGTCCATAGCGTTCATGTGCACTGGGGAAAATGACGTCACTTTCCTTTCTTCCTCGTACTTTGGTGGTGGAGGCAGGGGGGTAGCCATTTCTTTATCACTGTGTTTCGCTTTCTTTCCGCTGCCAGAAAACAGTCCTGATTTCTTTTTCCCACTCATTTTTTTAATCATTTCCAACAAAAGAGTTTCCGAAGTTTGTGTAGACTTGTCCAAAAGTGCTAGTCGGTTCTCTTCATCTTTTATGTCCTGGGCCCTGTCGTGAAGAGCGCTTGTCGAAGCTGACATCTCCTTCAACAAACTTTGTGCAGCAACACTGGACTCTTTTTTCCGTCGGAATGACCTGTCGCTGACGTAACCGATCAGTCGCCGTAAGTCCCGACCTCTAGGTGTATGCGAGTCATGAGCAGAAATGACGTCATTCTCTGAAACGTGTTTTTCTTCTGGATGCAGGATGATTTCTACCGGGGAAGGGGGGTGCTTTGGAGACAGCAACGGAGAAGAAGAGGGAGAAAGCGACCTAGATTTGCTGAAAGGCTGGAGAGACTTTTGATGCTCTCCAGAAGATGACTCTGTGTGATCACGTCTAGGTGAGAAAGTCCTGCGGTATTTCTGTTGCACACTAGTTCCCATGGCAGGCATTATCTTTGGTTCGAATTTTTCTTGATGCTGAACCAGTTTCATTGCTGGTTTTTCGCTCTTTTGCTCCTTGCTTCTATTTTGATTTTGATTGTTCAAGCCATCATAAACTATGGAGACTAAGGCATTGTTTACATGAGCGGGTATGTTGCTAATAGACTCACTGCGTGGGTGGGAATATTTGGAACTGTTCCTCCGATCACTTCCTCTGCTTCCATCACTCAGGGATCTGCCAAGACCTTTAGATGATGGAACCTCCAGCAAAGTTTTAACAGAGCTGGCCAAGGCAGCAGGTGAAATGTTTTGATGCAAAAGTTCAGAACTTGTTTCTGGTTGCTCTGGGGGCGTTGAAAACCCACTTGTATCTTCTTCACTGTCTGTGTCACTGTCTTTTATGTCGTTTGTGGATCCGCGCAAGGGACCACCAATCACATTTGTCTTTTCAGATGACTGCGCCACATTAATTACAATTTCAGGGGATTTCCTGGTTAATGCATTTGGGGATTGGGGATTCTGAGGTTCTGCTGATTGTAAGTCACCCTGCTGGTGACTGAGCAAGGGAATGTTTCTCGAGTTAATAAGGGATGTAGAGATGTTCAAAATGTCCTGCGGACCATCACTTGTATCACCAGCCTGGCTAATCCATGGTGATGTGTCTGGTGATTTATCACTTGTGTCGTGTGCATGGCTGGCCCTATGGTCACGAGAGAGGGAAGAGTGGGTATAAGGAGGTATTTTTTTCCTAAGTTCCAGAAACTGAGAAAGAGATTCGCGTCTTTGATGGCGAGGCTCACCTGGATGATGCACGCTGGGATTGTTCTCTGATGGAAAAACTGTGCTTTTCAATGTTTCGTTCCCACCTGTCATTTCTGGGTAGGCATCTATAATATCAGCTGGATTAATAAATATAATGGAACTATTTTTGTCACGACTATTGAACCTGTCCATACGTTTGGCTCCTTCAAAACTCGTACCTTTACCAAGGTCATTTGGGGTACTTAGTTTCGGTCCTTGCAATACTGTAGGCTTGTATTCCACCTTGGGGGAAACATGGGTATCAGAATTATCTACATTCTCCTGAATTTCTATGTTTTGCAAGTCAGGTGGTGAGACTTCAGACACAGTCTGACGTCCTGTATGCGTAGCAACTTCATCGGTCACTGGAGCGACTTCTCTGCTCTCAGTGTCATGCGCAGTAAGATTATCGGCCGTCTCATTGGCTCTCCCAGGATCACACATATCTGGAACAGATGACGATCTCCCTCTGTGGTTTCGCGCAGCACGCCTGCGCATTGAGGCCATTGTTTGTGCAGAAAGATTTCGACGTAACCTGTACTCTTGAACAGCTTCTTTTACAGTCATGTGCTGGAGACGGTCGCGTGGCTGCTTTGCAGGATCGTAACGGCGATATGCATCAGCGTCCATGGAACATGAAAGGCGGTTGTTTCGAGAGGAGTACCCAGAGTTACGTCCCCTACCGCGGTCAAGAGAGGCAGATTTGCGTGGAGTGACGTCACTGGCACTTTCATGGCGCTGATCATTCTCCTGTGTGTCTATGTCTGGGAGATCTGTTTCTGATTTGCTTCGGCCATGACCTCCTGAACGACCTCGTCGTCGGAAAAAGGAGGACAGTCTGCTTCGAGACCCACTTCTGGACTGAGACTTGGAGCGCTCTCTGTCTGTCCTCGACACACTCTTTTCTCGAGAATCCCTTTTTGTGCTTGCAAAACGACGACCACTGCCTTTCTTGTTGTGGTCGCCTGGTGAGTGAAATGGGCTTTCTGCGATCCCACTGTCCCTTCTAGGATGCTCCAGCGATTCATTATCGGGAAGTTTTGCTGCGGAGCTTGCTGTAGGGATTTCACTGTCGTTAGCTGGTGTCTTCGCCACACTGGTTTCGACAAACCTCCTCTCTTTCTTGGCGTCCTTTTTTGCAGACTTTTTGCCTTTCTGCTTTGTTTCTTTTGTTTTACCTGAAGGCCGCCCCCCACCCTTTTTACCACCTTTTTCATTATGGGATGATCTGCTTTCTTGGAAGTCTGTGCTACCCGTGGTGCCGGATGCTATCTGGTCTACGCACTCCATGGTGTTGGCCACAACATTCAGCCACTTCGAGCAAACGTGTGTCCTCGTGTACCATTAGGAGCTGATTACTACTGAAGTCGGGGAGAGAATTTGCCGTCACGAAAGAACAAATCCACTAAAGTTGAGAAAGTTGCATCTGTCTCATTCAGGTATTTTGTTGTAAAGACAAACGACTCCAATGAGAGAAGGAAATGTCATCAATCTCATGCATATAATTTTGTTGTCAAGACTCCAAAAGGGGTCAGTATATCAAACACATGTGACGTAAAGTTTTGAATGAAGTGACGGAACTGTTCACAGGAGAGCTGTACTAAGGGACAGAATCATCGATCGTTGCACGCAGATATTTAGCAAAGAGGCGTGACCATTCGCCCATGAACAGCAAAGTCCTCATGGCCTGAAAAATGTAGCAAACTCCTCATGGCCTGAAATATGTAGCAAAGTCCTCATGGCCTGAAATATGTAGCAAAGTCCTCATGGCCTGAAATATGTAGCAAACTCCTCATGGCCTGAAATATGTAGCCTGAAATATGTAACAAACTGATTACTGAGCAAATTACTAAATGATCTACCGCAAAATACAGAGAAAGCATTTTCTATACATTTCTCAAACTTTTAGCTGCAGCTGTACTTTCTCGTTTATTTTAATTAATTAATAAAGTTTTGTTATTCAGATTACAATGCCCCTGTATATGCTATCAAATTATTATCAGATTTCGGGTGGGGTGGGGTGTTCATATCCAGGCATAAAACAGTTTCAGACTTTAGTAAAGAGAACAAAATTTATAATACAATTAATGACAGGTGGCGTTGTTTGTTACAAAACTTAATTTCCCACCTACACAAGTGTGGGTAGCTAAGTAGAAATTGTTTCCTTCTGAGCCGTCATCCACCAAGAAAAGAAAATACAAGTCTGTTTGATTCATATCGTAGAATTGCTTCCCTGTAAATCGCCAGTTCTCTTCGCTTGACTCAAATAAATGCAGATTCCTGCAGGCATTCTGAAGCCATTTGATTTATTTCCCTTTGTTACAATGTCTGTAGTTTTCGAAAAAAAAACACCTTAAACTTTTAAAAAGCAATATAGATGTCTAGAAATGTAAATATATGTTAAGCATCGGCTTACAATGGCCACGAATAATTATGAAATATTTCTAACGGATAGATATTAATAATGATATCATTTAAAAATCGGTCACAGGATACAAAACATCTCCTGCTGTATACTTCATTTAGGAGAAAATGTTGTTTATATACTCACTCTGTGCTGTCATCTGCAGTTTATCCTTTCATTGTTCCGTATGCAGCCATACTGTGAAGTTCGTGTGTACTACCAATGCACTAATTAATAATTAGTTAACACACAAATCCATGTCAGTCCTGAGTTGTAGTAGGTCAATACTCTGTCCTGATCACACACATACACACGCATACCACATACACAATCACACACGCACTCAAACACACATTCACAAGCACTTCACTCGGTTCTTTATTCACTTCTTTATCTTTTGATTTTAATTAGTGTTCCATTCTAAATCCACCTTATTTCGATAAAACTGTCAAACGTGAAATATTCAGCTGCGGTTCTTTTCGTTATCTCTGCGGTCCTGGTAGCATGATGCCAGAGAAATAGTGAAACTCTAACTCACAGACAATCTGGTTTTCTAGTTGGCAGCAAGACACGTTTTAGCGCTGTGATGCGTGTAAAAGAAGCAAAGTTGTGATTTCATTAATTAGTTAAAAGATTAATTAGTTAAAATAAATTCTTAAACACGAAGAATGTGTCATATAAGACAAGAACTATCCAAATAGTTTATGTATTAATTTTCTTTCTCTTATTTTTTCGGATTTTAAGCTAAATACTCACAAGACAATTACGTTTCTTGCGAAATTTTCCGTTTAAAAAATGTTGTCACTCAATAAATTCATTATAATTTAAGATAGCGAGGGGAGAGAAATGACATGAAAATACTAAGTGCACATTAATAGACTACACTTTCATATTACGTGTATTTAATTATCTGCTCTTGTGTACATTAATGGTCTACACTTTCATAGTACATGTATTTAATTACTTGCTACTATGTACATTAATGGACTAAACTTTCATCCTACATATTTATGATTTTTTCAAATATAAATAACGATGGCACAAAGATTCAAAAACATATATCCATACAGAATTAGCCAGCCGGAACATGCACAATTTTCAGTTACGTGCTGGCTACATGCATGTCCTGCGCTCAATAACCTAACGTCACAGGTTCCTGGGACCCCTCGTCACTAAGTCACGCTGAGCGTGTGCGACACTCGTGAACAAGGTTTATTCCTTCATAATTCAACCAATGGCAGCATTACATCACGTCACATACGTCACAGCAGATCATCAATGTTCGAACACTTGATAAGAGGAAAATAAGTCGCTTTAACTTTTTTGTAAATTTTAAAAAGAGCAAACATATGGTTGCTTGTGCTGGTAAGTTATGTTTGCTACAGTCACTTATAAAGAAATTATTAAGAGAACATATTAATTCTTTCTTCTGTCCTCTCTGTCTGGGATTAGTGATTCTCAGAAGTCGGTATTCGGTGTCAAGACGTCACAGCTTACTACAAACTGTCGTCTCTGTCTGGGATTACTGATTCTCAGAAGTCGGTATTCGGTGTCAAGACGTCACAGCTTACTACAAACTGTCGTCTCTGTCTGGGATTACTGATTCTCAGAAGTCGGTATTCGGTGTCAAGACGTCACAGCTTACTACAAACTGTCCATATTTTTTTCAGTTCACCTTCTTCATTCTTTCTGCTCCTTCACTTGCATTTTCTTTCCTTCCTCAGACGGTTCTAATCTCTCTCTTCATTTGCTCTACATGATCATTACTCCAGCTCTGGAACTCTTTCCACCTGCCAGCAGGTAGGTATCCGTAGTAACTCGCTGGCAGCAAGCGCCACAGAAGACTGCAAGTGGGGGACTGCGATGAAAGCGTCCGTAAAAGCTTGCAAGTGAAGGGTGCACATTTTAGGCCACGATAGAAGGAGGGTGGGGGTAACTTCTTCTCCCCTCTTCCCTTGGCTTGCAGAGATCTATCAGGCTTCTCCCCTGTTTTTTTTCCTTCCTTTCTCTTTTTCTCTTTTCCTTACGCGCGGAGAAAGCTCACGTCAGAGGCACCTTAAAATAACCCACACACCGCCACCAACAACACCCACCAACACACGCTGCCACGAACTGTACAACCCATTCATCATAATCTGGTATAACACGCCGTAGTTGGAACACGAAATGTGCAACACGTGAGTTGGAACACAAGGTGGAGCACATGAAAAGGAACCCGAAATGGATGGGAGGTGGGAATAGTAAAGGAAAGATGGAACAGGAAAATAAGAACAGGAAAGTAAAAACAAAGAAAGTAAAAAGAGGAGAAATTAGTTTGGAAGGTAAAACTTTAAACACATTAGTTGCGACACGAAAATTGTATCAAACAAAAAATGGTGTTGGAATGTAAGTTGGAACGTGGAATTTGGAATATGTAACATTGACGTTGCAAAATGTAAATAGTACACATGGAAACTAGACAATATATAATTTAGTGCACGAATATTTGGAATATGCAATACATAACTCTGTGTATGTGTGAGTGTGTGTGTGTGTGTGAGTGTGTGTGTGTGTGTGTGTGTGTGTATGTGTGTGTGTGTGTGTGCGTGTGTGTGTGGGAGTGTGTGTGTATGTGTGTGTGTGTGTGTGTGTGTGTGTGTGTGTGTGTGTGTGTGTGAGTGTGTGTGTGTGTGTGTGTGTGTGTGTGTGTGTGGAAAATTGGAATAGTAACGGTTAGAACAAACACCCTGAAAGAGGAAGTATTAATTTTTTTTTAAACTACCGCAGGTGCGTGAAAAATCAAGCGTTATAATTATCTGAACACGACAATTTACCATGTAAGATATATTGTACAGTTTGAAGACGTCGTTTTACCATGTAAGATATATTGTACAGTTTGGGGACGTTTTACCATGTAAGATATATTGTACAGTTTGAAGACGTCTATTTACATGTAAGATGTACATTTTGAAGACGTTTTACCATGTAAGATGTATTTTACAGTTTGAAGACGTTTTACCATGTAATATGTATTGTACAGTTTGAAGACATTTTACCATGTAAGATGGATTGTACAGTTTGAAGACGTTTTACCATGTAAGATGTATTTTACAGTTTGAAGACGTTTTACCATGTAAGATGTATTTTACAGTTTGAAGACGTTTTACCATGTAAGATGTATTTTACAGTTTGAAGACGTTTTACCATGTAAGATGTATTTTACAGTTTGAAGACGTCAGCGTGTTAATTGAAGCACGTTAAATAAAAATATCGGAATACGAAAGTCCAGCATGGGATGGAATATGGAAATTGGAACTCTTACAGATAGTGTAATTTGGAACATCGTAGACATCAAATGTTAAGTTGGAACATCGTAGACATCAAATGTTTGGCTGGAAAATCGTAGACATCAAATGTTAAGTTGGAACATCGTAGACATCAAATGTTAAGTTGGAACATCGTAGACATCAAATGTTAAGTTGGAACATCGTAGACATCAAATGTTAAGTTGGAACATCGTAGACATCAAATGTTTGGCTGGAACACATATCTTAGGGGGGAAAGTTAGAACACGTAATTTTAAAACCAATAGATGAATTGCAAATGTAATTTAAATTGCAAAACGAAATTGAGATGGAGTGCTATAGTTGAAATATGAAAATTGCAATAGGAAAATGAGATGGAACACTAAAGTTGAAATATGAAAATTGCAATAGGAAAATGAGATGGAACACTAATGTGGAAATATGAAAGCTGCAATAGGAAAATGAGATGGAACACTAAAGTGGAAATATGAAAGCGTTCACATGATTTTGGGGAGCAGCAAGTTTGACTAATTCAATGAAATACATAAAACTTCGGAAACAAAGATCGAAACGAATGTTGGAATTTATACGATGGTGCGTGAAAACTGGATACAGGTTTTGACAGACATAAGATGGAAAACTAAAGTTTAAATACTAACATGGAAATACATAAGATGGAACACGAAAGCTGGATACAAGTTTTGACAGACATAAGATGGAAAACTAAAGTTTAAATACTAACATGGAAATACATAAGACGGAACGCGAAAACTGGATTACAACTTTTAAAACGCAAAATGGAACTCGAAAATTGAGAATCTAGTTTTGATAGACATAAGATGGAACACGAAAGCTGGAATACAAGTTATGATAGACATAAGATGGAACATAAAAAGTTGTAATACAAGTTTTGATAGACATAACATGGAACACGAAAGCTGGAATACAAGTTATGATAGACATAAGATAAAACACGAAAAATAGGAGTCAACAACCAATACCATAAACTATTAATAGCAGTCAACAACCAATACCATAAACTATTAATAGCAGTCAACAACCAATACCATAAACTATTAATAGCAGTCAACAACCAATACCACAATAATATTAACAGCAGTCAACAACCAATACCACAATAATATTAATAGCAGTCAACAACCAATACCACAATAATATTAATAGCAGTCAACAACCAATACCACAATAATATTAATAGCAGTCAACAACCAATACCACAATAATATTAACAGCAGTCAACAACCAATACCACAATAATATTAACAGCAGTCAACAACCAATACCACAAACTATTAATAGCAGTCAACAACCAATACCACAATAATATTAATAGCAGTCAACAACCAATACCACAATAATATTAATAGCAGTCAACAACCAATACCACAAACTATTAATAGCAGTCAACAACCAATACCATAAACTATTAATAGCAGTCAACAACCAATACCACAACAATATTAATTGTGTCAATAGCTACTAGCACAATGACATTAATAGCAGTCAATAACACTAAAATCTTAATATCAGTCAAAAGCCAATAACACAATGATATTAATAGTAGTCAATAGCAACAAAATCTTAATATCAGTCAAAAGCCAATAACACAATGATATTAATAGTAGTCAATAGCACCAAAATCTTAATATCAGTCAAAAGCCAATAACACAATGATATTAATATCAGTCAACAGCACTAAATTCTTAATATCAGTCAAAAGCCAATAACACAATGATATTAAAAGCAGTAACAGACTATAGCAAATATTAATAAGAGTAGACCTAAACAGTGTATACATAACAATAATAATAGGAGCAAACAGGCTATAACAGAACAATAGTGTAAGCCATAAAAGGCCTAAAATAAAACAATATTAATCACAATACAGTTATTAACAGAACAATAGTGTAAGCCATAAAAGGCCTAAAATAAAACAATATTAATCACAATACAGCTATTAACAGAACAATAGTGTAAGCTATAAAAGGCATAAAATAAAGCAATATTAATCACAATACAGCTATTAACAGAACAATAGTGTAAGCCATAAAAGGCCTAAAATAAAACAATATTAATCACAATACAGCTATTAACAGAACAATAGTGTAAGCCATAAAAGGCCTAAAATAAAACAATATTAATCACAATACAGCTATTAACAGAACAATAAACAAAACAGACTCTAACGCACTCAATCAGATCAATGTTAATTGCAGTAAACAGCTTATAACAAAACTATACTAAAATGCCTATAATTGAACAATATTAAAAATGTTAAATGCCGGTAATTAAACAATATTAAAACAGTAAAATGTCTGTAATTGAACAATATAAAAAAGTTAAATGCCTGTAATTAAACAGTATTAAAACCATAAAATACCTACAGACAATAATGCCGGGTGTGTTTGGGGGGGGGGCATTTACAAATAACACACGCTAATATATTTACGAAAATACTGCTGTGAGCGTGCACTCTGTACGAGACCAAATAAAATGTCTATGCTCTTAAAGATATTTAAATTGCAGGAAATGTAGTTAATCTAAAGGCCTTTCGCAACAAGCGGAGAGGGGAGGTAATCTACAAAGACACTGCTGATTCGGGCTTCGCGGAAGTCACAGGAGTTTTTCCATACAAATGTAAGAATCCATCTTATGACATCACTATGGGTGTCATTGATCTCTTGTTTGAGTAAATGCATCGTATAGACACATCTGACTGCACAGAAATTGTAATATCTAATTTACATTAATCGTTATAAAATACTTGTGTATTTTGGCAAACAATGTTGGTTGGCTCGTATTTGTTCGTTCGTCCTTTCGCTCCATCGCTTATTTAAATATGCTTGCTTAAAAAAATAAATAACATGTTTGTTAAGATAACTGAATTATGAGATTTGCGTTACAATTTTCTTTTGCAGAAAGCAAAGTCTACCCGTATAGCTCTTTTCGCCTGGTAGACCTGAATTTTGTTTGTTTTTTAAATTAATTTTCGCCTGGTACATGTTTGTTTGTTTATTAAATTAATTTTCGCCTGGTACATGTTTGTTTGTTTATTAAATTAATTTTCGCCTGGTACATGTTTGTTTGTTTATTAAATTAATTTTCGCCTGGTACATGTTTGTTTGTTTATTAAATTAATTTTCGCCTGGTAGATGTTTGTTTGTTTGTTTATTAAATTAATTTTCGCCTGGTACATGTTTGTTTGTTTGTTTTTTAAAATTAATTTTCGCCTGGTAGATGTTTGTTTGTTTGTTTATTAAATTAATTTTCGCCTGGTAGATGTTTGTTTGTTTGTTTTTTAAAATTAATTTTCGCCTGGTAGATGCGAATTTGTTTGTCTGTTTGGTTTTTTTTTAAATTAATTTTAATTATATGCCATGTTTCGACTGGGAAGATTGTCATTCTTTACGTGACCTGAGCATCTTGCAGCATCCAGATTCGATGAAAGATTTGAATTCATTGATTTCTACTAAGATTGGCCGTAAGAGTAACGTCCCTTTGGTGAAGATTTGTTACAGAAAGTAAAATGGCTTTCGTCGATAAGCACATTCTTACTTTTCGCGGGATGAGATGTGTCAACGTTCACGGAGGGAAAAAGACCATGTGACGGACGAGTTTATTTGGGATCACGTTAAAGGGGTTAAAAGGGCGAATGGTAGACAAACAATAACATATCTTATGATGAAGATTTGTTACTGAGAGTACAATAGCCTCCTTTGAAAAGCGCATGCTGACTACAAACAAGAAAAGTTAACTCTAGGTTCACTCTATGGTAAAGATCTGCGCTAGACAAGTTTACTCGATCAAGCGGTCAAGGACTGACTGATGGATTAATAATAACATCAAACTTTGGGACAAGCTTCCTGTGCTTGAAATTCTACAGGTATTTTGTGAACAATGGTTCTATCAGACAGTAACGAGATGTCGTTACAAAAAGATTTTATACTTTTGAAAAATCAAATATCATGTGCATTTATTTATTGTATATTATTTAGATGTGATTTAAAATTGCTTTATTGTTAGCGAGTTCATTTATTGGGTAATTTTTGTAAGTAAGGTTTAGATGAAGCTAGATAAAAGGGGGTAGATTTTCAAAACAAAATGAGAAACAGAGTTTAAGAAATGTATCTTTAATACAGGGTGATTATTAATCATAGTATGCTGCTTATTATAAAGAAACACATAACACAAATGCAAAATCGATCTCTGAAAAAGGAAACTTGCTGTATGCTTATGATTCACTGTACATTTGCTGTAAGATTATGATCTGTGTACACTTGCTGTAAGATTATGATCTGTGTACACTTGCTGTAAGATTATGATCTGCTGTACATTTGCTGTAAGATTATGATCTGTGTACACTTGCTGTAAGATTATGATCCGCTGTACACTTGCTGTAAGATTATGATTCACTGTACATTTGCTGTAAGATTATGATCTGTGTACACTTGCTGTAAGATTATGATCTGCTGTACACTTGCTGTAAGATTATGATCTGTACACTTGCTGTAAGATTATGATCTGCTGTACACTTGCTGTAAGATTATGATCCTCTTTACATGTGCTGTAAGATTATGATCCTCTTTACACGTGCTGTAAGATTATGATCCTCTTTACACGTGCTGTAAGATTATGATCCTCTTTACATGTGCTGTAAGATTATGATCCTCTTTACATGTGCTGTAAGATTATGATCCTCTTTACACGTGCTGTAAGATTATGATCTGTGTACACGTGCGTAAGATTATGATCCGCTGTACACTTGCTGTAAGATTATGATCCTCTTTACACGTACTCGGTGAGAAACCTGCAATATACTGATCGCACTCGTGCGATATCAGAAACACGTCCAAAGCAAAAACCGGCGTACATTACATTACAATCGCTATATAGGTCGATCTCGAACTAGCCACCCCACTATACTCCATCTTTCCATTCCGTTTATGTTACGCACATTCACACAAAAACATTAACCTAGTAACGTCAAGCCGTAGAGTCAAACATTTCTATGTTGTAAACGGTCGGACTGCGTCAGGCGAAAGAGTGCCCTTTCATACAGGACAAGTGTCTCTCCTAACACGCGTTGTCGTTATGTTTATTAGCAAACAGCCTGCCATATCGTCAGTAAATTTGTATAACGCCTCTTCCCAGGACAAGTGAAGATTGGGGAATATATGGTCATTCCTTGATAAGTAAGTTAGTTAAATCGTTCCCCTAGAGAGATCTAATGATTCAATAAAATTTGTTTTAGGCTGGACTCCTGAATGTGCTAGAGAGTTCTAATGATTCAATAACATTTGTTTTAGGCTGGACTCCTGAATGTGCTAGAGAGTTCTAATGATTCAATAACATTTGTTTTAGGCTGGACTCCTGAATGTGCTAGAGAGGTCTAATGATTCAATAACATTTGTTCCCACAAAGGCTGGACTGCTAAATGTGCTGAATATATATTTACACAAACAAATGAATAACATACAATAATGATGGGACCATCATTCAAATTTAAATGAGCATACACATGTATTGAAAAACTGGATCGTAAATTTATATGCATGTGTGTGTGTGTGTGTGTGTGTGTGTGTGTGTGTGTGTGTGTGTGTGTGGTATAGATAGATAGATATTTGAATTTTTTAATAAACATATCTATCTATCTATCCTTTAGTCTTGTCGACCGTTGGGACACCACTAATGACCTGACAACTAGTTTCCTCCATTCCATTCTGTTCTCTGCTAATTATTACCTCAGAATGGACATGACTGAAATAAACATACAGACACACATTAAAAGTATTAAGTAGTCAGATGTGTACTGTTTTGCTACTTAATTAATTCAATCTTTTCTCTTAGGCTACATATTGAATTAGATCTGTTCTGTTAGATTGCATATTGAATTAGATCTGTTCTGTTAGATTGCATATTGAATTAGATCTGTTCTGTTAGATTGCATATTGAATTAGATCTTTTATGTTGGCCTATAATGCCTATATCATTAAATTTATACCATGCAGGTTTCTTTTAATTATGTCAAGAGGGGCATAACACATTTGTTTAATTATTAATTGCCCTTTGTTTAATTATTAATTGCCCTTTCACTGATAATCTTGCAAGTGTTCTTTTAGTTATGTCATAAGTAGTAGAACAAATTTTGTTTAATTATTAATTGCTCTTTGTTTAATTATTACTTGCCCTTTCACTGATTATCTTGTAATCGAGATACATTCACAGTATGAATTCGCCAAGCATGAAGAAAGAAATCACGAAAGGAGAGACCAACTCGAGTTACCGGAAACCAGAAAATGTAACAAAAGGAGAGACCAACTCGAGTTACCGGAAACCAGAAAATGTAACAAAAGGAGAGACCAACTCGAGTTACCGGAAACCAGAAAATGTAACAAAAAGAGAGACCAACTCGAGTGTTTTCAATTTTGAGTAACAATTCGAATTGAAGTAACAATTAAATAAAGTAGTCAGTGTGAATGAGTCCTTAATCGGAAGTGCAAACTTCCAGGAAGAGTAGAGACGGATGGGGGTTGTTTGTGCCTTTGCTTGGGCTAAAACAAAAACATTTAGGTAGATGGGATCAAAAGTTATCTAATTTTAAGAAAGATGCTGTGGGTGTTTTGATGGTATAAATACCTTTCTGTGCCATTGACCATTACATTGCGCGAAAGCGGCGGAAGCCAGAAGCACCCCCTACACTACGACCGATGACCATTACACATATACCTATTAGAAGAAGCTAGGAGATGGTTGTGTCCCCATCATGGATTGGGAGAAAGCTGGAGAAAAACCCTTTTTGAAGGTAAATAAGTGACTGGTGAATGTGAGTAGATTCTAAATTATAGATCTTTTTGTATTGATGTAATATTGAAATGATAGTCAAAGATCAGTATGTTTAAAAAGGATAAATGTATGTAGTCTTGAAGAAGGGACTTAGGGCTGGTTAATTATATAATTTCAGGGACTTGGCGAGCAAGTACAATTGATGAAACAAGTGCAATTTGCTTTGAAGTCTGTGAGGACATTGAAGGTAGCTATCTGTGGGCTTGGCCAAAGCTTCAATGAACAAATTCTACAGTTAAGTTAAACAAACCACAATTGTGGCCTTGTCTTCCTAGATCTTCCTAGATCCGCCTAAAATGATTTTGAACGATTTAACTAGAAATGATTTAGGCAAATCTGATCAGTGAAGAAAGACTATAAGAAAAACGTGTGGATAATTTTATACCCTTTTAACTTACTTCTTTTATTTTTATTAGAGTGAGAGAGAGAGAGACTGTAAACTATAATTACCCAAACATGGTTTCATAGAATATTGATGTCAAATTATCTGTTTCATTGTAATTGTCATTTGTATAGTTGATTTTTTTAAAAATAAATTTATTGTTAAATTTATTGACCTTACGCATATTGATATTGATATTCTTATGTTGGAGACGAAAATGGGTAGCTGTGCGCTCGCTAAATATAGATTAAAGTCGGATTTGTCTTCTCCTTAGTAAGACGTTTTCTACCTGCAGAAAACCTTATGTGACTGTAAATGTTGCTTTATGTTGTAGAAGTGTGAAAACGTTTACAACGCTATAATATCCGTCAAGTGAGAGAGAGAGGTGTCTGTTGGAGGATCATTAATAAATTAAAATTAATATTCTCATCACTTGAAATTAGTTATGAAAGATTAATTAATTAATAATAATTATCTTCATTAGCAAAGTGTCGCACATACATCATTTGTGCAAGAGGTACGGATGGATGGATGGATGGATGGATGGATAGATAGATAGATAGATAGATAGATAGATAGATAGATAGATAGATAGATAGATAGATAGATAGATAGATAGATAGATAGATAGATAGATAGATAGATAGATAGATAGACGGACGGAGTGCCTTTATAAAACGAGGCGTTCTTTTACTGAAAATAAAAATAGAATATTCCACTGGTTCTGCTGTTAGTAAGACGAGACCGTTTTAGTTTGTACATTTTGTTACCAGATCTTTCACCTCACTCATCATCCGTTTAACAAGTGGGTAAAAGTGCAGTTTTTGTCGAGTCAGTAAGCACAAAATACTGCCTTGGAGAGAAGTTTGAAAAGCATCCGTGAAAATCATTACTCTTACCTCTTGAAGGGGAAAAACACCGTATCTAACAGATTTCACATTGGAAAGGAATAATAGTTAAAGTAGCAAAAAGCACCCGAAACAATCTAACAAGTTACTGACTGTTTAGAGTTGTCAAAGATAAAACATGCTGATGAACATGGCGACTGGTTTCATGACGTCAGAACCGTAGTGAAAAACAAGTTATTAGGGAGGATAACTCTCATGCAGGCAAACTGAGAAAAGAATTAACAATGACGTGTGCCAGAGAGAACAAACAGTTAAACTAATTAGGGTATTGACTGATTTTATCTCCCATTTCCCCTAAGCTCATCTGCCAGTTGCCTGCGCATGGCTGCAGAGTAGTGGTCTTTTTACGGGTGCAGAGTGGTTAAGAATTTTACGGGTGGAGAGTGAATAGTATTTTACGGGTGAAAAGTGGTAATTTTAAGGGTGCAGAGTGATGAAGTATTTTACGGGTGCAGAGTGGTGACGAATGCAGAGTGCTACTTTTAAGGGTGCAGACTAGTGAACTATTTTACAGGTGCAGAGCGGTAAAGTATTTTACGGGTACAAAATGGGAAAGAATTTTACGGGTGCAGAGTGATGAACCTTTTGCGAAGGTGGGTGGAACAACGAGAATTCGATTTCTGGCATAGACCGACAGATAAACATAACGGCTTAATATTTCTGGCATAGACCGACAGATAAACATAACGGCTTAATATTTCTGGCATAGACCGACAGATAAACATAACGGCTTAATATTTTCCTTTCTCTAATTTTTCCTTGTTAATGTGTTTCCGATGACCGCGACAAAGTCTGATTTCCTCACACGTTGGTAATAGACTTACACCTATCATTGTGATTAGTCAGCAAATACCTTTCGTATACCTTGGAATATTTTGGGGAAATAGTCGTAAAAGAATGTGTTTGCATCCAGTTCTTGGGAGGATCTGTCTATTAATATGTATACCGTAAATGAAATCATATCAAATCTTGACCCTTTCCAAGGAGACTTTTGCAGAGGTCACAATTACATATTCACTGTACACTGAACTCTTTACTTTCTACAACAAATACACGCACATTGTTCCCCTGAATCTGAGCAGGAGTTGTGTCGCCAAGAGTAATCTACGACTTTGATTGTTGCTGGCAGAGAACTTTTCCAAAACTGATTCTGGCTCCATTGGGACGGCTGAAGGTCATCTACCAACTGGCAAAATTTCGAAGTTGGAATGCAGAAGGCGCGTGGCATCTTTAACTATTGCTCTACGCTTTCCGACGAACATTTCCGTTATTTAGAACAGACAGCATTGGTGTAGGAACAAGCTCTTTTGTTTAGAACAGCCAGCATTGGTGTAGGAACATCTCCGTTATTTAGAACAGACAGCATTGGTGTAGGAACAAGCTCTTTTGTTTAGAACAGCCAGCATTGGTGTAGGAACATCTCCGTTATTTAGAACAGACAGCATTGGTGTAGGAACAAGCTCTTTTGTTTAGAACAGCCAGCATTGGTGTAGGAACATCTCCGTTATTTAGAACAGACAGCATTGGTGTAGGAACAAGCTCTTTTGTTTAGAACAGCCAGCATTGGTGTAGGAACATCTCCGTTATTTAGAACAGACAGCATTGATGTAGGAACAAGCTCTTTTGTTTAGAACAGCCAGCATTGGTGTAGGAACATCTCCGTTATTTAGAACAGACAGCATTGGTGAAGGAACGGATCCGTTATTTAGAACAGAGACGAATGGTGTAGGAATTCCGATTATCAGGTACACAGGCAATTTCGTTTTGTTGCATTTAGGTAACATAAGCTGCATTAAGATAATAAAAATTGTAGTATTTCCGCCTGAAAGGCTACAGGCCAAAAGATTGATTTTATGTATTAGAATATTAAATAGTCTGATTAAAGATGATATACTAAAAGCATTTCTGGTGTCCGGACAAAAACCTTTATATCAAGAAAATAGTTTGTCTGTTTAAAAGTAGATACAGAAGATATTATGTGGTCTGTTTAAAGAATAGATGCAGAAGATAAATGGAAGCCAGAAAATGTTACTAGTGCAGAAACAACTGGGTTTGAAATCACTACCTGAATTGAAATAAATAGATTCAAGAATGCTACTATTGTTCAGACAGCTCAGTTCATAAGTGCTATTAAAATTGAAACAGGCAAATTCGAAATGGTACTAGAGTAGAAGCAAGTGGGTTCGAATAGTTCTATTCTTATGCAGAGACAGCTAGGTTCGAAAGTGCTACTAAAATTAGGACAGATAGGTTCAAAAGTGCTACAATAATTAAGACAGGTTCGAAAGTGCTACTAAAATTAGGACAGCTAGGTTCGAAAGTGCTACTAAATTAAGACAGCTAGTATCGAAAGTAAATTAAGACAGCTATGTTCGAAAGTAAATTAAGACAGCTAGGTTCGAAAGTAAATTAAGACAGCTAGGTTCGAAAATAAATTAAGACAGTAGATTCGAAAGTGCTACTAAATTAAGACAGCTAGGTTCGAAAGTACTACAATAATTAAGACAGTTAGGTTTACAAACGCAACTTGATTTGCGACAATAAGTTCGAATTGGGTAAATATAGCTGACAGCCATATTTGAATGAGCTACAAGCGTTGAAACAGTAATAATCTCTTAGACTGCTAAAGTTGAGACAGCTATGTTCGAGTGGGCATTGCTTGTAACAACTGGTGTTAAGACAACAGATCCCAGACGGGGAAAGTTAGTTTTTCTGGCTAATTAGCAGTCTTTCGATAGGCCTGAGACAGATGGAGGAGTGTTTTGGGGGGGAGGATCAGCGCTACTTGCACGACCACTAGTCTGAAGCTCAGATGGTGTCGGCACTTTTCGTAACTCCGGAAAACGAAGGTGTTAATAGTTCCAGACATTTACACACTACTCCCTAGAGCTAGGTGAAACCCAGTTCTATCTGAGCATGGCTTCGTAAGAATGTATGGCATTAGCTTGATAAGGTATTGCAAGATTTGCTGGTTGACAGGTGCCGTAGTATTTTTAATTTCATTTTTAATATTGTATTAGAAATCGTATTTTATACGATATTTGTAATGTACTAAGGTATTGCTACATTTGCTGTATGAATACGTGCATTTTTAATATTGTATTAGAAATTGTATTTTATACGATATTTGTAATATTCGAAATTGTATTTTATAAGATATTTGTAATGTACTAAGGTATTGCTACATTTGTAATGTAATAAGGTATTGCTACATTTGTAATGTAATAAGGTATTGCTACATTTGTAATGTAATAAGGTATTGCTACATTTGTAATGTAATAAGGTATTGCTACATTTGTAATGTAATAAGGTATTGCTACATTTGTAATGTACTAAGGTATTGCTACATTTGTAATGTAATAAGGTATTGCTACATTTGTAATGTAATAAGGTATTGCTACATTTGTAATGTAATAAGGTATTGCTACATTTGTAATGTAATAAGGTATTGCTACATTTGTAATGTACTAAGGTATTGCTACATTTGCTGTATGAATACGTGCATTTTCAATATTGTATTCGAAATCGTATTTTTGATTTGACGTTTGTAATATACTAAGAAGAACGAGAAAACTAAAGCATTTGTAACTATAACCACCTCTACTGCTCCCACCAACACAACTAACAAATGTTTTAATAAGCATTTCTATTTCTCGACACATTTGATACAACACAAATAACAAGTATTTTAATAAGTATTTCTATTTCTCGACACATTTGATACAACACAAATAACAAATGTTTTAATAAGCATTTCTATTTCTCGACACATTTGATACAACACAAATAACAAATGTTTTAATAAGCATTTCTATTTCTCGACACATTTGATACAACACAAATAACAAATGTTTTAATAAGCATTTCTATTTCTCGACACATTTGATACCACACGACAAGTTCATACAACATGTATTAACTCGTAGTGAAAAAATAATTATAATAAATGTCGTCATGATGAATTAATAACTAATAAAAACAAAAGCTTCTGTCACAAACAGCCTTATGTGGATGGGTGGGGTGGGGGTAAAATAACTATTAGCATCACAAGCGAAAAAAAATTTTGTTTCTGGCAATTGTTTTTAGAACAAATACATTGGGTTGAATGCAAACAGTGAGTATGTTCATGTTGATATTCAGGGGGAGGTATTGTGTTAATTAACAAATGTATTAATTAATATCTTAACATGACAGTCCACACATCACCCAACACGCTGACTCTACAGTATTAAACATTTAATAATTGGCTAGCAAATATTTTTTTTGTCTATTCACATATACATCTCTACATGAAATTACAAATATTTTGATAGCAATGTGTAAGAAATATATCTAATCCATTCTCGCTCAATCAATCACTTAACTCACCAAAAGTTAACTATCGCCTTTTCATGACCGGACTTGAGTTACATAAAAATCTAAGTGATTAGATTTAGTCTAAGTGATTCAACAGGTCTCTACCATTGTCTAGTTCATTATTTGTAAACCTTAAACTATTGGATAGCAAACATTACTCATCCACTCTGGACTGGTTTGGATGACGTCAGCAAGTTCTAGCATATTTCTTACCTGAGTTGTTATATTAACTCGTGTACTTACAAACGTATTGTCATGCAAAACTCAGTTGACCATGCAATTACGCACAAAGAAACGTGAAAGAAAACAACAAAGAGGCATCAGCAAACAACTGGAGTCAGAAACCTTCCACGACCAATAGATCGACAAGACACTCAACATACAATTGATTGACAGAGAGAGAGACAGAGACAGAGTCAGAGAGACAGGCAAGCGGAGACAGACAGACAGAAACCAGAGACAGACACAGAGAGGCAGAGACAGAGGGATACAGAGAGAGAGAGAGAAAGACAGAAGTTTAAAAGCCGAAACAGAATCATTAATCTCTGTTGCGAAATATTTAAACATTAAATACAAAATCCCATGGCGGCAAAAAAAGCACAAAATCCCATGGCGGCAAAAAACCACAAAATCCCATGACGGCAAAAAAAAAAACCCCATAAAATCCCATGGCGGCAAAAAAAACCCACAAAATCCCATGGTGGCAAAAAAACCACAAAATCCCATGGCGGCAAATAAAACCAAATTATACCAATAACGGCGTATCATAAATACCAACACAGCAAGAGCAGGAATGAAACAGTAAAAATTATTCCAAGAAAATGTCAGGCTCTGGCTGGAACAAAAAAAAAAAAATCAGAGGATATAGCAAAGTGACAAGTATACACAGAAATCTGTCATCTAGGAATTGAAATATTACACAGAGATTAAACGCACCAATCAGAAGCGATGACTGAAAGTGACAAAGTTAAAATAGAGAAGAATAGATTGCGCCATTTCTGTACGGACGGTATCAGAGCAACAGGAGAACAACGATCATCGATATTACTGTATCAAACGACAGAAATAGACGACGGCAACAACAACAGGAGAACAACGAACATCGATATTACTGTATCAAACGACAGAAATAGACGACGGCAACAACAACAGGAGAACAACGAACATCGATATTACAGTATCAAACGACAGAAATAGACGACGGCAACAACAACAGGAGAACAACGAACATCGATATTACTGTATCAAACGACAGAAATAGACGACGGCAACAACAACAGGAGAACAACGAACATCGATATTACTGTATCAAACGACAGAAATAGACGACGGCAACAACAACAGGAGAACAACGAACATCGATATTACTGTATCAAACGACAGAAATAGACGACGGCAACAACAACAGGAGAACAACGAACATCGATATTACAGTATCAAACGACAGAAATAGACGACGGCAACAACAACAGGAGAACAACGAATAAACGGATAAATTAGTGTTAACAATAAACATAAATAATAAACAACAAAGAAGATCCCCTCTTGATATAACTAATAAAGTTAGGAATGTGGTCACCGGATAAATTAGTGTTAACAATAAACATAAATAATAAACAACAAAGAAGATCCCCTCTTGATATAACTAATAAAGTTAGGAATGTGGTCACCGGATAAATTAGTGTTAACAATAAACATAAATAATAAACAACAAAGAAGATCCCCTCCGGTGATATAAATATGCTATACATTGTCCGATAACAATTGTTATAAATATGCTATACTTTGTCCAATAATAACTATTTAAAAAAAACTGTACATTGCACGGTAGAACTGTAAAGTGTGCCATTCTTTGTCCCAAAATAACTATTAAAAAAATACTGTACATTGCACGGTAACAATGGCAAAATATGTAATAAACATCGCCTAAAAAATAAACTATAAATAAACATGACCAGGAAGCATGTGGACTATTTCAGTCACTTTAATTTACACCTGAGGATCGCAGTGAAAACATGTGCCAAAAAATACCTGCAGTGTTCATATGAATAAAACTGGATTTTTGTGTCATTTTCGCTGATGGATACTGACAACTGAACGCCTTTCAATCAACACCTTTGACCTTGCATTGAACGAAACAAAACAAATTCGGGCGTATCGATGCCAACTATTTATTTAAAAGATATGCAGTTGACTCAACCTGTAGGTGGAACCCAGTTGCATCCCAGATGAACAAGAACGAGCCATATTGCTAGAAATAGGAAGTAATTTTGAGTTTGGCAGATGCTTCTGTCTGGAAGTGAAAAATAAAAATGGGGCGCTGAGTTTGGGCCATTTCTTTTATGTCGGCAATTTGCGCCGTAATTGAATTACACTCGAGAGTTACTTTGACGTCAGAGGGAGGGCCTTCTGAAGGAAAATGGTAGGAGTTAAGAGCGGCTATGTCTCCGGATTGACCGCCACAGATTGTGTTTTATTTTTATTGTAGATACAAGCTTGCTTTAGATAAATGAAATAGACCCATTTTAATTTAGCAGGTCAATAGCAAACTATTTTTTCCTTGTCAGTCGTGGGAACTATATATGTTTTGGGACAGAAAGCAGGTCGTATTAAAATTCTTGTACCGTTCTGTGGGGAAAGTACACATGTTGCAGGGCAATTGGCCACATCCAGACCTGTACAGAGAAACTACACGTGCTGTGGGGCAATTGGTCACATCCAGACCTGTACAGGGAAACTACACGTGTTATAGGACAATTGACCATATCCAGACCTGTACAGGGAAACTACACGTGCTGTGGGGCAATTGGTCACATCCAAGTCATACACAGAAACTACCTATGTTGTAGAACAATTAGTCACATCCAAGTCAATACACAGAAACTACCTGTGTTGTAGAACAATTAGTCACATCCAAGTCAATACACAGAAACTACCTGTGTTGTAGAACAATTAGTCACATCCAAGTCAATACACAGAAACTACCTGTGTTGTAGAACAATTAGTCACATCCAAGTCAATACACAGAAACTACCTGTGTTGTAGAACAATTAGTCACATCCAAGTCAATACACAGAAACTACCTGTGTTGTAGAACAATTAGTCACATCTAGACCCGTACGCAGTCCTCGAAGAACATAAACAAATATTTACAGGTAACATGTAGTTATTTCCAGAATTTTGACTAAATGGTCCATCAGTCCAGCTCCAGTGGACTACTGATAGAAACACACTTTAATCGAATAATGATAGAAATACACCCTCATATGGACAAATAAACTTAGGGAATATTTGCTGATGACCGAAAGGGCCAAGAAAGAGAATTCCTGCACAGATTTTTTTACTGCCAAATTAAAAGCTAATTCGGCAGGAAATGAACTTAATGCTACAGGAGTAATACAAGGGTGCCCATGACAATTTGTCACGTTCTTAACTTTTCTAAAATGTTGTTATTGAAAGGTTTCTTCTTGTTTTTATCTACCCAATGAACAATGTTGTTGTTTTTATCTACCCAATGAACAATCTTGTTGTTTTTATCTACCCAATGAACAATCTTGTTGTTTTTCTACTTTATCTTGCCTACACAGACTTCAAAGACATAGGCAATTTGTAACAGCATCTGCAAGAACCCATAGTTTAATTCTTCACTCTGTGGGCTCGTCCTGAATATACTGTCAGAGTTTATGTCGCCTTTATTATTAACAGAAACAGATCAGTTGCAAAATTTTTACTTGGCTGAAACAGTTTCGGGGTATTTGTTTTACATTACTTAAATATTTAATGACATTACATTCTCACTTTACTTAGGTTAGCATGTGGATCTCTCTATTTGTTGTTAGATACTTTTAAATACTTTTAAACAACTTTAAATCTGACTTTAAAAAATAAAGGCTCTAACCTAAGTCCAAAGACAGTTTTATGACTTTCGACAGTTAAAAATGGAACAAATCCTGTATACATCAGTTTCATACAAATGCCATACAATTCATGAAACACAGACGTCATACCAACTTTGGAAAACAGTTGTGTTTTCCATGACATCACAGACATTTGTACTGTTATACTAGCACAGCTAGTTTACATTTATTACATTTTATTGTAACATTACTGATATACTAGCACAGCTAGTTTACATTTATTACATTTTATTGTAACATTACTGATATTAAAACCATGTATCTATATATCATACATAGCACATTTCATTGTAACATTACTGATATAAAAACCATATATCTATATATCATACTATAAAGAATATTTTTCTTATTTTCAATAATTATCGTTTTCACTTTTTTCTTTGCTACAGTTTTTGAAGCTTCTGTTTTTAGTATCACTTTTTTCCTAATTCCATTTTCTCAGTGCTTCTTTGTAGAGTTATTTTTCTTTCTCATAATTAAAGACTACTCTTTTCTTGTTAATTCCTTTTACAATATATTTTTTAAATTTCTTTATAAATGTGCACAATTTTCCATTTCTACTCTCTCCTATTTTGTATACAGAATTTTTAGCGAACGAGTTCTGTCCCTTTCCATGTGTGTTTCATTACGCACACTGCACTATTTAATCTCCCATTACTCAATCCATTATTTTACAAAAACTGTAAACTAATAACATAATAAACTGCAATTTATAACAACGTTAATTTTGTTTCTACCTGTCAAGTATTTAATGAATGATCTACTCGCCTACAAACCCCTTATTACCCCCCCCCTCCCGAACATGTAGTCTTGTTGATGGTCAAATGTATGTAAAAGCGATTTCCTCTGTCTCATGTTCTTTTTAAGTTAACATTTTTACACTGATAAGTGGGTGCTAAAACAAAACAGGTATAAGGAGAAGAGCTTAAGATAAAAAGTTGTCAGTTTCACCTTTGAGAAACACAGCAGCTAAAAGAAAAACCAGGTCAATAAAGAAAACAGAACGTAAAGATAAGCTGTTTCAAAAATGGTTGTATGAATCTAAGTTTTCTTTTCATTTAGTTTGGGTGTATATCACTATACCACTAGAGAATGACACCTTAAAAGGTCGTTCTTGGGTAATTATGAAAGAGTTGCTTAGCTGCTTGTTTTACGGATTGTTGTCACTTTAGGGATTGCTGTCACTTTAGGGATTGCTGTCACTTTAGGGATTGCTGTCACTTTAGGGATTGCTGTCACTTTAGGGATTGCTGTCACTTTAGGGATTGCTGTCACTTTAGGGATTGCTGTCAATTTTAAAAACCGATGTAGCTTCAATGCATTGTTGTAAATCTTAGGGATAATTGTAACTTTAAAATTTCGCTGCAACTTAAAGGATCATTGTGACTTTAAAATTTCACTGTAACTTAAACGATCATTGTAACCTTAAATATTGTTGTAGCTTTAACAGATTGTTTGAAGCTTTGGAGATCTTTGTAACTTTCAGGTATAGGTGTAACTTTCAGTGATCGATATGACTTTAAATTATCTGTGTTTGTTGAAGGATCCTTGTAACAATGAGGTTGTGAAGTATTGTTTCGTGTGAGCGCAGGAGGAGATAAAGAGAAAATTAAAGTGTTGGTTAATTACTCCCCTTGCCTGCTTAGTGGAAACTAACCCCGTCTCTCAGTCACAAGCGCGCACAAATAATAAACAAACGTCTCTCAATAACAAGCGCGCACAAATAATAAACAAACGTCTCTCAATAACAAGCACGCACAAATAATAAACAAACGTCTCTCAAAGCGCGCACAAATAATAAACAAACGTCTCTCAATAACAAGCACGCACAAATAATAAACAAACGTCTCTCAATAACAAGCGCACACAAATAATAAACAAACGTCTCTCAATAACAAGCGCACACAAATAATAAACAAACGTCTCTCAGTCACAAGCACGCACAAATAATAAACAAACGTCTCTCAGTCACAAGCACGCACAAATAATAAACAAACGTCTCTCAGTCACAAGCACGCACAAATAATAAACAAACATCTCTCAGTCACAAGCACGCACAAATAATAAACAAACATCTCTCAGTCACAAGCACGCACAAATAATAAACAAACATCTCTCAGTCACAAGCACGCACAAATAATAAACAAACATCTCTCAGTCACAAGCGCACACAAATAATAAACAAACATCTCTCAGTCACAAGCACGCACAAATAATAAACAAACATCTCTCAGTCACAAGCACGCACAAATAATAAACAAACATCTCTCAGTCACAAGCACGCACAAATAATAAACAAACATCTCTCAGTCACAAGCACGCACAAATAATAAACAAACATCTCTCAGTCACAAGCACGCACAAATAATAAACAAACATCTCTCAGTCACAAGCGCACACAAATAATAAACAAACATCTCTCAGTCACAAGCACGCACAAATAATAAACAAACATCTCTCAGTCACAAGCGCACACAAATAATAAACAAACGTCTCTCAGTCACAAGCGCACACAAATAGCGTATTTTGAATATTGATCTCCATATTACAGTAACGTGTCTTTGTCGTGTAAGTTTTAATCACTTTAGTAGTGTTGAAAATAATCACTTTAGTAGTGTTATAATTAATCACTTTAGTAGTGTTGAAATTAATCACTTTAGTAGTGTTAAAAGTAATCACTTTAGTAGTGTTGAAATTAATCACTTTAGTAGTGTTATAATTAATCACTTTAGTAGTGTTGAAATTAATCACTTTAGTAGTGTTATAATTAATCACTTTAGTAGTGTTATAATTAATCACTTTAGTAGTGTTATAATTAATCACTTTAGTAGTGTTGAAATTAATCACTTTAGTAGTGTTAAAAGTAATCACTTTAGTAGTGTTGAAAATAATCACTTTAGTAGTGTTATAATTAATCACTTTAGTAGTGTTGAAATTAATCACTTTAGTAGTGTTAAAAGTAATCACTTTAGTAGTGTTGAAAATAATCACTTTAGTAGTGTTGAAATTAATCACTTTAGTAGTGTTGAAATTAATCACTTTAGTAGTGTTAAAAGTAATCACTTTAGTAGTGTTGAAAATAATCACTTTAGTAGTGTTATAATTAATCACTTTAGTAGTGTTGAAATTAATCACTTTAGTAGTGTTAAAAGTAATCACTTTAGTAGTGTTGAAAATAATCACTTTAGTAGTGTTGAAATTAATCACTTTAGTAGTGTTGAAATTAATCACTTTAGTAGTGTTAAAAGTAATCACTTTAGTAGTGTTGAAAATAATCACTTTAGTAGTGTTATAATTAATCACTTTAGTAGTGTTGAAATTAATCACTTTAGTAGTGTTAAAAGTAATCACTTTAGTAGTGTTGAAAGTAATCACTTTAGTAGTGTTGAAAATAATCACTTTAATAGTGTTATAATTAATCACTTTAGTAGTGTTGAAATTAATCACTTTAGTAGTGTTAAAAGTAATCACTTTAGTAGTGTTAAAAGTAATCACTTTAGTAGTGTTAAAAGTAATCACTTTAGTAGTGTTAAAAGTAATCACTTTAGTAGTGTTAAAAGTAATCACTTTAGTAGTGTTAAAATTGAAATGTCTTCTTGGAGGGGATATATTATATAAGAGTGTGTTTTTCTTTCTTTCTTTCTATTTTTTAGTATCCATCCCATTCAGGTTAGTGGGAAGTTGAAACCAACTTAAATTAGAATTAATATAAATATATTTGGAGGTTTTCATTACATTCTACCTTTATTTTTATTCGTTTTGTGAGTGAGTGAGTGAGTGAGTGAGTGAGTGAGTGAGTGAGTGAGTGAGTGAGTGAGTGAGTGAGTGAGTGAGTGAGTGAGTACCAGCTGTCATGTGAGCACCAGCAGTTCAGATCATTATATGCCCTAACATTCAATTAAATTAAAGCTGTGACGGAACAAAGTACAAAGAATGTCACATGCCAAAACATTCCAACTAAATAAAAGGTGTGACAGATCAATGAACACAGAACAAGTCACACAGTTACTATCTCAAAGTCCCACAGTTCTTATCTCAAAGTCCCACAGTTCTTATCTCAAAGTCCCACAGTTCTTATCTCAAAGTCCCACAGTTCTTATCTCAGTCCCACAGTTCTTATCAAAGTCCCACAGTTCTTATCTCAAAGTCCCACAGTTCTTCTCAAAGTCCCACAGTTCTTATCTCAAAGTCCCTCAGTACTTATCTCAAAGTCCCACAGTTACTATCTCAAAGTCCCACAGTACTTTGACTTACTCTGTCAAAGTGACTGCTTCTGATTGGTGCATTCATGCTCTTTCTGGGAATTTTACTTCATGGTTCTCAAATAGATTTCAATGTATGATTTTTGTCATTTTGTTTTGTCTTTTGGTGTATTTCTGTTCCATAGTTCTCACATAGATTTCAATGTATGATTTTTGTCACTTTGTTTTTTTCTTTTGGTGTATTCTGTTCCAGCCAGAAACTAACATCCAGATAGTATATGTTCTGTTCTTTAAAGTTCTTTAATCCATTTTTTGCAGGGTCTGCATTTGGAATCATTTGATATTTTCATTATTTTTGTTTTGTGTGATTTCGTGTTTAGTGCTTGATCTTGTGCAGCTGAGTGCTTTTTGTTTCTGCTTTCAAACCTGCCTCTTTCAACCACCTGTATAAGGACTGTTTAGTTGATTCATCAGCTTGTCGCACGTACTGGTAGGATAAGTAGTAGTAGTAGTAGTAGTAGTAGTAGTAGTAGTAATAGTAGTAGTAATAGTAGTAGTAGTAGTAGTAATAGTAGTAGTAATAGTAGTAGTAGTAATAGTAGTAGTAGTAATAGTAATAGTAATAGTAGTAGTAGTAGTAGTAATAGTAGTAGTAGTAGTAGTAGTAGTAGTAGTAGTAGTAGTAGTAGTAGTAGTAGTAGTAATGTGTGGTGTTATTTTTTTTGTTTATTTAATGAAATTATTACATCTAGATGAAAATTTTAAAAAGTAAGTTTGGTTGATTTGTAAGACTAAATGTTTATGAGGCTAGTTGTTTTTGTAAAGTTTGATTGGATTGTAAAACTGATTTTGTAAGGCGTTTGGTTTAAGGTTGACTAAGAGCTGGACACGATATGTGGTAAAACATTCCTTCAGGGTGCACTAGTGTTTTTACTTTCCTAAGTCAATCTGCTCAGTCAGCCGTGTCACTATGCTTGGTAATTAAATCTGATCAATCAATCGTGTCAGCATACTTTCTTAATTTAGTCTGATCAATAAACCGTGTCATAATGCTTTCTTAATTCATCTGATCAATTAACCGTGTCATAATGTTTCCTTAATTCAGTCGGATATCAATCATAACGTGTTCTAATGTTTTCTTAATTCAGTCTGACCAATCAACCGTGTCAATCAGCATTCCTGATCAATCAGAGATGTCAGTCTGTTGTCTAAAACAGACCAATCAAACGTGATATTACATGCCAGTTCTGTTAATTTGGTAGGGTGCCTGAATGGCTTGTAGAACCGTTTAGTGTGATACAGTATAATCGCCAGAAAATTTAAAATCAACTTCAGTACTCATATTGTTTTTTTGTAAATGACGTCATTGTTTCCTTGTCTCCATTCAAGAAACGTGTGCCACGTACAGGCTTGAGCCACTTGGCAGTGCATGTGCCTTCTTTTTAAAAGAAATTAACACTCTAAAAATAATGTTTGCGTAATCTTGCTCTGATAGCGCGTTCAAAGAACACGAGCCCTCCAAAAATAACTTTTTCCTATAGGTCTGATAGCTAGTGCTTTCAAAGGAAAATTACCCTCTGAAAATAAGTGTGCAAAATCTTGTCTGATGGTACGAACATATATCACAGTGGTCGGCCTTTGAATTTCTGTTTACACTTGCGTTTGCATATGCGTGCTTGTACCTGCCTGCGTGCCTGCGTGCATGCATATAATGGTACGACTATAAATAAAATGCTTACAGATTGCGAAAGGATTCGAAGGTTTTATCAGTGTGATCGTTCTTGATTCCTTTCCCGCTGTCACTAGGCAAAAATTGCGCAAGTTACCCGGGGTACTGAAATATCGACCGCAGGAGACTGAAGAGCGATTTCTTCAACTGCTATCAGCGAGTACCTGACGTTAACCCTTTGTCAGGTGTGCAGCTACATTTAACAAGCATCACAAATGGCGAAATAAAAGTGTTTTCTCTTCTAAAAATAGCTTTGGTGTTGTGCTGTCGGAGGGTGTCATCTTGTAACGGATCTACGATTTCTATCTATTGCGCACCGACTGGGGTTCCAATCCTATCTGGGGCGGGTGGGGTGTCGAAGGTATATCGTAAGTACAGCGGCTACGCTTGAAACGGTACGTCGGGTGTTGAATGAAACAATTAACTCTTTCCCATCTTCCTATTTCAACTGCACCAATTTTTTTTTCCCCTCAGACGTCTATTGGCCACACTTTCCCTTGAGCTATAAACTTTCAGACTAAAAGTGTATTTAGAAAGAACTTCCAGAATACCTCGGTACACCTTTCAGACTAAAAGTGTATTCAGAAAGAACTTCCAGAATACCTCGATACACTTTTCACGCTGTAGTCCTACTTCGCGCGTGTCTTGGTAAATAACGCATTACCACAAGGTTATTTAGGTCGAAGTGGTAAATAAAGCATTACCACAAGGTTATTTAGGTCGAAGTGGTAAATAACGCATTACCACAAGGTTATTTAGGTCGAAGTGGTAAATAAAGCATTACCACAAGGTTATTTAGGTCGAAGTGGTAAATAACGCATTACCACAAGGTTATTTAGGTCGAAGTGGTAAATAACGCATTACCACAAGGTTATTTAGGTCGAAGTGGTAAATAACGCATTACCACAAGGTTATTTAGGTCGAAGTGGTAAATAAAGCATTACCACAAGGTTATTTAGGTCGAAGTGGTAAATAAAGCATTACCACAAGGTTATTTAGGTCGAAGTGGTAAATAACGCATTACCACAAGGTTATTTAGGTCGAAGTGGTAAATAACGCATTACCACAAGGTTATTTAGGTCGAAGTGATAGATCAGTACGATTGCTCCGTAAGACTAACAGTTTTGGCCGTCTGCCAACTGAGGAGATTGGGGATTTGACCAATACTTTATATGATGACATTTCAAGGTCATTTATCTGGAGCTTCTAACTTTGCAAGCAAGGAAGCATTCCGCGTTTTGACGTGAAGATTGAGGTACACTACACACGTACTACACACGTATTACACACGTATTACACACGTATTACACACGTATATGTCAAACATTTAGAGACTTGTTTGACATTTCTAAGCACATCGTTCATCAGTCTTAAATAGTTTGTTTAGATTTGACAGTTCATCAGTCTAAAATAGTTTGTTTATTTTGTTTGTTTGTTAAACATTATACTCTGAAATGTAGTAAAACCTGTTGCCTTGTTCCTTTGCTATGGTACTGAATTATGTGTACCGTACTTCTAATAATAATGGTTACCCATTGAAATGCTTATAATCTGCACAAACTTTATTGCAATTAATACATATCTTACAGATGTACAGAGAATACACTAGACATTATTTTCATACGCGTGGCAAAATAAGAACACATACGGGGTTTATTATCATACATAAAGAAACCACACGGCAATATCATCATACATAAAGAAACCACACGGCAATATCATCATACATAAAGAAACTACACGGCAATATCATCATACATAAAGAAAACACACGACAATATCATCATACATAAAGAAACCACAAGGCAATATGATCATACATAAAGAAACCACAAGGCAATATCATCATACTTAAAGAAACCACACGGCAATATCATCATACACTTGTTATTATGCATACATAAAACACAAGATTTTATTGTCAGTCATAAACAAAACAACAAGACATTATTGTCAATCATAAACAAAACAACAAGACATTATTGTCAATCATAAACAAAACAACAAGACATTATTGTCAGTCATAAACAAAACAACAAGACATTATTGTCAGTCATAAACAAAACAACAAGATATTATTGTCATGTAAGTGACAAGGAGCACACAAGGCTGTTATTTTCATACACTAAGAAAACACAAAACACATTTTTACAGAGGTGACAGAAAACACGAGACATTGAAACAGACATGACAGAAAGCACACAAAGGACAAATTTTGACAAACGTATCAGAAAGCATGCAAAGCACATTTTGACAGACGTAACAGAAAGCATGCAAAGCACATTTTGACAGACGTAATGCAAAGCACGTTTTGACAGACGTAATGCAAAGCACGTTTTGACAGACGTAACAGACAGCGTGCAAAGCACATTTTGACAGACGTAATGCAAAGCACGTTTTGACAGACGTAATGCAAAGCACGTTTTGACAGACGTAATGCAAAGCACGTTTTGACAGACGTAACAGAAAGCATGCAAAGCACGTTTTGACAGACGTAATAGACAGCGTGCAAAGCACGTTTTGACAGACGTAATAGTCAGCACGAGAAAGTAACAGACCTTAGAAACAAAGTTACAGAGAAGATCTTAAAGTCGTGTCTGTGAAAAGGATTGCTTTAATGGTTTTCCGGAATGGTGGTGTTAAGATACTTTGACATTTCAATGACTGTTTTCCTTTGTTCTATATGCAGATATTTTTTTAAGACTGCTTCATACATTTAAAAATAGAAGACATAAATCAATGCAATAATGTAAGCATTGTTTGATTCTATCTTATTTTTATACTTGACTGCACTTGATTTCGTTTTGTTTACCTTTTTAGCTGCTGATTCACTAGTTTCTTATTTATCCTTCAGGTATCTTCTCTGTTTACACGCTAATTTTGTTCAATCATTATCTGGCTTTGTCCCATATTGATTTGGGCCTAGATTTTCCTTGTCAAGTTAAAATTAGCATCTCCCACGTATCAGTTAGTGAGGCATAAGCTTATGACGCTATCATTGACGTCAGAGGTTAGCGATCCAGACGCCATTTACCCTCGACCTTTTATGTATCTTTTCTTCCTCTCGGTGACCTTGGAAGGAACCCTTTTGAGTCCTCACCACATTTCCATGACCTTTGGTTTAATTCCTTTTATTTCGTTTTTAAAAAATGCATTTATTACTTTGGTTTTTAAAATTCTCCCCTCCCTGTTTTTCACTTTTCTTCTTAGTTTCATTGTATCATCTTGCTTTTGTATCATTTAATCGAATCTTAGAACTATATAAACAATTCGCGCAATATTTATTTTCCTGGGGTACCTGGTTTTATTGACACCGTCAGCAGATGCCCATGCTAGTTGTAAAGACAGTCCTTGGAGGACGTCTGTGTTCAACAGCAGACGCTAGCAAAATCAGATATGCCCACTCTGGTTATATTGTACAAGAAGAAGCAGATCTCCGTTGAGAAATAAAGTGCTAGCGTGCACCGTTTCAACTGAATCCTAGCCAGGGTTGTGTTTTACAGTTTCCTCAAAGTTCGCGTAGTCAGTCTAATTGTGTGGTTTGTTTAAATATAAAACATACAGTTATGCAAGAACTATGGATGCCATACATATGTACAGATCATCAAACACTTAACCACCAATGTACACTTATTCTCGTTTGCGTTCTCATCGACTAAAGCGCACTAACACACACACACACATTCGTTACCCATACACAATCGGGCAACATAGAAGAATATACTTAGGTACGGACATGCAAGCACATAAACACACACGTATAATTACATAAATACTTGCTTACTCACGTGGCATGCAGACGTGTGTAGGAGCTTTTAAAAAAAAAAAAAAGTGAACGCTGTTTGAAAACACACAGACATACGCCGTACTTGTGTAGTAAGTTTGCATTTCAACTGACATTAGCACGTGGCATAGTGATACAAGCGTGCGTGCGTACTAACGAGTATGCTGACACATATACCGTTGAAGTAAATATTCTGATAATTTATGATAACTGATTATCAGTTCTAACAATTGCTCTTCTCGCCCGATACAGTTTGCTGGCATGAGGGCCAGAAGAAAGCAGCCATTTTGAACACAGATCCCCGTGGCCGTTTTTTGTTTGTGTTTTCTTTTTCTAATCGGACGTCACACCTCCCATCAATTCTGTCGGCTGACATGATAACGGCTCTAGTGACGTCATGGCGTACAAGCAATGACTCAGTTACGGTGCCTACTGCGAATAGGTCATGATGCGTGAGTTGTATATATTTAGATTGCTTTAATAGACCTCACAGACACACGCTTACAAATGTGTGTGTGTGTGTTTTAAAGGACCATATTCATGCACGCACAAATAGATGTCATGTATATTTAGATGTGTTTTGTACGTATAGACCTCAGGTGCACACGCACACACACACACACACACACACACACACACACACACACACACACGCACACAAATTACAACACAAAAGAATCACAAGCACAAATGTCTGCAGTCATGTTAAGTCTCCATGCAAGCTCTCTCTCTCTCTCTCTCTCTCTCTCTCTCTCTCTCTCTCTCTCTCTCTCTCTCTCTCATACACACACACACACATACACACACATACACACACACACACATGCGCGCACGGACACACAAATAATGATAAGCAGATGAAATATAAACACGTGCACACACATAATTTACCATTAGTTGAATATATTGAAGTGGTTGTGCTTGCAGATAACCACGTAAGTTCATAATTACACCAAGCCACATTTCCAAATGATGTGTGTAATTCGCAGAAATTAAGATACATGTATACATTCAGTTTGTTACGAGTTTATTATATGATTTATAGTTCTATTGTTTTGTGTATATTTCGCGCGCGTACATAGAGCATACAAAGCACAGTATTGTACATGCACGCGAATTTTACTGGCCGCAGTCACAGTATTGTACATGCACGCAATTTTTACTGGCCGCAGTCACATGTTGAGTTGCGTAAAGTCTCCATGCATGCACACACACACACACACACACACACACACACACACACACACACTCGCGCGCGTCAACTTTGATTTTCACTACGGGGAACAGAGAAATTACACAAGCACAAAAACACGTGTGCACGTACACACACACACACACACACACACACATTGTTACACGCGCGCGTGCACACACTACCAACATGCTCAGAACATCATCGCTGTATTAATAATTGTACAAAATAATTCAGTTTGAATATTTATTATTTCACAGTTCAAGGTTATTTCTGCTCATTTTCAATGATCATTTATCATTGGGCTAATTTTAGCTTTGTATTCTTGCACTAAAGTACCAATGAACTAATTTTCGCTGTGTTTTTTGCATTATAATATCAATGACCTAATTTTAGCTTTGTATTCTTGCACTAAAGTACCAATGAACTAATTTTCGCTGTGTTTTTTGCATTATAATATCAATGACCTAATTTTAGCTTTGTATTCTTGCACTAAAGTACCAATGAACTAATTTTCGCTGTGTTTTTGCATTATAATGACCTAATTTTAGCTTTGTATTCTTGCACTAAAGTACCAATGAACTATTTTTCGCTGTGTTTTTGCATTATAATGACCTAATTTTAGCTTTGTATTCTTGCACTAAAGTACCAATGAACTAATTTTCGCTCGAGTGTTCTTGCATTCTAATACCAATGAACTAATTTTAGCACTGTGTTCTTGCACTATAGAACCAATGAGTTAATTTTAGCTCCAGCACTGTATATCAATGGGCAGGTTTGGCTCGGCGTTCCTGCACTGTATCATCGAAGGATTAATTTTGGCTCAGTTTTCTTGCACTGAATTATTAATAGACTAATATGGACTTAGTTTTCTTGCACTGAATTATTAATAGGCTAATATGGACTTAGTTTTCTTGCACTGAATTATTAATAGGCTAATATGGACTTAGTTTTCTTGCACTGAAGTATTAATAAGCTAATATGGACTCAGTTTTCTTGCACTGAATTATTAATAGGCTAATATGGACTTAGTTTTCTTGCACTGAATTATTAATAGGCTAATATGGACCGTTTTCTTACACTATATTATTACTGACCTGAATTTCGCTCAATGTACATTTTTTGTTCTGGCATAAACTGAATTTTAAATTTATATAATCTGAATTACCATGAAGCACGGTCTCGCTTATGTGACTTAAAATTGCCTTGAAACAGATTTTTACTTCAGTCGTGATCTAAATTATTATGAAATATGACTTTGGCCTAACCCGATTTCAACTGTGGCAATTTGAGACATGGCATTATCATTATTGAAATGTACCTCTACAAAACACTGCATCTGAGATGTGACCTAAATTGACCTCAATCTTCCTGAAATTGGCCTAAACTGTGCTGAAATACTGCATCTAGAGATGTGATCTAAACTGACCTCAATCTTCCTGAAACGTGGCCTAAACTCTGCTGGAACACTGCATCTAGAGATGTGATCTAAACTGACCTGAAATACTTCACTGATCTAGAAACACGATCTAATCTTTCTAAAGTCCATTCTGAAGATGAATTGATGTCCGCAAGGACTAGGCATTAGTTGATTACTAAGGTCTTGCCTAGTTGTTTTAGAATATTTATTCATAAGGGACGTAACTCCAATGCAAGAGCATGGCCTTCTTTACAGGACATCTGTACACATATTATGGGCATGTGTGCTGCATAAGCATGTCCTTCTTGAGTGGGTGTGTATCCATAGCTGAAAACTGTATATTTATTCATTTAGTTTATGCTTAACATATCGTAAATGAGTGCGCGTACCTTTGTTTGAGTGTATACTTGTTTGAGTACGCGTACCTTTAAGTGTACACCTGTTTGACTGCGCGTACCTTTAAGTGTATACCTATTTAAGTGTCCATACCTTTCTTTGAGTACATATGTTTGAGTGTGTGTACATTGATTTGAGTGTATACCTGTTTCAGTGTGTTTTACTGAGTTACGTACATTGATTTGAGTGTATACCTGTTTCAGTGAGTATTCCTGAGTTGTGTACCTTTATTTGAGTGTAAACCTGTTTCAGTGAACATACCTGAGTTGTGTACCTTTATTTGAGTGTATACCTGTTTCAGTGAACATACCTGAGTTTACCTTTATTTGAGTGTATACCTGTTTCAGTGAACATACCTGAGTTGTGTACCTTTATTTGAGTGTATACCTGTTATGTGAGCATTCCTGAGTTTTGTACCTTTATTTGAGTGTATACCTGTTAAATGCGCGTACTTAGTGGTTGCATGACACTGGTGGGTGGCAGCAGCAGAGCGTGCAGCTTATCTCATCAGCAGGCAGCAGAAAGAATGCCAGTGCTATTCGCTAGTGCAGAGGAGCACGACCTGAACGCACTCTCCATGACAAACCAGGAACTGTCTGCCTGCGTTCCGACAATCTCGAACGAGTGACGACAGCAACATTGGTTACTGACGCAGCCTAATTATTTCACGTTATGTAGAGCTGCTAATATTTAAAGACTAAAGTAATAATAAATAGAATGATTATGTTATGATGGTAGATTGGGGGGGGGGGGTGCTGCTCCTGGTGTTGGTGGTAGTGATGATGATTTTATTTTGACACTTGTTGTGTAAATGACAAACTGTAAATGACAAACTACTGTAACAATCACTTTCCACCGCAAGATTTGTCTAAAGTGTATTGTATATATTATCAGTTTCACAGTTTTACTGGATTCCAAAAAATCCACTATATATGTGCATGATGAAAATCTACTTGTACTCTCTGTCGCCTATAGTAAGAACAAACACAAAGCTGACATTGTTCTTTAACGAATTTTACAATCGCCAACGCAATGTAGACTACTATATCATTCACTGTGAGTATTGTGTTATCAGTACATTTTGTATTCGCATTACAAGTGAGTATTGTGTTATCAGTACATTTTGTATTCGCATTACAAGTGAGTATTGTGTTATCAGTACACTTTGTATTCGCATTACAAGTGAGTATTGTGTTATCAGTACATTTTGTATTCGCATTACAAGTGAGTATTGTGTTATCAGTACACTTTGTATTCGCATTACAAGTGAGTATTGTGTTATCAGTACACTTTGTATTCGCTTTACAAGTGCAATGTAGATTGCTATATCATTCACTGTGAGTATTGCGTTATCAGTACACTTTCTATTCGCATTACAAGTGCAATGTAGACTGCTATATATCACTCACTGTGTCAATGCACTGTTGTATTCGCATTACAAGTGCTCTTTGGAGTTAGGTAATTGCTGAACTCATCCAGTGAACTTAAAACAGTCGTTATGAACAACGGTTGCTAATGAATAGCTGTGTGTTTCATACACCAGTACGTGTTCGAGACTAACTTTCTCAAAGTCTTTTACAAGTTTTGTCACATACTGAAAATTAAAATGTTTAGTGTGCCGTTTTTTTCAAAGTAAAGTGTTTGCTAAATAAAAGTTCGCAGTTACCACTTAAAAGTTAACGGTAATTCTCACGGCTTTGCACTTTATCGAGGCGAACTGAAGTGTACCTAATGTACATTTCTACTCCTACTTTTTATTTAGCACGCCTGTCGGAAACTGATGGAAATCGTCTGTTTCGTTTTTTGTCCTTTTTTCACCTATGACCCCCCCCCCCCCCTTTCCGTGTTGCACTTTTCTCTCATCAGCTCTCGAGAGCAACCACGTGACAGCGTTCTAAGTTGCGGCACACTGCAGTATTGTTGCTGGGAGGAATTGTTGTGGAGTTTTAGACTTCTATGACTAGTAAAGCTGTTGTGGAGTTTACTTAGACTTATGACTAGTAAAGCTGTTGTGGTTTATTAAGACTTCTATGACTAGTAAAGCCTTTCATAATCCAGCGTCTTAAGGCATGTAACGATTAATTCTGGCATGTAATGATTAATTATGGTATCTAATGGTTAATTATGGCATATAATGATTAATGCTGGCATATAACGATTAATTCTGGCATGTAATGATTAATTCTGGCATGTAATGATTAATTCTGGCATGTATGTAACGATTAATTCTGGCATGTAATGATTAATTATGGTATCTAGTGGTTAATTATGGCATATAATGATTAATGCTGGCATATAACGATTAATTCTGGCATGTAATGATTAATTCTGGCATGTAATGATTAATTCTGGCATGTAACGATTAATTCTGGCATGTATGTAACGATTAATTCTGGCATGTAATGATTAATTATGGTATCTAGTGGTTAATTATGGCATATAATGATTAATGCTGGCATATAACGATTAATTCTGGCATGTAATGATTAATTCTGGCATGTAACGATTAATTCTGGCTTGTAATGATTAATTATAGCATCTAATGGTTAATTATGGCATATAATGATTAATGCTGGCATGTAACTATTGGATTATAATGATTAATTCTTGCATGCAACGTTTAATTCTGGAATATAACGATTAATTCTGGCATATAATGATTAATAATGGCGTGTAAGTATTAATTCTGGCATATAATGATTAACTCTTGCATGTAACGATTAATTCTGGCATGTGATGATTAATTATGGCATGTGCAAAAAGTAATTTGAACAGGGAGAAGTGCCTCTTAATTTTGAGAATTATATTAATTTTTTCCATCCGTAATATAACGCATTTCTTGAATGTGGACTTGAGATCAGTAGAACAATCACTACTGCAACTATTCTACCCGATATTAATTGTAACTGGGTACTTGAGGAACACTATTGTACCCAATATTAATTGTAACTGGGTACTTGAGGAACACTATTGTACCCAATATTAATTGTACTGGGTACTTGAGTAACACTATTGTACCCAGTATTAATTGTAACTGGGTACTTGAGTAACACTATTGTACCCAATATTAATTGTAACTGGATACTTGAGAAACACTATTGTACCCAATATTAATCGTCATGTTCTAACTGGATACTTGAGAAACACTATTGTACCCAATATTAATCGTCATGTTGTAACTGGATACTTGAGAAACACTATTGTACCCAATATTAATCGTCATGTTCTAACTGGATACTTGAGTTACACTTACTGGCAACTTCCCAATTATCGTGGTAGAACATCCATGTTTTAAGATTAATTTATGCGACTTCTAATTATTTCTCAAGCCACCACTATCACGGCGAATACCTATTTTTACATATCACCAGGAAAAGTGGATAAATGATAAAAAAAATAGAAATTTATTTAGATTTATTTAAATTTACCTATACACGCTATACAGCACATAACATTTAATCAAATCAAAATATGGACGTTCACAGCATACGTCACACGCACGCACGCACGCACATATAAATTATGGCTCAAAATCAGGGATATTGGATGTCATGTTTATGGTCAAAGCTTGGTACTTTCTACAGCCCAGTGGTCATTGTTTATTCTCGACATTCATTTCACTCCTCTCAGCCCAGTAGTCATTGTTTAGTATAGTTTCTCGGATTTCATTTCACTCCTCTCAGCCCAGTAGTCATTGTTTAGTTTAGTTTCTCGGATTTCATTTCACTCCTCTCAGAATGTTTCTAAAATATTCTCACTCACTCACAGAAACATCATATACAATGCTCATAACATCACATATAAAGCAGAAATTAAATAGATAACTTTTAAGGGGACTTAACCTGAATTGTACAATTCCATCTTCCCTGTCCTTTCACCGATGGCGGAATAAGAATGCATGACGTCAGAGATGGAGTACTCAAACATTCACGTCAGCGGATCACTTCCGGTCTGTAGTCAGTAGTTCGTTGCATGATCACTTCCGGTCTGTAGTCAGTAGTTCGTTGTATGATCACTTCCGGTCTGTAGTCACTAGCTCGTTGTAGGATCACTTCCGGTCTGTAGTCAGTTGTAGCTCGTTGTAGGATCACTTCCGGTCTGTAGTCAGTTGTAGCTCATTGTAGGATCCAGAATCAAGCATAAAATAGGAGTTACAAGGAAAAGAATAAAGCACAGAAAGATTTTCACTGGAATGCAATGTTATTCTTGACTCTAGTATTTTGACTCTGTGGGGGAGTAACTTTGCCTATCCCAAATTCCAAACTTACTAATTACATCTTTGTTGCCAATTCTAACGTGATCTGACCTTGAGCACTGCTTGTGATGGTATTTTTGTATGTGCCAGAGTTGCAATAAACAACTCAGGTGATAGATAGTTAGCATATAGATCTGGCCATCAAGTCGTGACGTAATTTAGATATCATAGATAAAAGGAGCTCTTTTTTTAAATCAGGGATTCATTCAGCCAAGCCTTTGGCTACCGACCATAGCATGGTTCAGTGCATTGGCTGCAAACTTGCCATTTGATTGCTAACTCACTCTCCTCAAGGCAGCCATTCTCAGTTTACAACATGCAACTCTAGCCAGATCAAGTACGGTCCTTGAGATCTAATCAGCCAGCGTCATGATGCGTCACCAGAAACTTAAAGGGAAAATGAAAAACCCTTTCTGCAAAATAAGGGCTAAAAGGTACTGTATCTAAGATGATTACGAGTTCCGTCTCTAAACACTAACTCTTTCCTTTTCTCTGAGCGCAACTTCACACGTCATAAAACACAAACGAGATTACATGTTATACAGAGGTATCAAGACCTAATCGGGACATTGAAAAAGTGTTGTCATTAGCCTGATACAAATGTACATCAAAATTCACAAGTATAATGTACAATGTAGCCAAATTATTGAACATAAAAATAATGATTCAGTTACATAAATCATTCTCCAGTTTGAAGCATAAGTCAATAGCAAACATGTACGAAATATTTCTAAGTCCATTCTTTCTTTATTAGTCAGTTAACTTACCATAAGCTAATGATTACATTTATGACTGGACTTGAGTTTTGCCAAAATCAAAGTGATTAGATTATACAACTTCTTCAAAACAGTAACTTTCAGTCCATCCCCATTGGATGAAGTTGTTATGAACAAGTGTGAGATTATTAGTCAGAAAAAAAACTACTCATCCGCTTGCAACTGGTTTGGATTGCATCAGCAAGTTCTAGCATATAGAATCCTAGCAGACGACTAATAAATATTTGGTGACTACATACACGGCCTTTCAAACATTTGTGAACAAAGTGTAGGTAAACAGATAGGAGAGAAGAATTACTTATCAAATCTACATTTGCAAGTGTTCAAACAATTCTCTTACTAAAACTACTTCCACGAAGTGAACAAACGGTACAAACATAATGTTAGGATATAGAATAACTCTAAAAAAAAGTTAATAAAAAGTATTTAAACTAAATCACAGTCAGAATTTTAAGAGATGGATGGATGGATAGATAGGTAGATAGATAGATAGATAGATAGATAGATAGATAGATAGATAGATAGATAGATAGATAGATAGATAGATAGATAGATAGATAGATAGATAGATAGATAGATAGATAGATAGATAGATAGATAGAATCTTAGCTTGTTACCATTACCACACCTGTTCAGACGATGTGTACAGACGATGCATAACTTGGCACTGATAGTGCATTCTTACAAACCAGGTGAAGCTAGACACTCCATGATACAAAACTAATCTATTTTGTAGTTTGTTGTCGATAATCCTTTTTCCATGTATTTTTATAGGAAACATTTTTCCTGAACAAAAAAGAATAAATATAATAAATAAACAAACGGGAACAAACACATTCTCTGCCATTTGTTTGCAGTAAAACGGTTATGAGAGTTGCAGGGTGTTCATTATAACTAAGATAGAAATCCCAGCTCCAAGGCGCCATCTGGAATATATGATTCTACCAGCCAGAAGAATATTATGTAGTTTCCACCTACAAGTGCATCATACATTTCTTTTTATGCATTGCACAAATCTTTCTATGGATCACACATTTCTTTCTATACACATTACACTTCTTTCTATGTACTGCACACTTTTTTCTATTGATCATACATCATTTCAATGGATTACATACACACGCACGCGCGCGCGCGCGCGCACACACACACACACACACACACACACACATTTACACAAAAATAATTGTCTATAGATCACACACAGTGCTTTCTAACATCACACACATCTACTATACATCACACACATCTACTATACATCACACACATCTTCCTATACAACATACGCATAGTCCTATACATAACACATCTATCATTACATCACTCACATCTTCCTTTACATCACACACATCTTCATACAGATGACACACACCTTTGCAGCCGCACATTTCTACTATGAATCGTAAATATTTTCGTTAGTTCGCACAATTCTTATAAAGTCATCTCACTCTTACAGTGTGAATCAAGTATAGCTGTAATAATATTCTCAACATTGAAGTCATCTCACTCTTACAGTGTGAATCAAGTATAGCTGCAATAATATTCTCAACATTGAAGTCATCTCACTCTTACAGTGTGAATCAAGTATAGCTGCAATAATATTCTCAAGATTGAAGTCATCTCACTCTTACAGTGTGAATCAAGTATAGCTGTAATAATATTCTCAACATTGAAGTCATCTCACTCTTACAGTGTGAATCAAGTATAGCTGTAATAATATTCTCAACATTGAAGTCATCTCACTCTTACAGTGTGAATCAAGTATAGCTGTAATAATATTCTCAACATTGAAGTCATCTCACTCTTACAGTGTGAATCAAGTATAGCTGTAATAATATTCTCAACATTGAAGTCATCTCACTCTTACAGTGTGAATCAAGTATAGCTGTAATAATATTCTCAACATTGAAGTCATCTCACTCTTACAGTGTGAATCAAGTATAGTTGTAATAATATTCTCAACATTGAAGTCATCTCACTCTTACAGTGTGAATCAAGTATAGCTGTAATAATATTCTCAACATTGAAGTCATCTCACTCTTACAGTGTGAATCAAGTATAGCTGTAATAATATTCTCAACATTGAAGTCATCTCACTCTTACAGTGTGAATCAAGTATAGCTGTAATAATATTCTCAACATTGAAGTCATCTCACTCTTACAGTGTGAATCAAGTATAGCTGTAATAATATTCTCAAGATTGAAGTCATCTCACTTTTACAGTGTGAATCAAGTATAGCTGTAATAATATTCTCAACATTGAAGTCATCTCACTTTTACAGTGTGAATCAAGTATAGCTGCAATAAAATTCTCAATTTGAAGCATCTCACCAGTCTTGTTTTTGCAACCTACTTTCAATCTCCCGTCTAACACGTCACGTTGTCACGCTGTCGTACTGTATTACCAGGCTCATACTCGGTTACTCTCTTATATTCTCGCATCGTCACGTCACTTTGTTACAGCACATTGTCATGCTGTCATATTTCGCATTATATGGTTATCTCTTTGTAGCAACATTTTGTCAGGTCACATTATCACTCTGCCACGTTGTCGCAGAGTCGCACTGTCATGTTGTCACATTTTGTCATGTCATACTTTTGCACTGCCAGGTTTGTTGAAAAACTGTCACTTGGTCACACTTCTCACGGTGCGACATTATCACACTGTCAAGACAAACTGTCACGCTGTTACATTGTCACGTCCCTACTATTCTGATCAGAAAAAGAGCAAGAGGTTAAATCTTTTAGCCATTAGAAAATAATTTTTAAAATAAATGAATTCGAGAAAACTTGCTTCAATCTTTACGCACTCAAGAATACGCTGACATAAATAACGATAGATGTTGTGCAGGCCAATGCAACTTGACAACTTTTGGCTCTGATATCAAACGATCCTTTTGCGCAAGCTCTGGAAAATTAACGTGTTCACCTCTGTCTTTCAATGTAAACTGCATACTATCAGCATTCTCTTTCTTTTCTTTGCTCCACCAGGTATCGGGAGGGGGGGGGGGGGATTCGCGAAGCTGCAGGCACCAACGTTTAATTCAATAATCATAAATCTAATTTACAGTCAACACCACATTACACTCTCAAGTCTTGAGAAAGGGGCAATAACCATCAGGCAGAAAATTTAACAATATAAAGCAACATCATTCAGATAATTTCACGCTGCATTAAAAGTCGGTGTCTGACTGTTCTGGCAGTTTCAATTATCGTCTGATTTGCGGCGGACATCGAGCGAGTACTCTCAGCAACGCAGGTGCAATACATTACCTGCTCGCATCCGGATAACGCTCGTCAGTACGTAGAGAGCTATCCGGATAACGCTCGTCAATACGTAGAGAGCTGTCCGGATTGCGCTCGTCAGTACGTAGAGAGCTGTCCGGATAACGCTCGTCAGTACGTAGAGAGCTGTCCGGATAACGCTCGTCAGTACATAAAGAGCTGTCCTAGCCGCGTCCGGATTGCGCTCGTCAGTACGTAAAGAGCTGTCCTAGCCACGACATACAGGGGAGATGTCAGGTGAAATTACTGTTCAAAAGAAGCGGTTTCACCTGGACAAAAATAAATGAAAAAGTCACACTGATACGGGATGAACACAGCGCCTTGTCGGATTCCATACAATGCACAAGTTTGTTTGCATTGATAAATTAGCCAATGTTATACTACTCTGTAAAGTTGATTGAATGATTGATCGATTGATTGATTGATTGGTTGATTGATTGATTGATTTGTAAACTCAGTGTCAGGTGGTCAAACGGATCTCTGTCCAGAACGTAATCTTTGTGAAGAGGTCAGCAGTTTGACGACAACCAAAAAGGAAACAAAGCGACAAAATAAACTCGTGTTGGACAGAGAATTAGATCTACTAGAACATGGAATTCAAGTTGGGAATTTATTCCTTAACGGTTGCATTTAAACGTGTGACATTTTGGGTCTAGTCCGACATTATCGATGCAATGTGGCTAAATATCATCAAAGGAAACTATGGTCTATGGCTTACATTTAGTCTGGCTAACGTCTCTTCTGGCTTCTTAGTTTAACTGAAACTTCATCAGAAGGCATTTGAACCGCCTGGTGGGCATTTGAACCAGGCTGTTGATTATAATTCAGGTTGAAGGCATTCAGTCAGGTTATTGGTACTATTCAGGTTGGGGCATTAGTCAGGCTATATACATTTAATCAAGTTGTGTGTAGACGTAATGTTTCTTATTGAATCCTGGCTCAAAACAAGTTCACGATTGATAACATATAGACATAAAACAAAACCTGACTCAAAACAAGTTCACGATTGATAACATATAGACATAAAACAAAACCTGGCTCAAAACAAGTTCACGATTGATAACATATAGACATAAAACAAAACCCGACTCAAAACAAGTTCACGATTGATAACATATAGACATAAAACAAAACCCGACTCAAAACAAGTTCATGATTGATAACATGCTCTAAGGCACTCATTTCAATCACCAGATGATACAAAGTCCCTCTTTGCTGCTCTAAGACACTCATTTCAATCAAACTTTGTGTCATCTGATGTTGCTCCAAGACACCCATTTCAACTAAAGATCATAAAAACACCTTTTTTTGTCGTGAGTGGTCTGTCAAGAACTGTTCTAAAATATCCCTGTCAGCTTCTGTAATTGCTCTGTCTGTTCCAAGATTCCTGTTTCAATCAAAAGATGGTAAAACGCCCTTGGCATTTCCTGATTTGTCTAGAAATGTATTAAGACTCCCATTTCAAAGTAAATGGGCAGGGTCTTACAATGGCAAACATGCCTCTTATGCTAACTACTCTGTCAAAAACTATACCTGGGTGCCAGTTTGAAAGGATAATAAAATTCCTGCCATGAAAGCCAGTTTGTCAGACTTCTCCAACATACCCATTGCAAACTAGACTTAGAAAAGATGTTTTCTGCATCGGAACGTCTGTAAATCGTCTGTTTTAAGATGTACATTTCAATGTATAAGGTTACAGATAACATCTGTGTAAGTCATTCTGTAACTAGGTGACCAATTTCTGCCTAAACATAGTAGAAACATCTTAGATGTAAGTCTGTAACTAGATGATTTATTCTATTTAAAGATGGTAAAAATATCGGGGGGTAAGGGGGTAGGTTAGTCTTAGCTGTTCAAAGTGAAATCATTTCAGCCTAAAGATGTTTAAAGCTCTATAAGTTGGTCAGTCATTCCATAACTCTTCTAAGTGACTCATTTCAGCCCTAAAGAAGTTTAAAATGCCTTATAGATTAGTCAGTCATTCCATAACTGTCTGACTCATTTCAGTCTAAAGAAGTTTAAAACGCCTTATAGATTAGTCAGTCATTCCATAACTGTCTGACTCATTTCAGTCTAAAGAAGTTTAAAATGCCTTATAGATTAGTCAGTCATTCCATAACTGTCTGACTCATTTCAGTCTAAAGAAGTTTAAAACGCCTTATAGATTAGTGAGTCATTCCATAACTGTCTGACTCATTTCAGTCTAAAGAAGTTTAAAACGCCTTATAGATTAGTGAGTCATTCCATAACTGTCTGACTCATTTCAATCTAAAGAAGTTTAAAACGCCTTATAGATTAGTCAGTCATTCCATAACTGTCTGACTCATTGCAGCCTAAAGATGTTTAAAACTTTTCAAATGTTAGCCAATCATTCCGTAACTGTTCTAACTGACTCGTTTCAGCCTACAATGGCAAAAACACTTTATAATAATGGTGGTGAGTCTTCTCATAACTGTTCTGAGATACACAGTTCATTGTATAAGATTGTCTCCTGTGTTTGTCAATCTTAAGTGCTCTAAGATACCCATTTCATTCTTAACGTCTTCTATGTTGGCTCTCTGTCTAGAACTTGTATAAGACATGTTCCAGTAAATTAAAGTGTTGGCTCTCTGTCCAGAACTTGTATAGTTAGCATTCACGATGACGTCACTGTGCACCAGTTTACAAGACTTCATGAATCTTTCATCTCCACGTTTTTTTTTTAAAGAAATTATTTGCTGCATTATTTTAGTTGATTATTTTTCAGTCAGATATTGTACGTTAATTTTTCAACAGTTAGATCATAATTATTTAAATTAGACTGGTTGTTGTATAGTCAGACACAATTAGAACTGTAATTCTTTAAATTAGACTGGTTTTGTATAGTCAGACACAATTAGAACTGTAATTATTTAAATTAGTTTGGCAGACACAGTTAGAACTGTAATTATTTAAATTAGACGTAGACACATTTAGAACTGTAATTATATAAATTAGACTGGTTGTTGTATAGTCAGACACAATTAGAACTGTAATTATTTAAATTAGACTGGTTTTTGTATAGTAAGATATAATTAGAACTGTAATTATTTAAATTAGACTGGTAGACACAATTAGAACTGTAATTATTTAAATTAGACTGGTAGACACAATTAGAACTGTAATTATTTAAATTAGACTGGTTGTTGTATAGTAAGACACAATTAGAACTGTAATTATTTAAATACATTATTATTAATTAAATACATAAAATTATTTAAAGACTGGTTGTTGTATAGTCAGACACAGTTAGAACTGTAATTATTTAAATTAGACTGGTAGACACAATTAGAACTGTAATTCTTTAAATTAGACTGGTAGACACAATTAGAACTGTAATTATTTAAATTAGACTTGTTGTTGTATAGTCAGACACAATTAGAACTGTAATTCTTTAAATTAGACTGGTAGACACAATTAGAACTGTAATTATTGTAATTATTTAAATTAGACTGGTTTATGTTTAGTCAGACACAATTAGAACTGTATTTTTTAAAATTAGACTGGCTGTTGTATACAGACACAATTAGAACTGTAATTATTTAAATTTGACTGGTTGTTAACAGACGCAATTAAACAGAGAGATTGACAGTGTTTCAGTGCGTGTAGTCAGTCACTTTTTGCCATGAGACCAAACAACAAATGGCAAGTATTTGTAAACCTTGTTTACAACAAATGACAAGTATTTGTAAACCTTGTTTACAACAAATGGCAAGTATTTGTAAACCTTGTTTACAACAAATGGCAAGTATTTGTAAACCTTGTTTACAACAAATGACAAGTATTTGTAAACCTTGTTTACAACAAATGACAAGTATTTGTAAACCTTGTTTACAACAAATGACAAGTATTTGTAAACCTCATTCACTAACTAATGACAGGTATTGTTAGAGCTAGTTCACAACCAATGACAAGTATTGAAAGAGCTAGTTCACAACCAATGACAAATATTGGGAGAAATAGTTCATAACCAATGACAAATATCTGTTAACCTTGTTCACAACCAATCATAAGATTTGGGAGAGCTAGTTCACAACCATTGACAATGGCGGTAAAATAAAATTACAAACGACAATCACACTAGCGGACAGACAGAATATTATGTTATTTAAAAATAGTTTTAAAGCCGACATAAACACGTGTGTATCTGGTAAAGGACGTAGCCAAAGCAGCTTGTGTATTTGGTAAACTAAAGGACAATAACTCTCCGCATTATCCGGCAAGAAATGATTCCTTTTGATGAAATATTTTAAGGGCAATAACTCTTACTAAGAGTCTTAGCTACTGCTCTTCAGCAAAGAAAAATTACGTTAAAATATCACATAAAGGGCAATAATTTTTGGCTATTCTCTCATGCAAGGTACGATTACTTCCTAAACTATATATCTGCATTGAAATACGCTTGTATTATTAAAAACTGTTTAATTCTTCACAAAACTCTTAGTCTACAGTTCCGCTTATCTATAATCTGTTGAGTTTTTTCCTGTAGAAACCTGTCAATCAGTGTGTCATTCTGTGTGCACTGTTTATAACCTTTCTACTGGTGTCTGTACACGTGTCTATGTCGACTGTATAAATATTTTTAAATAACGTAATATTCTGTCTGTCTGCTAGTGTGATTGTCGTTTGTAATTGTATTTCACCGCCACTACCTTCCTTTCGTGCAAATTTATGTTTGTAGTCTTTGTAAATATGTGTACCCACCCTACACATCCATTATTGTTTATTTTGCATCTTAATGTATTTAGAGTCTGTGTAAATATGTGTACCCACTTTACACATCCATTAATGTTTGTTTTGTATCTTGATCTAATTAAAGTTTATGTAAAATGTATGTAAATACATTATACAGTTCTTTTGGTTTTTTGGAATCTTGATGTATCCATTACGCCAGACATTATCCAATTATTTCCATTACGTTGTTCGTTTTGCCATCAACATGGATTACTGTATCGGTTATATTTAATATATTCACATGAGCTTTTAATCTCCGCACCCCCCGCCCTTTCGTCTGTTTAAAGCACGGATGTATCCGACATACTGTGTTCTTACTGCTACACACTCAAGGGATGTATCCGACATACTGTGTTCCTACTGCTACACACTCAAGGGATGTATCCGACATACTGTGTTCTTACTGTTACACACTCAAGGGATGTATCCGACATACTGTGTTCTTACTGCTACACACTCAAGGGATGTATCCGACATACTGTGTTCTTACTGCTACACACTCAAGGGATGTATCCGACATACTGTGTTCTTACTGCTACACACTCAAGGGATGTATCCGACATATTGTGTTCTTACTGCTACACACTCAAGGGGTGTATCCCACATACTGTGTTCTTACTGCTACACACTCAAGGGTTGTATCACACATACTGTGTTCTTACTGCTACACACTCAAGGGTTGTATCACACATACTGTGTTCTTACTGCTACACACTCAAGGGGTGTATCCGACGGACTCAGTACTTACTGCTATACAATCAAGGGGAGAGTAATACGTTTGAGTAAGAAGACGAAAACTGGTGTTTATAATAGGGTGCTCTCCCTTACACTCGTTGAACAGCTAAACATTTTTAGCTCAGTTACATTCATTGCACTTTTATTATAACTACATTAAGTTGAAGTGTTATTTACAAGTAGTTTCAGTATAAATACATACAATTGTAGTGCTATTTACAAGTAGTTTTAGTATAAGTACATATAATTGTAGTGCTATTTACAAGTAGTTTTAGTATAAATACATACAATTGTAGTGCTATGTACAAGTAGTTTTAGTATAAATATATACAATTGTAGTGCTATGTACAAGTAGTTTTAGTATAAATACATACAATTGTAGTGCTATGTACAAGCAGTTTCAGTATAAATAAATACAATTGTAGTGCTATGTACAAGCAGTTTTAGTATAAGTACATAAAATGTTGTGTTATGAACAAGCAATTTTAACGTGAGTACATAAAGTTGTAGTGTTATGAACAAGCAATATTAATGCGAGTACATAAAATGTTGTGTTATGAACAAGCAATTTTAATGTGAGTATATAAAATGTGTTATGAACAAGCAATTTTAATGTGAGTACATAAAGTTGTAGTGTTATGCGTATGTAGTTTCACTTTCAGTTCAGAAGATCGTAATGTCACCTGCGTGCGGATTAACTTTACATATTTAAATTGATTAGGTGACGGGCGTGTAGTTTGGCATAGGGTGCATAAAATTTCATTTCGCGTAACGTACATACAATTTAATTTGACGTGCATGTAGTTCTGACGTAACGTACTTAAAATGTCATTTGACGAATAAAATTTCATTTGATGAGCATGTAGTTTTGACGTAACGTACTTAAAATTTAATTTGATAGGCATATTGTGTCGCTTAACGTACATAAAATTTCATTTGACGTGCATGTATTTTGGCATGACGTATAAAACATTTCTATTGAGGTCTAACGTACTGACAATTTCAATTTCAACGTACATAAAATTTCATTTCACATGCGTGTAATTTTGGCGTAAAGTACATAAGATTTAATTTGACGTGTATACAACGGTTGTCAGGTGTGATATTCCATTATGATGTAACGTGTTTATTACATGCATAACGCGTCTATGTACCGCATATACTTATGTGAGCGCATGTGTATTGTTGATCTGCACACGATCTGCTTTTATGTCTAACGCGCATTTAATCTTTTGTTTGAGTACAATTGCGCCGTTACACTGATTCAACAAATACAAGAACATTGCATTGTCTCAAACTGACCTTAATGATGTATTGTAGACATGACGTGCGATAAATACAAGAACATTGCATTGTCTCAAACTGACCTTAATGATGTATTGTAGACATGACGTGCGATAAATACATGACCGCGTGTCTACTCACCAAGAGGAAAAGGGAAAACATGATGCACAGTTTACTCACAGGGAAAACATTATACACAGTTTACTCATAGGGAAAACATTATACACAGTTTACTCATAAGGAAAACATTGTACACAGTTTATTCAGAGGAAAAACATGCACAGTTTACTCACAGGGAAAACATGATGCACAGTTTACTCATAGGGAAAACATTTTACACGGTTTACGCATAGGAAAAACATTGTACACAGTTTACTCATAAGGAAAACATTGTACATAGTTTACTCACAGGGAAAACATGATGCATAGTTTACTCATATGAAAAACATTGTACACAGTTTACTCATAAGGAAAACATTGTACAGTTTACTCATAGGGGAAAACATTGTACACAGTTTACTCATAAGGAAAACATTGTACACAATTTACTCATAAGGAAAACATTGTACACAGTTTACTCATAAGGAAAACATTGTACACAGTTTACTCATAGGGAAAACATTGTACACAGTTTACTCATAGGGAAAACATTGTACACAGTTTACTCATAGGGAAAACATTGTACACAGTTTACTCATAAGGAAAACATTGTACACAGTTTACTCATAGGGAAAGCATTGTACACAGTTTACTCATAGGGAAAACATTGTACACAATTTATTCACAGGAAAAATTCGATGCACAGTTTTTATTCAAGAAAGCACAGTGCAGTTTATACACAGGAATACACGGTGCATAATTTATGTACAGGAAAACGCGCTGTTCAGTTTATATACCAGAAAGAAATGCACAGTTTACTCAGGGATAACACGGTGCAGTTTACTCCTAGGGATAACACGATGCATAGTTTATGCATAGGGAAAACACGATACCATTTATACACGGGGAAAACACGATACTCAGTTTATAAACAAGAAAAACACGACGCACAGTTTAAACACGGTGCACACTTTATACATCACACGTTCTTTATTTTCACAATATAATCACTAATGACTTCGATGTATGTGTCACACAATCACAAGTCAACCGTTACATGATTCAATGACATCTTACTTTATTCTGGTAACAAAACAAAACAAAAAATTCAAAACCAAAAATAATAGAAAATAAAAACTGAATAAAGCTTGCACGCATAAACAAAATATCACAAAGCGGCCAACAAAAAATACAAATTCATTATTTTTATATTATTATATAATTTATAATTCTTTTATACATATATATAAATGTCAACCGACAAATCTTTAATGGAGCAACAAACTCTACACTGTCTACAGCCTTAAGCATTTATGGGTGAAAAGCATTAATATGCACAAAAGATCAATTTATTACATACATTTCTTCTTTAAGATCCCAGGGGTGAAAAGCATTAATCTGCAACAAAGATCAGTTACATACATTTCTTCTTTAAGATCAGGGGTTTTTTAATTTGATTTTTGAAAACAAATTAGTTATTGCATACAAGGAGATTTCAAGAATTTTTTTTTCTGAACGGAAAAAATAAGCCGATTTTTAAAATTAAATTATTGGGGAGGATGGGGATCAAATGTTCACTACTTTCTTCTATCGCGGGGAAAAAATGTTTGAAATATTTTTCTTAACTGTTTGAAATATTTTTCTTAACCGTTTGAAATATTTTACAATAAAATTTCGAAATTCACACACAACAACAAAAAGTGTTCCTGTCATGCAACTCGTGGAGAAAAATGACAAAGGTGGCAGGGTGGGTGGGAGGTAGTTCAAAGACATCGCTTACATCCATAGGTAAGCATTAGTACATAGTAACTGTTTCGTTTATCGACTTTCAGTCAGGTACAAAGTATTATAGTTTAAACGGTTATGTTGATGCTTGTAATATCTATACTGCGATCATATCTGATAAATTGCCTCCATATTTCTACTGTGATCATATCTGATATCTTGCCTCCATATCTCTACTGTGATCTATTTCTACTGTGATCCAATCTTATATCATGCCTTCATATCTATACTGCGATCATATCTGATTACTTGCCTCCATCTCTCTACTGTGATGATATCTGATATCTTGCCTCCATATCTCTACTGTGATGATATCTGATATCTTGCCTCCTTCACTTCAGTATCATGCTTACATTTTCTTAGTAAAGAAATACGGACAGAACCCTTCAATAACTAAAACTAAACAATACTTTTTTGTTTAAAAAATAAGCTTAAGGTACACAACTCTCCATCCGTCGGGAAAGAAGAAAAATATTTCTTTAAGGATAATTGCAGCTTCCCGCTTGGACCAAATTTGCTGCAGGACAGGAGGATGTGCAGCTCTTGATCAGCTCCAATTAACCAGGTTGGAGAATCGTTGAAATTAAAAACTGTGTACATATCCGCCATTATATACTTCTACTTGTATACCTGTCCGCCATTATATACTTCTACTTGTATACCTGTCCGCCATTACATACTTCTACTTGTATACCTGTCCGCCATTACATACTTCTACTTGTATACCTGTCCGCCATTACATACTTCTACTTGTATACCTGTCCGCCATTACATACTTCTACTTGTATACCTGTCCGCCATTACACACTTCTACTTGTATACCTGTCCGCCATTACACACTTCTACTTGTATACCTGACCGCCATTACACACTTCTACTAGTATACCTGAGCGCCATTATACACTTCTACCTCTATACATGACCGCCATTATACACTTCTACCTCTATACATGTCCGTCATTATACACTTCTATATGTATATATATACACCTGTCCGCCTTTCTATATTTACATGTGTACCGTTTATACTTCTAAGTGAATATGCCCTTCTCATTCATGGGAATAGAAAATGTGGAAAAAGTCTGAAAAGTAGGTGGGTCCGCGAGAATCCCCCCCCCCCCCCCGGAAACATTTTAAATACTAAATCAAACTATGTGCAATTTACCGATATCCGGGTATCTCAAAAGTTATTTTAAAATGCTTTTTTAATGTACGTTTTTGTCTTCTTTTTGACGGAAGCAATTTTTTTTTTTTGGCAAAGGAAAAACAGTTTGGGCTGAAATTTGCTTTTTGGCAAAGAATCCCCATCCCTGCCTTTTAGAATTATACATGTCCGCCTTTCTGTTTTTCGTCATATATATCTGTCCGCCTTTCTATACTTCTACATGTGTATCTGTCCGCCCTTATATACTTCTACATGCGCACCTGTCCGCCGTTCTATACTTCTACATATATACCTGTCCACGTTACTATACTTCTACCTGTATACCTGTCTCTTCTATATGCATACCTGTCCACGTTACTATACTTCTACCTGTATAGCTGTCTCTTCAATATGCATACCTGCCCACCTTACTATACTTCTATATGTATACCTGTCCATTTTTTCTGTTCTTCTGTATGTGTTAGCCCATCTATATATTTCTGTGTGCCTATAATACTTATTTCTAAACGTCTACATCTTTATTAATTCTATATATAGGCGCCCATCTGTCCGTCCTAACAGATATAAACGCAATTCTATATTTCCATGACGCCTAAAATTCTTCTTTGTTTATTTTATAGTATTCGCCTTTCTGTTACTGCCCGCCATTACAAACTAATGTTTCCTCATTTCTATATTTCTAAACATGTCTACTTTTATATATGACCTGTATTCGACATCCACCTTATTATATATGTCCACCCTTTCAAAGTGACCTGTATTCGATATCCACCTTATTATATATGTCCACCCTTTCAAAGTGTCCTGTATTTGATATCCACCTTATTATATATGTCCACCCTTTCAAAGTGTCATGTATTTGATATCCACCTTATTATATATGTCCACCCTTTCAAAGTGTCGTGTATTTGATATCCACCTTATTATATATGTCCACCCTTTCAAAGTGTCATGTATTTGATATCCACCTTATTATATATGTCCACCCTTTCAAAGTGTCATGTATTTGATATCCACCTTATTATATATGTCCACTCTTCCACATTGTCCCGTCTTCGATGTCCTACTTGTTATATCTCTCTATCCTTCCGTAGTGACCTGTCTTCGATGTCCTACTTGTTATATCTGTCTATCCTTCCATAGTGACCTGTCTTCTATGTCCTACTTGTTATATCTGTCTATCCTTCCATAGTGACCTGTCTTCTATAATTGATTGTAAATGTCCACAACAACTCTTCGGAGATCTCATTTAGAGTAGTGAGGTCTGCATATGACAAATACAAAAATGTCTCTCTAGAATTATTGTTAACTGGACAAGACTACGATCAAAATGTCTCTCTAGAATTAGTCTTGACTGGACAAGACTACGATCAAAATGTCTCTCTAGAATTATTCTTGACTGGACAAGACTTTAAGAACAAAATGTCTCTCTAGAACTGTTAACTGGACAAGACTAAGAACAAATCATCTCTCTAAAAATGTTAACTGGACAAGACTAATTATGACATTTATCGCTCTAATGTCAGTCGGTTGACACAAGTATTAACGTTACTGATATAGGTTATGGAATAAACACAATATGAAATGATTACTCTGTTGTGAAGTGAATTTATCGCTCTAATGTCAGTCGGTTGACACAAGTATTAACGTTACTGATATAGGTTATGGAATAAACACAATATGAAATGATTACTCTGTTGTGAAGTGAATTTATCGCACTAATGTCAGTCGGTTGACACAAGTATTAACGTTACTGATATAGGTTATGGAATAAACACAATATGAAATGATTACTCTGTTGTGAAGTGAATGTGATTACTCTGTTGTGAAGTGAATGGAAGGAACAAAGAACGAAAGTTGTCAATGTCGAATCTAATAAAGGTGAAATTTTGAAAAGATGGCTTCGGTAAAACGTGCAGCAAGAAAACACCAACTCTTGTATTGTGGGGAGTCCACTACAACATTAGACTTTGTTCGGTAAAAAAATTCAGGCAAACTCCCTCCCCTTCCACAAGACGGGGTGGTGATGGTGAAATAGGTTAAACTCTGAACAGCTAAGTGAACGCGAAAACAGACCACTGAGACAGTCAACTGGACAAATGCTGCCTTGTATTTAGTGTTAAAAGGCATTTTTTTTTTTTTAGAGATCCCCTCTTCACGAGATTTCATGCATGCGGCTGCCCATCGGTGGGACGATTACCGGATGTAGTGAGATAAATAATAACAAAATGGATAAAAAGAACTAAGATAAACAGCATGAAAATATTGTAAATATGTTGGTGCTGAACACATCGAAGAGCTGTACTTCATCGTGTTCTTGAGGAAAATGCCACTGAAAGAAAAATGGAATCATATCGGGCGGACCAGATACTGTTTATAGTTCCGTGACGTTATGACGCAAAACACGGAGTGAAATGACGTGTCACTTGCGGCACATTTTCTCTGGAACCAATCAGCAGGTTTAGCCACAAAAACCAGCCAATCAAAGATAGGCATGACGAAGTCGCACTGAGTGTTTTGCGCAGCTTGAGGATGCGTTGATTTCACTGAATGTAGTGAATACTGCATTTCTATAAAATCTATTTTTAATCATGTACATTCTCATACAAATGCATACAAACACGTCACGAAATACGAGTGGCGTAAAGAGATACGAAGGACGGGTGACGTCACACACAAAGGGACTACTGGAAAGAAACAGAATGGAAACTGTAAGAGTGTAGCGACACCTGTACGATCAAGCAACACCTCCATTTCGGTCATTATGAGCAGACCTTGAACTAGAAACTAGGTCAAAGATCCAGTATTATCATAGCCTGATTTCAAATTCCAACAATTGTATTCATTTCAAATCATGGCACTCGTGTTTAAAGTTCGTGACAATTCTGTCACAACTCGCCGTGACGTCAACGTGAGTACATTGGGAACTCAACAAGAGACCACTATGTATACATCATTTTGAAAGTGACCAGTTACGTTTAAATACACGTTTCCAGGGGAGATAAATAAAAGACAAATACTGGAAGACGCTTGAATGAATGTCAAAGTAAACTTGAAATCATTTGCTTCTAGTAATTATGGATGGAGGGAGCGGTTAAGGGATGGGGGGGGAATGGGTTGGAGGGTGGGTAGAGGAAGAGCACAAATTGGCTAAGGAGACTACTTGCATTGTGGGTTGCTAATTTTAAAAAAATACATTTGTTTTAGTCTTTATTTTAAAAAAATAACAATAGTTCTACTACATAGAAGAATTTGTCAGAATTAACTGCTGTCGCGATTTGTTTTCCGAAAGACGCAAAGGGTACAATGGCTCTCCCGTTTGTTTACATTGAGCTATAACATGGATTCAACTGATAACTTTCTTACATTACGCTATAACATGGATTCAACTGATAACATTTTTACATTATGCTAAAACATGGATTCATCTGACAACTTGTTTACATTATACTATATCATGAATTACATTGATAACTTGTTTACATTATACTATATCATGAATTACATTGATAACTTGTTTACATAACGCTATAACATGGATTCATCTGACAACTTGTTTACATTATACTATATCATGAATTACATTGATAACTTGTTTACATTATACTATATCATGAATTACATTGATAACTTTACATTATACTATATCATGAATTACATTGATAACTTGTTTACATTACGCTATAACATGGATTAAACTGATAGTTTAATGATGACAACATATTTTTAAAAGTTAACTGAACACCTTTTGCGCAAAAATCAATGACCACTTTCTAAGAGTTTAAACAAAATGTACAGATATAAATCGCATGGTTCCACTGCAAATAATATGCACAGAACATTAATTTTCGAAGGTATGACGTCACAAAATCAGAGCGAGGCTGAAACTATTTATAGCACAATGACAACCGAAGTTACGAGCAAAGAAAACGTGTTATACGAATCAATTTGCTCAATGAGTTAGCACACACTCAAAAAAGTGAAAGAAATGTTAAACACAATAAAGCAAGAATATATATTGAGTCTCAAGAACACTGGCAAGAACTGAAGAAAACACAACCTGAATACTAACAGACTCTGCTGAATTCTTAATCGACTGATGCGATAATTACATTTCACGTGCTCTATAGGGCGGAAATAATCTTTGTTCCAATCATTGTTTCATTCCGTTCTTTACGGAAAAACCCGAGCTGACGTTCGGAAAACACTGACGTCAACCACAAACATCGTCTGCAAGTTCTTCTGCCACAAAATAATGACCTCAATGAATTATAAATAATTATATATGAAAGTGCGAACGTAAACTAAAGGTAATTTAGAGTACTATTTTATCAGTTAATACTGTTGTGTGTTTTTCTTTTTTTCAACTCGATGGTTACCGCCCGGGAGAGCCATTGTCTCTAACAAAGGTATCAGAGATTTTGCTATTATAGTCCTGGGGAGTGGGGCTCCTGCAGTTGCTACCAGAATGAATTTTCTCAAGCAGTTACAGAAACTGATGAAGAGTTTGCTCTCAGTGACGGCGAAACTCCCACAAACTGGCGTGGATGGGTGGTTGTCACACGTCACGTATTCGACACAATCTGAAATTCTAGTAAAGGAGAAAATCGAGACGTGTCTTTGTTCAAACGCGCGTACAGCTTAGCTGGACAAGAGGCCTTGCTTGTGATGAGAGTAGCCTCCCATATATGTTCGTGCAGGAGCCGGAAGTGGTACCACGCATCTCCCATCAGCAGTGCTACATCTGACGCAAGTGGTGTTCGAACCCTGAAAGTAATGCGTTGATCCGTCTCTAGGTCGCCCACAAGCGGCTCCAAAAGGTGACTCTGGAACCATCGATGGCAGGCTCGTGGGAAGGGCGCTTTGTTTGTAGCACTCTGCTTGCATTCTATCAAGTATCTGGGTATGCACAAAGAAGAACCGGTTTAAAACAATGACAATTTAGAACTCAATGACAACCTTCTGTATGTAATATGATGCAATCATAGGTAATGGGACAGACACGCAAACACACAGATATCCAGTCACGCAAATTTACACTGATATCCAGTCACGTAGACATAAAAATACATAGATATACAGTCACAAAGACACGCAAACACACACTGATATCCAGTCAGGCAGACATAAAAAATGTATAGACATACAGTCACAAAGACACGCAAACACACACTGATATCCAGTCAGGCAGACATAAAAAATGTATAGACATACAGTCACAAAGACACGCAAACACACACTGATATCCATTCACGCAGACATATAACAAAGACACGCAAATATACACTGATATCAAGTCACGCAGACAGACATACAGTCACAAAAACACACAAACATACACTGGTATCCAGTCACGCAGACATAAAAATACATTGACATACAGACGATACAGTCACAAAGACATGCAAACTTACACTGATATCCAGTCACACAGACATAAAATATATAGACATACAGTCACAAAGACCCAGTTATACAGATTCACAAGCACAGATATCCTGTTAGGCAGATATGCAAACATACAAATGCACACAGAAGCATACATAATGTTATACAAATTATGACATGCAGAAATACTCAAGGGCAATCACATACTTTCACAAAGAGACTGATAAATATATATTCACTTCTCTATAATCATTTATACGACACAAAAATACACGCAATAACAACAGATTTGTTTCATTTTAATTACCTGCACAATTTTTTAGAAAAACCATCTAAGTATTTCTAAGGCAAACAGGAACACATACACGCAAGCACATGTAAACGAAATACAAACACGATTCTTCATTACTAACGTTAATATATTAGAGACAATGTTGTGTGGGTTGTGGGATCTTTAAAGCAGAGACAAAAGCGATTGGAATGAGAACTTGACGCATGAGATGGCTATGAAATGACCTAAATTACTACAGTTAATTTTTCATCATCTTGTGGTGGCGGTGATGGAACTAGTGGAGGTTAGGTTGGTGGCGACTGTAATGGTGGTAGAGCTAGTGGGGGGGGGGGGTTGGTGGCGACTGTAATGGTGGTGGTTATGAAAGTTTGTTTCATTGTACTCCATGACGTCACATAAACTAACGTGACTGTAAGTGTACGCATATTGACGTCACGGTAATCACAAAATGACACCTATCTCACTGTAATAGCTGTTCGACAAAACTTGAACAAGAAGATTTAATGAAAATATTATCAATAAAAATACCTTTTCCATTCCTCCTACAGATACATTAATAATACTAAAATGCTTGTCAATGCACTCATTTGAATTATCTCCCTTAGACAAACTGACATGCTGGATGAAGGAGAATAAGGAAACCGCCTTCCGGAAGTCAATGGATGCTGAAACAGGAGAAATCAATCAATCAGTCAAGGAGAGTTCTGGGAGGCATAGATTTACCTGTACAGACAGTCGTAGGGTTGAACGGTAGGGTTAGAGGTTAGTCCGGCCGATTCGTCAGGAGAGTCTGCCTTGCTGCCGTACAGAGCAAACACATACTTGCCAACGTGAGGGCAGCGCACGAGGAAGGAAATAGAGTTGTCGTCCCTGTGCCGGAGAAAGACATAGCGCTGAAAGTCGGCATCCACGGCGTCTGGTGCCTGACCGTGAAACTGCAGGGAGTAGGACAGCCGCACGTGCAGAGGCAGCTGGAACTGGAAACTGACATCCTCGTGCGAGTAACTGACCACGGGGTCGATGTGCGTCTGCGGCAGAAGGCCATACAGGGCCATGCTGGGCGTCGGTCCGAAAAAGGACACTTTGGGATACGGGCTTCGCAGGCACTCGCGCCCTTCTTTGCAGCGGATTTGAAATGCGCATGCGCTTTGCAGCGACTCTGACAGCCAATCGTCTTTAGCGTAGATAGTGAAGTAGTAGCGGCCTCGCTTTGGTGGAGCAATGGTAAAGATGGCCTTGTGACCCACGATGCGCAGCATGACCCGTCCCTCGAGAATGTACGGGTTCATGCGTTTGTCCTTGGGTTCCAGTGTGTAGCCGAAGCCAAGGAGGTGTGGGATGCGGAGGGTGATGCTGACGACCCCACCATCTGTCGCCTGCTTGCAGTCGTAGTGGGTAGCCAGCTTGAGGCCGAAGTTGAAAAAGGGCGATTTGAGGACGGGCAGGTTGATAAACTCGGACAGCGAGATAGGGCATTCCAAAAGCTGTGGAATGACCAAAGCTTTAGCAATACTCAAGGCGTTTTGGTTTAAATCTATGTATACATACATATAGCAATACTCAAGGCGTTTTGGTTTAAATCTATGTATACATACATATAGCAATACTCAAGGCGTTTTGGTTTCTTATTTAATTAAATCTATGTACGGGTACTCAAATAGTTTTGTTTTATTTTTTCATTTGATTAAATCTATATGCGGGTACTCATTGTGTGATGTTAAAGACTATTGCAGCATCGCCTAGACAAGGTTACGAACAAACTATTATCTCTAATAACTCCATTTCTTTTCTCTGATAAAGAACTATCCTGTGATTTGTATTGACACTAATCTGTTGAATTGTGTCTTAGGATATAAGACTGTATAGCAGGGGTGCACAAACGTTTTAAGCCAGAGGTCCAAATTTCCAATTTAACAATTTTTATAACAATTAAGTCTAGAAATAGGGATAGGCAAATTTACTCCTCCACACACACCTTTATGTATACTTGTGTTTACAATACAGTATTCATACTTATACTTGTGTTTATAATACAATATTCATACTTATACTTGTGTTTACAATACAATATTCATACTTATTGTTATACTTGTGTTTATAATATTCATAATGAAACCTAAGTGTACTGATTGAGATAAAAGAACCCATAAGAAATAATCATCTGATTATTTACGTTTTCCGGCGGACAAAGTGCATTTGCAAACTAGTAAAGGATGGCTTCCGCATTTCGACTATTTCCGGTTTTCAAGAGTTCTCATGTCCTTAAACTGTCGAATAAGCAACAGGCACCTGTGTCTATTCTCTATGCTCTGATCCTTTAACTGTCGAATAAGCAACAGGCACCTGTGTCTATTCTCTATGCTCTGATCCTTAAACTGTCGAATAAGCAACAGGCACCTGTGTCCATTCTCTAGGTGTATCTGCCTATCCAGTGAATCCATACATCAATACATCGTGCAATTCTTATACAAGACGTTTGTTTTAACATGTTACGAAATGTTTAAATGACATCGTGGTAGCAATTCTTATACAAGACGTTTGTTTTAACATGTTACGAAATGTTTAAATGACATCGTGGTAGCAATTCTTATACAAGACGTTTGTTTTAACATGTTACGAAATGTTTAAATGACATCGAAGTAAAACATTTTAACTGATGATCATTAAAAATATCTCTAAGATATCTATTTCTAAATTTCTGGGATTGAATTAACGCAAATAAGCATTTATTCACCAGATTTTAATATTTTTACTTAACAAGCAATATTTTCAGGCAAAAGAATGCACCTGTTAGCAAACTAGCAGAAATTGTTATGTTTCTGTAATGCGATCTTTGACCTTTCATTTTTTTTTTAAACAGAAGCGACCGATCATGAAAGCAATCAACTATTTCAATCTCACGATGCTCAAAGAAACCCAATAGATGCTGCAGTATTTCAATCTCACGATGCTCAAAGAAACCCAATAGATGCTGCAGTATTTCAAATGTGCCACACTATACCTTGTAGCTCGCTTTCCTAAACTAAAACGTTCTAACAGTTCAACTGTTTATTTATCTATGTCCCAGCCACTACTGTTATTGCTTACCTGCCACTCGGGGTCGTCCGGAAAGTGTTGGAAGATGTGGTCTTCGGGGTCTGTGATAAAGTAGAACTCGTCGCACTGGTAGTGATACTGCTGACCTTGGTCTCGCTCACCTTGACCTTCCTTGGAGGCGGCTGAGCCAGCAGACTCGCCACTCGATCCATTCCCACAGCCAGAGACGCCATTCTGACTTCTGGAGCGATTGGACGGGGTTCCCTTCCCTCGGTCAGAGCCGCTGCTGGACCCGTTAGAATCACTCTGACCGCCATCATTCTTCCCCAAAGAACTGGTGGTAGTTGTGCTTCCGGTTGAAGTCCGATCAGAGCTCTGCGCAGAAGCGGAAGAGCTTCTGTCGCCATTTCGTGCCGTGAGTACCTCCCCACTCGCGTAGCGAAACAGCTGCCGGAGAGGCGAGTCTTTTTCGCGGCTGTTGCGAATAAGGCTGTGGTCGCTGCTCTGGTCGACGTCGCTGCTATCGGTGATGAACCTGCTGTCCAAGCACGACTGCGCGGTGGTAGTGACGATCACGCGATTGTTCTGCTGCTGGGGATCGCGTATGACGTCATCGGGGACGCTGCTTGCGTCACTACCGGCGCTGCCACAGCTGACGCGACAGTCTACGTTTTCTTTGGCACAGCTACCACGTCTTCTGCGACCGTGACCTTGGTAACTGTGGTGGCTGCTGCCAGTTGAGCCACTATTGTTGTTGCTGCTGCCCTCCTGGCTAGCACCACGCACGTGACGCGCGCCCCAGTTGCAGTTGAGGAAGCACCAAGACCCGTCCATGCAGACGGCTGTCCACGAATTCCTGAAACGGTTGCCGTCCAACTTCATGCCCGGTCTGTAGCCTGCGCCTTTCGAGTAACCTTGAATCACTTCACAGTGCAGGCCGGCATAGCTTCAAAAAAGCGACAACCACTTGGTTTTGGAAATCATCAACAAAAAACAACAAATATAAAAATTCAGTATCTAATAACATCTTTTAAAATAAAAATAGCATCCAAATACAACAATGATTTCTTGGGGTAAAATATTCAACACACTGAAATGATAATTATACTAAGTATTATAATACTAAGAAATTCAACCATAAAAATGACAACAGCAAACACTTATAAATAATAACAATTACCACTTCTTACTAAAAGCGATATCGTTATTATCAGTCTTATAATTTCGGCTAAACTCTAAATTATCGGGAAAGACCTATACTTAACACACTATGACACTTGTTAAACACTCTGTGAAGGTCGTTAAGCCCAGCACGTGACGTGATCTACCTGCACAGTCTTCGACAGAGGTCGTGATATGTTTCCGTGCCAAATTTGATGCCTCGCAGAAGCCCGAGTGGGGATTCCGGACAAACGGTCTCTGCGACCTCCAGTTCGTTGAGGTCAGTGAGAGTGACCCATCGAAATATCGCCCTGGAACACAAAACGCAGCATTGCATTATTGCTGTTGACCACTGCAACCCAGTCAAATTAAACGGCTAGAACTGTATTGCTAAGATGGTAGATTTATTACTGCAATCTCTTGAATGAAAACAAAGAATTAAAACACACCTCCACTATTTTAAACACTTTTCATATCTTGGACTAAAGATTTTCTTTTAATATTCAAAAGTTTACGTATTTCTTTTCACTGAATTTCAATATATACCAAAACACTTTTTAAAAACCATTCCCTGCAGAGAAAGAATAAATCCCTTTTAATTTTTGGTGTGTTTATCTGGGGATTTTGTTTTTCTTTTCGGGGTGTGGGGGTGAGTGGGTGAATGATGGTTAAGGACGCTTTCCATCATAATATATAGTTTACTAACTTAAAATTCAAACATTCTGGTTAAACAAATTGACAACTGTGACGGATAAGTTGGCCAAGACAAAGCACTAGCTCTACAAGACTTGGATTTAAAAAAAAATGTTTTATGGCGAGGTTATAAACAGCTCCATTGCGTCACATGAGGCATTTGAAACAGAGCGCCCTTTTTACAACGGGCTTGTTGAAACAAAGCTTTTTCACAATGGTGATGTTGAAGCATATTCGACCATTGCAAATGAGCCGTTGAAAGAAATCAATCGTTTGCAATGGGGTAGCTGAAAGTAATCAATCCTTTTCACTGCGAGTTCGCCGAGACAAAAGAACAAACGATGCGCTATAGTGCTCTGAACGGGTGGCTTGCGATTTACGGGTGGCTGATGTAATATGTACGTTTACTAAGACCTCTTTTTTTGTTTCTGAGTTGGAAGATGGACATCAGTTACTCAGATAGGGTTTTGGCTACAGTTTCGTCCATAAATATTTCTCCATTTCCGGTTGAGCGTCTTTTAGACTACTGATTGTTATTTTTCTGTTAGTAGTCTTAAAGATTTATATTTGTCCGTTTTCTGTTTGAAATCTTTTAGATGTATGTTCATTCTTGTCATTCTTAGAAGTTCTTTAGATGTATGTTCATTCTTGTCGTATTAGTAGTCTTTTAGATGTATGTATGTCCTTATCCTGTTAGTTGTGTAAAGTTCATATTTGGCAGAAATCATACTTACCGTAACTCACTTTCTTGCAGGCATTGCAAGGGAGAGAATAAATAAATAATTGATTTGCTTATTATTGAAAGAGAATTAAGAAAAGAAAACAGATTATTGTTAATCTCTTTTTCCATCCATCCCACTTGTCCTCCCCAAAGACTCTTGTTTTCTTCCTTCTATCTCTAAAACATACACGTATATGCGCGTAATCACACGCACGTACACATAAATATGCAAATGTACAAGCACGCACGCACACACAAATATGCAAATGTACAAGCACGTACACATAAATATGCAACTGTACAAGCACGCACGCACACACAAATATGCAAATGTACAAGCACGCACGCACACACAAATATGCAAATGTACAAGCACGTACACATAAATATGCAACTGTACAAGCACGCACGCACACATAATTTTATGCAAATGTACAAGCACGCAAACACACATAAATACACAGAACACGCACACACATACATTTAATACTATTTTAATGCCAACATATAGTTTTAAATGTATTTAGAACATGTCACACCCACACAGAAGGGAATTAACTCTAGCTAGCATTTTAGCACTTGCATAACATTAATGCCTAAACAGTTGAGTGCGTTGTAGGATCACTAAACACCATAAAACAAAAAACAAAAAATATTCCTCCCGGAAGCGAAACATTTCATTCGAACAAAGATCTCAATTAGAGATCTCAAAAAGCAAATTAACTTTATCTTTCAACATTACATCCTTTGCATCAAAATCCTTCTCGTTATTGTTGTGGTATTTATGAAGCTTTCATAAAACATCATTATTATTTCATACGAAAGATTACTTTTTGAGGATAAATTTGTTTTACTCTATAATGTATATTTATTTCATATTGTTCTGAATGCAAATGTTCAGCAGTAATGGCCTTGATCACTAAAGAATCTAGTACTTAAATGCAATTGACTGTAAGAAGTATTTTATTTATTTTTTTAAACACCCACTCTAGATTAATAAACGAAATTAGCTGACAGAAAGAGAAAAGCTGATATAGAATAAAATAAATTATTTGGGCCAAAGGAAATTCTCCTAAAAAATCAAAGTATTTAACAAACCGGTTTTGGTTTGAAACCTGTCTACCTTGCTTTCTCCAAGTCTGTTTCGCATGTGACGATCAAATCCTTCACCAACTCGGTAAATGTGGAGTAATGACGGCGAGACACCTTTGAACATTTAAAGGTACATGGAAATTAATTACCGTTGTCCTGGTGCCAAGCTGCAATCACAGAGTAATATCATGTTATCATGAATATGATGACGTATGTCAAAAAGGCCCAGTTTGGCGTGCCCCAAAAGGCCCAGTTTGATGACTGCCAAGAAAAGGCCCAGTTTGACAACTGCCAAAAGAACGGCCCAGTTTGCCGTATGCCAAAGAACGGCCAGTCTGACGTATGTGGTAAGATGTTATACAGGTAGACAAAATGAAAGAATGGCACGGGTAGGCAGAATAGTGGGATGGTACAGGTAGACAGACTGGTAAAATAGTGTAGGTAGACAAAATGATACGATGGTTCAGGTAGACAAAATAATAGAATAGTATAGAAAGACAAAATAATAGGATGGTACAGATAGACAAAATGATACGATGGGTACAGGTAGACAAAATAATAGGATGGTACAGGTAGACAAAATGATACGGTGGTACAGGTAGACAAAATAATAGGATGGTATACAGATAGACAGAAAGATAATCTGGTACAGGTAGACAAAATGATAGAATGGTACAGGTGGACAGAATTTGAGCAATTTCTGGTTTGAGGAAGTTATTGGATACTGCTACGATTGTTATTCAGCCTGAGGGAGCTAATATGACAGAGCACCAGGTGGTGAAAGAAGAGTGGCTAGCCAGTGTTTTAAAACACGAGGGAAAAACATGGAATTGGCAGTAATAACATGAACAACAGACTAGTGACCCTGTTACAAAAAGCCATGAAAAGTCTATTGTAGCTTCAACTAGACAAGGTTACATACAAACTAGTATCCTTATCTCTAACCACTCTATTTCTGTTCTCTGATAAAAACTATCTTGTGATTTGTATTGACACTAATCTGTTGAATTTTGTTTTCAGGATATATAACTGAGTTGGTATTCAAATTATTCGAATGTAGTTTCATGGAAATATTGATGTCAAGCAATCTTTTTCATTGCATTTGTTATATGTATATTTCAATATTGATTTAATAAATTTATTTATTGTTAATTTTTTTAACATTCTTACACATATTGATACCCTTATGTTGGAGAAGAAAGTAGGTGGATGATGGCTGACTACATATAAATTAAAAGATGAATTTATCTTCTCCTTTAGCAAGACGTTTTCCACCTATGGAAATGATGTGTGATGATAAATGTTTGTCTTTAATGTTGTGACAGAGAGAAAAATATTACAGCGCCTGATGAGAGAGACGAGTGGTGGATAGGTAAATATAGATAAAGAGACGAGTGGTGTCGGATGGGGAATTATTAATAACATAGATTAAGATTTTCAACACTTGTAATTAGTTTATGAATGATTAATTAATTAATAATAATTATAACCATTAACTTGTGTGGCGTAGGCATCACACATGCAAAGAAAGATAAAGAGATGGGTGGTGGACAGGTAAATATAGATAAAGAGATGGGTGGTGGACAGGTAAATATAGATAAAGAGAAGGGTGGTGGACAGGTAAATATAGATAAAGAGATGGGTGGTGGACAGGTAAATATAGATAAAGAGATGGTTGGTGGACAGGTAAATATAGATAAAGAGATGGGTGGTGGACAGGTAAATATAGATAAAGAGATGGGTGGTGGACAGGTAAATATAGATAAAGAGATATATAGTAGACTGGTAAATAGACACAGAAAGACAGATAAACAGACAGGTAGTGGACAGGTAAAGAGACACAGGAAGATAAAGAGATAAACAGACAGGCAGTGGACAGATAAAGAGACAGGAAGATAAAGAGACAGATAGTGGAGACAGATAAAGAGATAAAGGAAGATAAAAACACGGGTAGTGGACGTAAAGAGACACAGGAAGATAAAGAGATAGGTAGTAGTTAAGTTTGTAGATATATAAAGTGGTGAGCACAGAAACAGGAATAGACAGATGGAATGACGTCAGATAGACAGATAGGCAGACAGAGATTAGTATATTGAGGGCTGGACAAACGGACAGATGAAAAGACGGAAAGACAGACAGAGAGAGAGAGAGAAACAGAGTGTGGTACAACCCGAACACCTTTCTGGTTGAAGTCGTAGTAAAATACGTATTGCTGTTTAAGCTTGAAGAACTGTTAGTTGAAATCAATAATAAATTTTGGAAATTTAGTTATTAAATCTCAGGAAATGTAATGAAATGTTTTGGAGCCTGAGAAGAGGACAGCTTAGGACACAACACGGTCTATAGGTCTATAGATTAGATCACATATTTATATATTGAGTAAAATTTACGTTAAAAGTAGGTCAAGTCTCAATGCTGTCTATAGATTAGATCACACATATATTGAATAAAATTTACGTTAAAAGTAGGTGTATAGTTCACCTAATTAAATAAAATGTACGTTAAAAGTATGTGTATAGTTCACCTGATTAAACAAAAATGTAAGATTTACGAAAGGAAAAGAAAAGGAAGATAGAAAATTGAAAAATGCCAACCTCAAAGACGTGATTATCTAACTTGGCGAACTCTGCTGGCGATTTGAAGAGCTGTACGCGTTTGAACTCCGGTGGAGATACGGGTGGCGGACGTGACAGATCCATGACTGGAGACCGACTGTCCGATTCACTGGAACTCCTCTCCTGAAAACCAGCGTGGACAGGAATGAAATCGGTCACACGCAGATCAGGAATGTAGGTGTTCTATGCTAATCAATGTTCGCTGTTTTGGCAACCTGACCAACAATGGCACCTAGGAAGGTTGCTAGTTTTACGCATGAAATTCACAACCAACACAAAACTTTTCGGCGAATTCACGATGTCTATTTTTAAAACATTCCATTCTTATCGCTCGCTTTCAAAGGTTTCATAATGAGTGTGGTGAGAGAGTTCAAGAATGGAGCCTTCTGGAATATTTGTATCAGGTCAATGATACAATTAAGGCATATTCAAACGCCAAAATTTACCTTATTCTAAAATTAATTGCGGATATGTATGAACATTTATCATGAATTTTTGGGAGCGGTTGTTTGGCTGCTAGTTGAGGAGTTGGCTGATTTGTTAATTGGAAGATTGGCTAGTTGATTAATTAATGAGTTGATAGGTTGATTGATTCTTTCATAGGGTAGTTGAATTGTTTTTGTTACTGGTTGGTTTGGGGTTGGGGGGGGGGAGATCGCAAGATGAATATTTCATTCATTGGTTGATTGAATAACCTGTTGGATCGTTGTTTAAGTCATCTATTCAGTCGTTCTTTGGATGGATGGTGTTTGGCTGGCTGTTAGGTAGGTGGTTGGTGGTTTGATTGAATAACTGGTGTTTGGAGGGCTAGATATTGGTTACGTAGCGCGCTTTTGGATGAATAACTGGGTTATCTAGCTGACTGTTGGGTTAGGTGGTTCGTTGTCGGATGAATAACTGGGTTATCTAGCTGACTGTTGGGTTAGGTGGTTCGTTGTCGGATGAATAACTGGGTTATCTAGCTGACTGTTGGGTTAGGTGGTTCGTTGTCGGATGAATAACTGGGTTATCTAGCTGACTGTTGGGTTAGGTGGTTCGTTGTCGGATGAATAACTGGGTTATCTAGCTGACTGTTGGGTTAGGTGGTTCGTTGTCGGATGAATAACTGGGTTATCTAGCTGACTGTTGGGTTAGGTGGTTCGTTGTCGGATGAATAACTGGGTTATCTAGCTGACTGTTGGGTTAGGTGGTTCGTTGTCGGATGAATAACTGGGTTATCTAGCTGACTGTTGGGTTAGGTGGTTCGTTGTCGGATGAATAACTGGGTTATCTAGCTGACTGTTGGGTTAGGTGGTTCGTTGTCGGATGAATAACTGGGTTATCTAGCTGACTGTTGGGTTAGGTGGTTCGTTGTCGGATGAATAACTGGGTTATCTAGCTGACTGTTGGGTTAGGTGGTTCGTTGTCGGATGAATAACTGGGTTATCTAGCTGACTGTTGGGTTAGGTGGTTCGTTGTCGGATGAATAACTGGGGTTATCTAGCTGACTGTTGGGTTAGGTGGTTCGTTGTCGGATGAATAACTGGGTTTATCTAGCTGACTGTTGGGTTAGGTGGTTCGTTGTCGGATGAATAACTGGGTTTATCTAGCTGACTGTTGGGTTAGGTGGTTCGTTGTCGGATGAATAACTGGTTTTATCTAGCTGACTGTTGGGTTAGGTGGTTCGTTGTCGGAAAAAATAAATATATGGGATGCGGATAATTGAAGCTTTTGCTTTCAGCTGTTGAGCAATAAACAAGTGAGAGGACTAAGAACATCAAACGTAATCTTCTAAGGAGACAGATATTAACAATTGTCTCGGCAATGAACAAAATTTGGAATCTCTTTCTCTCCACATTTTTAGTTTCCATCATTTTTACCTTTAAAAAAAAAATGACCGGCTTACCTCAAGAGATGTAAGTTTTTCAGTGTTAGTTTCCATCATTTTTACCTTAAAAAAAAATTGACCGGCTTACCTCAAGAGATGTAAGTTTTTCAGCTATAAGTTCCAACATCTGCTGAGAATGTTTCTGTATAAGGGAGGCCACTCTAGCGCGCTGCTCGCTACTCAGGCGCTCTAACATTTTTCTCACTTTTTCTTCTTTCTTCCTGCGATACTGTTCTTCTATCCGTTCTGTCTCTCTTTGGAGTTTTGTTTTGCCCCGTTGAGGGGAAAACCTGAAAACATACATAAACGTAAGTAATAGAAAGAATGAAAGAAAAATAGAAAGAGTCAATGTTGTATAAGTATCTGTTATATTGTCATGGATTTGTTACAATGAAATAGGTACATGTATGTGGTAAGCAAGATAACATTATTAATTTAGTCTGGTTGAATTACGTAAATATTAAAATGCTTGAGTATTTGCTTGTCATATAATGGGTCGAAAATTAAAATGAACGCATTGCTAGGAACATAAATGAATTTGTAGGAAGGCTTGATTATAATCAAATTATAAATGAATGAATTTAATAATATAATAAGTAATAATAGCATAAATGAATTTGTTTATAAGAAAGGCTTGATTATAATCAGATTATAATTATGTCACATTGCGAGTAAAAATTTGAGTATCATTATCAATGGCCTTTACTGTCAGTTTTTTTCATGAGAACTTTGATGTCTGTTTCGTGAACATGACAATGTAACATAAAGCTGGCCATGTGAAAATACCAGCTCACTCAAAAACTGACGTGCACTCAAAGGTCAAGAATGCTTTAGCATTTCTCACAGATGGATATGCAGAATTGGAAAACTATATTTATAGATTACCTTCACCTTCAGGTTTTTTGGTGAGTATTTTGATGTTGTCTCTGTTTAATTAATGTGAAACCATAAAGCTGGCCATGTGAAAATAATGGTGAGTATTTTGATGTTGTCTCTGTTTAATGAATGTGAAATCATAAAGCTGGCCATGTGAAAATAATGGCTCACTCAAAAAATCTCTCATGTGCTTCAAGGTCAATGATGCTTTAGCATTTCACACAGACAGAAACACAGAATTGGAAAACTAAACTTTTAGTTATAGATTAGAAAATAAAGATCCAAACAATACAAGACGTTCTGTTATAAAAGCTAAATGACACAAACACGTTAGGTTTCTGCATTTAAGTTACAAGGAAAGGCAGTCCGGAGGTTTTCCAGGTGAAATCCTGTGTACGGCAAATGGAAATAATTAAAATATATTATCTAACTTGTAGATTTGACCCTGACCTCCAGGAGTGAGTAAAATCCCAGTCTGTATCAACGAGAAAGTCAAAAGTCTTACCTCAAGCAAGATTAACAGTCTGTATCAACGAGAAAGTCAGAAGTCTTACCTCAAGCAAGATTAACAGTCTGTATCAACGAGAAAGTCAGAAGTCTTACCTCAAGCAAGATTAACAGTCTGTATCAACGAGAAAGTCAGAAGTCTTACCTCAAGCAAGATTAACAGTCTGTATCAACGGGAAAGTCAGAAGTCTTACCTCAAGCAAGATTAAACAGTAGCATGTTTTCACCCATGAACGTCCTACCCCGCGGCTACTACTCTGCGCATACTCATGTTAATTCCCCCCCCCCTTTTTTTTACCCTTGTCCATTCTGGACTTTCACTTCAAAAATACACTTTCAGCGTCACATATTACGTTTTGTGTGTCAGCATCACATAGATACGTTTTGTGTCAGCGTTACATATTTACGTTTTGTGTGTCAGCATCACACAGTTACGTTTTGTGTGTCAGCGTCACATAGTTACGTAATACGGGGCTACTGACATAATTTTCCTCACATAGGTCTACTTAGACGTCCTACTGACATAATTTTCCTCATATAGGTCTACTTAGACGTCCTACTGACATAATTTTCCTCACGTAGGCCTACCTAGACGTCCTACTGACATAATTTTCCTCACGTAGGCCTACCTAGACGTTCTACTGACACATAAACATAATTTCTATTCACAGATGGAACTTCTTACTAAAGGAGTAATTTGATCCAATTTAAATTTTTATTAAAGACCCCCCATCCACCCACTATTACTCCAAACATACAACGTAAATAGTATGCGTAAGAAAGTTAATAAAAAAAACTAACAATAAATTTATTTTCAACAATTATACGAATTTACGAATACAGTTAAAAATCAACAGACACTTATATGCTATCGTGAAAATGTCTACCACTCTATACTAACCATAAGTATTCCAATGACTAGTCTCTACTATTTTCCTCACTGAATCAGAAGTAGGAGCAGTATAGAAAAGTCAACAGTTAATCTCATGAACTGTGTTTTCGCTGCACTCCGTCACTAGCACGGTCGCCACAAGCGTTGTTTGGATGATACTAACGTGCACCTCTAGGCACGCTATCCAAACTGCTCCAAAGAAATTCTGCCTGACGTTCCTGGCGACCTAATTAACCCGAGCTTCACTGCATTGGTTCTCGCACGGACATGACGTAGTCGAACCCCAACAACCCTGTTATTGATCAGTGTAGTAACTGGTGTTGGGGTACCCACACTGACGTAATTCACGTGGAGCACTGCAGATAACAAGCAAATAGTGGACTGCTCGTCGCGAAAGGCGCGCTTCACAGCTCTCGATCGCCTTTATGACCAGAAAAAGTGTCCAAGTACCGAGAAGTAGTAGTAGTGTAGGGGGGCGCTTCCGGCTTCCGCCGCTTTCGCGTACCGAGAAGGAAATTTGCTGGGTATTTATACTACTGCGCTCACCAACCATGGCGCCTATGTGTCTGATTATTTTAGATTACATGTCAGCTTAACATCATTTTCATCCACCTAGGTCATCTGCTGCTAACCCTTCAGGTGTTGTTTACGTTAGCTCAGTATCCCAATGTGTGGGAAATGCTGACTGCTTCAAAAAATGATGACTGTTAGAATATGTCCCATGTATTACTCTTACATTAATAATCCCAAATATGTGCGGCAACTTTTGCTCCGTCACACAGAGGTACACACTAAATGAACGCACAGTGAAGTTCATTGATTGAAGTCCTGTGCAGAATGAATAAATACAATTCACAGATCTACTAAACTGGTGAAAACACTGATGTAAAATGCATGAACACACTGTAAGGTGCATGAACAAACAAACAGTGCATGAACTCTCTGAAGTAAAGTGCATGAACACACATAAAGTGCACGAACACTGAAGTAAAGTGCACGAACACTGAAGTAAAGTGCACGAACTCTGAAGTAAAGTGCACGAACTCTGAAGTAAAGTGCACGAACATTGAAGTAAAGTGCAGGAACACTGAAGTAAAGTGCACGAACATTGAAGTAAAGTGCACGAACTCTGAAGTAAAGTGCACGAACATTGAAGTAAAGTGCACGAACATTGAAGTAAAGTGCACGAACATTGAAGTGCAGGAACACATAAAGTATACGAGCATAGTGACAACTGGAATGTAGCGAATGAATATAAGAGTTTATGTAGTGAATGAACACAGTGGTGTATCACTAATGAACACAGTGGTGTACAATGAACAAACAGAATGGTGTATCACTAATAAACACAGTGGTGTACAATGAACGAACACAATGGTATATCTCTAATAAACATAATATGGTGGTAAATAACCCGTAAACTGTTTGTCAAATGTACATATTCAAGTCCAGCTCAGTTCAGCGATCAGAGGGTTTTTCTTTTACTTTTAAATGAATAATCGATGTTCAACAAATGAACAAAAGTAATAGATTCACAGTGAAACAACAAATGGACAAATTAAAAGAGTTCACTTTGACACAACAAATGGACAAAATTAATGGAGCTCACTGTGGCACAATAAATGGACAAAATATATATATTAATGGAGTTCACTGTGACACAACAAATGGACGCAATGAATGGAGTTCATTTTGACACAACAAATGGACAAAATAGAGTTCACTATGACACAACGAATGGACAAAATTAATAGAGTTCACTGTGACACAACAAATGGACGTAATGAATGGAGTTCATTTTGACACAACAAAAGGACAAAATAGAGTTCACTATGACACAACAAATGGACAAAATAGAGTTCACTATGACACAACAAATGGACAAAATAAAGTTCACTATGACAGAATAAATGGACAAAATTAATAGAGTTCACTGTGACAATCACGGCGTCAGTCCGTGGCGTGCGACAAATCGACAATATGTCGCTAATGCCTCGCGAGAAATAAACACAATGATATGACGTCATTTTGTGTTTGCGAATCGATGTCACAGTGTGCGAATGTGTATGTACGCGCGCGTGTGTATGTTTGGTGTATGTGTGATGTGCGTGTCTATGTGTACATGAAATGTGTGAGAGTGTATGGTATATGCGTGTGAGTGCGTTCTCTTGCGTGAGTGTGGTTTTGCTTTTGATTAGAAACTCATTGTAATTTTTTTCCAGCCCAGCTTTTCTCTGAAAATAAAACCTGTTTCTATGACAATGCAGAGCAAACTAAAGCGGATGAGTACTTTTTTTTTTTCCTGATCCACAGCTAGATTGTACAGAAGTTGATTCCTGGCAATATCGGCAGCCATGTTTGCTGATTAGCTGCCACTTGCGTGATTCATCATCATAAACGATCGACAAGAGAAAACACTCCTTCGTTCCCACGTACGTATCTTCACCTGTAGAGTTAAGCCCCCTTACCGATCGATTTCAAAACGTATTGACCACATCGCGTATAGATGATACTTTCAGAAAACTGCTGACAGATTGCTGGCGCGATGCCAATCAGGCACGAGGGAAAGCTCAAACCAAACAGCGAGTTAACGTTTAAATAATGAATTGAGCAAATGTAACTGAAAACTATAATACGCACAAAAACAAGCAACAAGAACACTCTCACTCTCATCCCATGGCCAAGTGTCTTCCTAGTGGTTATTGTTGCAAGGGAAGCAAGCAAAGCGAGTTCAGTCGTACACGCGAATACGCAATGAATCCACCGAAGATGAAAGAGTCGTCTCCCCTTAAGCCCGTCATGCGGTGTGCAGGAAAGATATAAAGTTATAAACAGTTGACGAGAGCAGGGAGGAAAAGACTGCATCAGCAAATAAGTCACGATATCCCTAAACCTCGGTCGGAAGATCTAGGTCACAAAGACTTTCTAGTGCTGTACTTGATAACTGGACACACGACATGGAGACCTGCAATATGTAGGCAAAGTAACAGTTCATTCTCCTGTCCACTACTTCCGGTTCCGCTGCAGAGAGAAATTATGTTGTCACCTATGTTATGTTAGTACAAACCAATAATTAAATAGGAAACATCTCCCTTTTGTGGGTATTCGAAAGCAGAGATTATGGAAATTCTACCCCATAAAGAAAACGTAACGATTTAAAGTCAGTTTCATCATCGCTTGACCTATGGAATGAGCATGCGCCAATATTATCAGTAGTATGCTAGATGAAAATATGCATAGGATATCTTAGAGTTTTAACAGTGTGGTGAGTAATGACATAGACGTGTCAGTATTTTACGTTAATACTGGGCACTCCTTCAGAAGTAACAGTAGTGGGGACATACTTAGAAGTACAGTACTGGGGTCATATTTAAAAGTCAAAGTAGTGCGGACAAATTTAGAAGTGTAAGTAATGGGTACACATTTACAGGTGTAAGTATATTTAAAAGTGTAACTTTTAAGAGATAAACTATACCTTTAAGATCCATCTATACCTTTAAGTGATGTGATCAGACAGTTTGTGGTGGGCGCAAAAGAAAATTAAAAACAAAACTGAAGAGGTGGGGTGGGCCAATGCATGAAATTTTGGGGTGGGAGGTAGATCACAGATGGATCGTTATTACTTAATGTTTATTAATGCACAACTGCTGCTTAAAGGAGAATGTTTAAAAAATAAAAAAATAAAGACATTCTAAAGACATATTAAAAAAAACCCACACAAAATAAACCCGACACTAAGATCTGCCAATCACACAAGCACGAAGGCTGTCAAAGTCCCGTGATACTCTCGATCCCCGGCATGCACCTAAGCATACTTATGACAGACAAGTTGTGACAAGAACACAGAATTGTCGACAATAACAACAGAGAAAAAAAGAGTAAAAGGAGGCGAACCAGAGTGGCCTCCCCTCATACCGCTCGAACGTGTTGACGAGATCTCGCACTGTCGTCTCCATCTCGTGCTGCAGTTCATCCTCGAGCCGCCGCACGCGCCGCTCCCGTTCAGCTCGTATTTCCGCGTACAGCCGGTCCTCTTCCGCTTTCTGCAGCGCTTCCAGTGCTGTCTGTGCAGCAAATACACCGGAATCCTCAAAATCCTGCACAGATGTAAGTGTTATTATGTGTATTAGTACACTGCAGTGCTGTCTGTCTGCAAATACATCTAAATCCTCGAAATCCTGCAGAGATATAAGAGTTATTATGTGAGTTGCAATTTCAGTGGGGGGAGTTTTGTGCAGAAAATGCATCAAAATCATGCACGGATGACAGACAGTGTTATTGTGTGAATCCTGCACGGATGACAGTCATTGTGTGATCCATGGAAATCTGCACAAACAAGCGCTTTCTACAAATCTGTCGATATTTTAAACTATTTAATTAATGAAAATGTCTGACCTAATTTCTTTGAAATTATTCGAGAAATAAATATGGGAGGCGGTCGGGTATGTTTATTACGTGGCACAACCGCAAAATGATTGGTAATGGAGTGGCAAGATAGAATAACTTTCGTGAGGGTTAGATTTCAGTGGTCCTATTCAATGCATTGGACTGGACAATATTTAGATTCCATTGGTACTGCGATTGCACTGGACTGGACAACATTTAGATTTCAGTAATCCTACTCATTGCACTGGAGTGGACAACATTTAGATTTCATTGTACTGGACTGAACAACATTTAGATTTCAATGGTCCTGCTCATTGCACTGGACTGGACGAAATTAGATTTCAGGAATACATTTTTCCCCTATGAATATTTTCTTTCGTTGTTCTAAATAGTATGGCAGACCAGATGTATTACAGCTGAGGTACAATATAGGGCAAACAGAAATAACTCAAATATATTTCTTAACTTGTAAATCTGGCCTCGACCCATAGTTGGCAAATCCCGATCTGGATCAATGGGGAGGTCAGAAATAAGAAATCCGTAGGAGATTAATGAAGCATGTTTTCCGTTTTGTGAATGAGTAGGCTTGAGAGAATACCTTGACCCATGGGTCAGAGTGTGTTGAAGCATCATGTGACATAGGTAATATTTACAAGAGATGGACGAAAAATTATTCACTTGTCTCAGAGCTATCCTCATTTCGACGTGAAGGAGTGGTCTGGTCTAAGAAATGATTGTAGGAAGTCTGTGTGGTTAAAGTCTAAAGACTTAAATAAGAATGAATGAATGTTGTTGGGTTTTTTGTAAAAAGTTCGGGAATTTTTAGAAACAGTGTTTCTTTCTAATCCTTTGGTTTTCACAGAAACTGAAAGGTAAATTATTGCTATTGTGTGAAAAGTATAGTTTAAAGATTTTGTTTAGGATGTAAGCAAAATACCTTGTCATGTATATTTTAATCTATGATTCTTTTTCAGTTTAGTGGAATTATGATCAGAGAAGGATTCGGCCTTGGCACAAAACCACTATCAATTTAAGTGAAGCAAATATTAACCACTATCAATTTAAGTGAAGCAAATATTTATCACTACACTGTTATTTGCTAGATTTTTCTTTTTTATTCCATTCTGCTTCATTCTTTCAGTTCAGTTCCATTTGGTTAGGAATTGTTGCTGCTGTCTTCTCCTTGGAAATTGTTGGATCTGACCTAGAAATTTACACATCTTAGCTGGGCTCTGTGAGAGAGTTCATGACATGATTTGGGGCCAACATACTGTGACATAACCCACTATTCAGCATGTGTGTGTGTTGGGGGTGGGGTGGGGTTTGTGTACTGCCATCAAAAACAGCTAAATTACACTTGAACACTGAAAATAAAATAAAACGTTCTGAAAAGAAAAGGTATTTATAAAGTAGTATAATACCAATAACTTTAGTTGTAAACAAGGTTTTCCAGGAAGGTTTGCTATGGGGGTTTTGTTTATATTTCTTGTTTCTTTTTTTCTTAAACTGTAAATGCTATCTCAATTAATATATATTTAGGTGTTTAATTTTTTTCACACATTAAAATTTTGCTTAATGGTATTTCCCACTGGGATTGTGTATTTTGGTGTGTATCATATATGTCTGTATTAAAATAACACACTATCCCACTGTTTACCTTGTATGTTCCGGTACATGTTTTTTGTTTACCCCGCCGGAAGATCTCTCTGTAGTGCGCGAACTCCAGAGCATTGGCGTCATACTGCCAGCCAGGGTTATACACGCTGCCCCGGGTCTGCAAGGCATGAACAATAATAATTATTATTATAGCTTTCAAAACAAAAAGCAAGATGCTTCCAGTTTATATGTCTGGCTTTAGACGCGTCTAGGAGCTGTATGAGCCAAGAGACTGAACTCTTTTTTAATCATATTTTTGTGAATTACTTCCGATCATGTCTGAAACTTTGCGAAGCCTTAGCTAAGTAGTTTGGTTTGACTTTGGAAATTGTTAGCAATTGTCGAGAATGCATTTGAGTCAAGGAATCGTCAGTTTAGGTAAATATGTTCTGATGGAAAGAAAGAAAAAATCAGAAAAAGAAAGAAATTTAGTTTCGAAGGGACTGGATTAGGAGGGGAGGGGGGCAGTGAAATTTGATGGATGAGTGGATGGACGGATGTGCGGATGGATGGGTGGATGGATGAGTGGATGGACGGATGTGCGGATGGATGGACTAAAACTGGTAGAATGATATAGAAGAGACTTTAACACAAAAGTGAACACTATAGTATTATTTTCGTTTTTGTAAGTACAAGCATTTAATTTATACTAGATGTGCGAGGGTGCATGTGTCTCTATGTGTATGCATCTGTGCGTGCTTGTTTGTGTGTTTTGTGTGGGTCTGTGTTATGTCTTTGTATATATTTCTGTGACTGTGTATCTGTGTACACGCCGCTGAGTTGAATTTTATATGTGCACAATCCAAGAAATAAATACCGTGCATAAATATATAGTGTCCGGCCAGTAACATTAATACAGACATTATGAAGTGATATGTCTATAGTGTCCGGCCAATAACATTAATTGCTTGCACATGTACGTACATACAGACATTATGAAATGAGATGTCTATATACATGTGCATATATGCATGGTCAAGCGAGATGCGAAAATACACAGGCGCACCATGTATTGAATTACCTAAATACACAACTACAAACAGGTCGTGAGTGGTGAATTACCTACAAACATGTACGTGTAAGTCTCAAGCAGAGAATTACTAAACATACATGTACATGCAGGAATCAAGTACAGAATTACCTACATATACACGTACAGGTAGGACTTAAGTAGAGAATTACCTACATACACGCGTACAGATAGAACCCAAATACAGAATTACCTACATACACACATTTAGGTAGGCCCCGAGTACAGAATTACCTACATACACGCGTACAGATAGAACCCAAATACAGAATTACCTACATACACACATTTAGGTAGGCCCCGAGTACAGAATTACCTACATACACACATACAACAAGGTGTTGCACTACAACATTCAACTGTCCAAATATACATACACATACACACGAACATCGACAAAAAGCCAACAGCAACAAAGAGAAAGAAAATGCAGTAAACGGATTCTCCTCCCCCCACCCACTTAAACTCCCTAAAGCATGTGAGCAAAATCTTGAGCAAATAACGGTCCAATAAATTTCTGTCGTGAACAGATGCACATGTTTCTTGAGAGTTTCATCCGCAGCCACCGGTAACGAGCGGCGACAAAGTTCTGGCAATGCGCTTCACAGATTGCTGGAAACCTTAATGACGTCATTTTTTGGGGGTGGGGGGTCCTCACTATGCAAAGCGCTCGTACTTCTTTCTTGCATTTTAATCTCGACACCCCACCCCACCCCACCCCACCGCGAAGCAGTCATAACACCGTGAAAATCGTCAGATAAATCTGTGCGCCGAGTTAAATTAGTTCCTGATGCGTTCCTGAGCGCCAAAAAGGTGGGGTGGCTGGGAGGGTGAAAGTACGCAAAGAGAGCTCTTTCAGGCGTTGTTGTCAAAGAACAGAACAGTTTGTTCGAAACGGTTGTCATAGAACATGCTCGAAATGGTTGTCAAAAACAGAACGTTTGTTCGAAATGGTTGTCAAAAGCAGAACGTTTGTTCGAAATGGTTGTCAAAAGCAGAACGTTTGTTCGAAATGGTTGTCAAAAACAGAACGTTTGTTCGAAATGGTTGTCAAAAACAGAACGTTTGTTCGAAACATGACTAGAATTAGAGTGGTCTATGTAATTTTTATCATTACTTATTTTATCTTATTTCACATTTCAGGATATACAACAAGTTAAAAACAGAAGTCGTAAAAATGAGTACACGTTGTCGTTGTGTAGAAGTTCTTGAGCATACATCAACTGAAAGGAAGAAGTCAGTTACTTTAGTGTGACTTCAATGCCATGAGCTCAACTGTACAACAATTACTTTAGTGTGACTTCAAGGCCATGAGCTCAACTGTACAACAATTACTTTAGTGTGACTTCAATGCCATGAGCTCAACTGTACAACAATTACTTTAGTGTGACTTCAATGCCATGAGCTCAACTGTACAACAATTACTCCAACATGTCTTTGAGAAACCTTCAAAGCAGCTTAAAGACATGATTGTAATATACAACATTTACAGCAATATGTGATGTGAGAAACTTTAAATTTAACTTAAAGATATGGTTGTAATATACAACATTTACAGCAATATGTGATGTGAGAAACTTTCAATTCAACTTAAAGCTATGATTGTAATATTAATTAATTATAGCATTATGTCTTTGAGGAACGTTCAATTCAACTTCAAAATACGATTGTAATGTACGACATTTACAGCAATATTACAAAGAGAAATCTTCAGTACACACAGGCAACGATTGTTATTCACAGCAATATAGCAGCTATCGGACATACAGCAATATAGCATCTATCGGACATACAACAATATAGCATGTATCGGACATACAGCAATATAGCATCTATTGGACGTACAGCATCTATCAGACGTACAGCAACAATCGTGCATGTGAAAGAACACCGCTGCTTGCAATTAGGGGAAAGTGGGTAAAAAAAAAAATAATAACGATAATCAAATAAAAGACCACGTGACTTTGCAAATAAACAAAGAACATGCTCTGCCTCGATTGGAACACTACCACATCATCTGCACACCCGCTTAAAGACTTATTTTAAAAAAACAGTCATAAGGTCGGAGACAGACATTCAGTGAAGGCGACCACGTTTTCAATTCGTGTTTTGTGCAACTTGTCTTACGTAATGAAGGAACAGTTTTAAACCAGTGAGCAGACCAATCACGTCATCTCGGGATTAACAGCTGTCGGGGTGAAGAGAGGGATCTTCACCATTACAAAGGGCTGGTTGCAAACAGCAATCATAAATGATCACGTGATCTCGGGATTAACAGCTGTCGGGGTGAAGAGAGGGATTCTTCACCATTACAAAGGGCTGGTTGCAAACAGCAATCATAAATGATCACGTGTTTGTGAGCGCTTCGAATGAATGATGTGAATTATCTTTCTTGTGACTTAATTTTCAGTCAGCCGTGGCACAGCCGTGAATTAATGTCTTCATGGATGAGCACTCGATCTGCTATGAACGATTTCAAGACCGACCTCTCCACGGATATTAGATAAATATTTTTCTTATGTTGTTTACGTTGTTTGTTCGTTTGTTTGTTTTAGTAAACCTCCAGCACTGAAGTAAGGATGTGTAATCAACTTAAGTCAAAGACCTCATTCGTCTTTCTATTATGGCGTCAAGACCCGTGTTCGGCTAGACATCACGCCATCGACAATCTGTGAAGCAAACTTCTTCTGGTGTTTGTTTCTTTTATTATTGTCTGTTGTACAACCAACTAGTTGCGCACAATCTTACATGCATTGCCGTATTTCTGATCGTATTCAGATGTCATTTTCTTTAGCGGAGTTCACACAGTCTTACATGCATTGCCGTATTTCTGATCGTATTCAGATGTCATTTTCTTTAGCGGAGTTCACACAGTCTTACATGCATTGCCGTATTTCTGATCGTATTCAGATGTCATTTTCTTTGGCGGAGTTCACACAGTCTTACATGCATTGCCGTATTTCTGATCGTATTCAGATGTCATTTTCTTTGGCGGAGTTCACACAGTCTTACATACATTGCCGTATTTCTGACCGTATTCGGATGTCATTTTCTTTGGCGGAGTTCAAACGTCGATTAGATCCAGCAAATCCGACAGGACGAGTGTTCCGTGAAGTCACACAACATTAAATCATTGAATGAATCCAATGTATCTGATCTAATGCAAATTCAATAGTCCAACCCACTGGACAACATTATGGTGATGTCATACAAGGTGAAAAAATCTTTTAATGGATGGACTGACCAAGGCTTTGGTTTGCCCAATCTGCAGGCAAGTGTAACACTTCTGATTGCCTAATTCCTCAGTTATGTCAAATCTGAAGGCAAGTGTAACACTTCTGATTGCCTAATTTCTCAGTTATGTCAAATCTGAAGGCGAGTGTAACACTTCTGATTGCCTAATTCCTCAGTTATGTCAAATCTGAAGGCGAGTATAACAGAATGGCATCAACAACCAATATATGAGCAAGAAGCTGGGCTAGACATTAAGCCAGTTGTGCTGACCCGGAACTAACACAATTGACTATATCAAACTCTACACAATACGGGGGTCCCTTTCGACTGCTGTGCCCCCTTTCAACTGCTGTGTCCCCTTAGAAGTTTTACTTCCTCACCCAAAGTGAAATAAATCCGCTATCTGGCATAGCAATCGACTGTGACGTACAATTGTTAAAGATAACAAGAAGATATTTTTTCCCCAAGTAGACCTTAGGTCATCTGGCATAGCAATGGACTGTGACGTACAATTGTTAAAGATAACAAGAAGATATTTTTTCCCAAGTAGACCTTAGGTCATCTGGCATAGCAATGGACTGTGACGTACAATTGTTAAAGATAACAAGAAGATATTTTTTCCCAAGTAGACCTTAGGTCATCTGGCATAGCAATGGACTGTGACGTACAATTGTTAAAGATAACAAGAAGATATTTTTTCAATAAGTAGACCTTAGGTCAGGGGTGCACAAACCGCGGCCCGCGGGCCGCATGCGGCCCCCGACAGGGTCCTGTGTGGCCCCCAGAAGACTTTAGGATGTTACCATTATTTGTAACAGGCAAGGAGCTTTTAACATTAATCTGAACAAGGGAGTAGAACAGTGGTTTGCTTTCCCGTGGAAGCATCTTGTGCTGTGTTGAAAACAAACGCTGGATGGGTATTGAGGTGAGAGGCTGTGTATTGGGCACTTTGTTCAGTTCAGCTGATCAAAGGTGCACTGTTGAAATAGTAGTATCTGCACATCTTTGATGTATGGTGACATCAAATAGCATTAGAAAGAGGTCTATATCTAAACCCAAGTTGGCAGGCTGCCAGCTAAAGTTCAGTCTGGGGATGGGGTGAGGTGACACTGGGGGGGGGGGGAAGGATGGTGCAGTCAGTGTGTGTGAATATGTGGCTGTGGATGTCTGGTTGGAATGAATGAATTACACTGTTTCGGAGTGAAGTTGTTTTTAAACTACTGCCCTTTGTTAATATGTCAGAAACCTGCGCATAAGAAGCGTAAAATTGAAGACGAAAATCATCAGTTTAAAGAAGAGTGGAGGCTAAATACTTTATGTGGCATTTTAATGGAGCAGCTATGTGCTTAATTTGTTGTGAGTCTGTTACTGTGATGAAGGACTTCAACTGCAAGCGGCATTACAAAACAAAGCAGCTGCGACTTTTGATGACTTAAAAGGCACTGGAGAAACAACAAAATTGAGCAACTTTTAAAAGGTCTGTCAGCACAGCAACATTTCTTCACAAAAAGTCTGAAGAAAACAAGTATTTTACTCGTGCAAGTTGCAAAGTAGCACATATTGTTGCCAAATCATCAGGGCCTTTTACTGACGGTCATTGATTTTCAATGTTCACCTGAACTGAAGTCATCATTTCAGCAGAACAACATTTTAACATTTTATGGAAGTCTCAGCTCGAGCACAAACAGAAATGTCAAGGACTTGGCTTGCAAGTTGTTGTCAGAATTCGGCAGCACATACTTGTGTGAACAAACGTTTTTAGTAATGAACATGAACAAGAACAAGCTGAGATCGAATTTGACAACAACAATCTCTGTTCGATTTTGAGGCTGGCGACTACAAAACTCGAACCAAATATTGATAAAGTTGTTAACAACATTCAGGCTCACCCTTCTCACTAATAAAGACTAAATCTAGGTTAATAAGGCAAAAACGAATGTATTTCATTATTTCTGTTGTCATCCATGTGCAATCTGACTTGCGGCCCTCCATGCACTATCAATTGGAAATGTGGCCCTCTGGCCTAAAAAGTTTGTGCACCCCTGCCTTAGGTCATCTGGCATAGCAATGGACTGTGACGTACAATTGTTAAAGATAACAAGAAGATATTTTTTCCCAAGTAGACCTTAGGTCATCTGCGCAACTACGTTGTAAGATACTGTACTTCCTGCAAGTGTGTACGCCTGCTTGTACTTGCAGGTCGGGTTTAGAAAAGAAGAACTGAAAGTCGTGGGCAGAGACTGATGGGGACTGAGTGTTGGGTTTTACAGCTGCAGCTCACGCGTCCCCGTGGCAAGTGACAGAGAACGGTAAAGTGAAACCGTCGAGAAGTCAAGCAGATGGCATCTCCGACTCGATGGCGACGCCATTTCCGCTTATGTCATCAATGTCGCGAGCCGAGGACACACCTCTTTGCCTCGTTTTGACTAATGAATTTAAATTACCGCCTTTGAAGTCTCCTTGACGTGACAGTTGAAGGAGACTGGCGCAGACTCCGGAAAATCGTGTCGATGTTAATAACGGCTCCATTTGCTTGAGCGCGTGCCTAATCACACACACATACGCACACACAGACATACACATTTGCTTGAGCGCGTGCCTAATCACACACACATACGCACACACAGACACACACATGTGGTCAGAGGTCAACCAGATCTATGTTGGCGATAAGTAGCGTCAGACAGTTATTTCCTTGGAGAATTCAATTACACCTACAACAGTAACTCGATTTTTTCTAGCATCAAACCATGTATCAATTTGTAAAATTAGTTTATCAATTTGTAACATCAAATTAGTTTATCAATTTATAACATCAAATTAGTTTATTAATTAGTAGTATCAAACCAGTGCATTAATTTGTAGCTCCGACCAGTGTATTATTAGCATCAAACCATTGTATTCTATGTAGGATCAAGTTAGTGTTTTAATGTGTAGTATCAAACTAGTGCATTAATTTGTAGTATCAAACTAGTGCATTAATTTGTAGTATCAAACTAGTGTATTAATTATTAGCATCAAACCATTGTATTCTATGTAGGATCAAGTTAGTGTTTTAATGTGTAGTATCAAACTAGTGCATTAATTTGTAGTATCAAACTAGTGTATTCATTTGTAACATCAATTTAGTGTATTTGTTTGTAGTATGAAGTCAATGTATTAATCTGTAGCATCAAACCAATTTATTAATTTGAAGCATAATGTGAGCAAGATAATGGACATGTTTCTGACAATCTTTGTTATATTCTAATTATTATACAGATCACTGAGCATATCTACAACCTCTCAAGCTGCTAATTTACTCAAGACACATTTTGCTACAGCAGCCTAGGCACATTTCAACTATCAACGCTGTTTCCAAAACCCATATCTTGCAACAGCCTTGGCCCATTTCAACTAGCTATCAACGATGTTTCATTTCAACTATCAACGATGTTTCCAAATCCCATATCTTGTAACAGCCTCTTTTTCACCAAGAGAGAATGGGACCGTGTAATTGTCCCTCCCACATGCCAGAATTTCACAACACTTGCGAAGAGACTTAAAGATATCTTAAAGTCATACGTAAATGCCAGAAAACTGCGTCTCCCCCCCCCCCCCAATAAATAAATAAAATTAAAAAAAAGTAATAATCAAACTTTATCAAATGAGATAAATAGTTAGCATAACGTTTTAGCTGGAGCGTACAAAAGCGGGCGCCCTGCCTACTGAATACTTCGCAATCGATGTGCGTCCTCGTAGTTACGACCAGACGGAGGTGTCATGATTTTATTTTTCCAAGACACTGAGCCTAACCGATGACGTCAGATGATTTCGCAAAGGAGTCAGTACGTTCGATCCATCGCGCTGTGCAAACACCGCCTTAAAAGTCACTTAGTCTGACGATGACGACGACAAACGTCGTATCGCGTTCGTATTGTGATTTCCCAAACTTGCTTTAAGACTTTTTAAAAAAGAGAAAAAAAATTCAGTAACACGATAAACCAGTCGAGCATTGAAATCCCATCAACTGAATATCGTGGATAGACTTTAGATTTCACGAGATCACAATTAGGAAACGTGTTCACTTCGATTTACAAGAAATATTTATTTTTACACAAGTGAACGTGCTATTTGTTTGTTGTTGAACGAAAATATCTTCTGGAGAGAGCATCCCGTGGTTTATAATTAAATAAACTATTTATTTTACCAATAATTTAAATGATTTCATTTTGCCAGCACTAAACGCGACTCGCCTGACCGTAACCTAGATACGTAGACTGCACATTGACACAGGAGGGTTTTAGTGGGGCAATGGAGGCAAGCGGTAAATGTGAGATTTTTGAAAAATCAGTTCAGCAGTACAATCTAACATATATAGGGTTGTTGGTGACTGGGATACTAACACAGAAAAAAAAAGTGTGTGCGAGTAAGCCCTATAGCGACACAAAAACAAAAAAAAACTTCAATGTGTGGGTCATGTACATAAACGAATTGGCACAAGACTCATTAACCTCACAAGAACACCAAAGAAGCTCTGCCTGATTGAAAGTGACTAGGTGGGAAGGGTAGATCTACAGAGACCGCCATTGATAAGCTACAAAGTGTTATGGAAATGCAATCAGGGAAAATAAAAAATGACGTTGTGTGAGAGAAGCTGTTTGTGCAATGAAGTAGTTTCACAAGGGTTCATCAGAAGAAAAATCTGTTCACAACATTTTCTAGGCTATTCAGTGTTGGGATCTTGTTTCTCCAAATAGTCACATGACTTACAGCCTTTGCTTTTTGTTTCAGTATCAAGAACCTTTCCAGTTGTCACGCCATATTTTGTCAAAGCACCTACTTTAGATGAGTGGCCTACAGTCATCCAAGTCCTGTCACTGGAAACATGAATGTCTCTGTTGTCATCATCTTCTATCTCTTCTGCCTGTTCATACTCAAGTGCTTTAGCTACCTGCATGCTGATCTTTTGTACAGTGGAACCTGTTTTGTGAATTGTTTTCTTCATAGCTTGGTAGCTCTGTCTTTTCATTCAAAAATAATTTCTCTTTCATATGTTATTTATAATATTTTCCACCATGACGTGGTTTTTTGAGATAATCCATCTAAATGGGGCTAGGCGTGGACTGTCAGAATGCACAAAATGCTTAAAACAACATTCAGTCAGCTAACTACATATGAAATAAACAATTACCGCTCCAAATCGAAATTAAGAACAATAAGCTACTCCCTAGTTCCGCACACTTCCGACAAGTTTTTTTTAATCTCTGTGTGGGCCGTTTACGTGACTTGTTCATTCAAGTTTGGACGGATTACTGTTGTAACTGATGTGTGGAAGTGTAACTATGCCTAGTGGTCGAAAATTTGGGCCTTCAAAACCTACGTCATTTGAGTGTTCATGATTGAATGTGTTTGTATGCGTGCGCGCGCGTGCATGTATAGATCAGATTTGTTGTCCACTTGATAACAGGATTCACAAAATGATACCACAATAATGACGGGCGATCAATCGTCCTCTGCGTGCGTGCGTGCGTGCGTGCGTTCGCACTGACTTCCTCTTCATTCCAGGACAGCCAAGTTATTGGCCCCACGGCCCCACAACACGCACCATGAAACTGATGCAGCAGAAGACAGTCATTTCATGCTGACCTCCTAACTTGCATGGACATCGGGAAGACATTCCTTCCACTCGTCTATAAATAGATTTCTGGCATCAACACGAATGCAGAATTTCTTTCCTAAGGAACCCGAACTTTGTTAGTGATATTTTGGTAGTGTTTTATTTTTATGGTGGATGGGATGAGGGGTCTTTTAGGGTTTACATTCAAATTATATTTTTGTAGGTTCTTGTACTTTTATCATTAAACGATCTTGGTTTTTCTTCTAATTTACGAAATTGGTTTATTTATTTATTTTTTTTTTACAGTTCTAAATAAAACGAGGTTTGAACGTAAAAGAAAAACAAGATCGTTTAATGGTAAAAGTTATTTTGAAAAAAATTTATCTAAACAATGAATACGCTGTTATCATCATTGCAATGTTAGCTCTGTATGTCTGCAACACCTGGCGATTTCACTTCTATAACAACGCACAGACAACAAATATGTTGTTCTCAACACTGCAAACATTTGTATGTCTGCAACACTTGGCCATTTCACTTCTATAACAACGCACAGAAAACAAATATGTTGTCCTCAACACTGCAAACATTTGTATGTCTGCAACACTTGGCCATTTCACTTCTATAACAACGCACAGACAACAAATATGTTGTCCTCAACACTGCAAACATTTGTATGTCTGCAACACTTGGCCATTTCACTTCTATAACAACGCACAGACAACAAATATGTTGTTCTCAACACTGCAAACATTTGTATGTCTGCAACACTTGGCCATTTCACTTCTATAACAACGCACAGACAACAAATATGTTGTCCTCAACACTGCAAACATCTGTACGTCTGAACACTTGGCGATTTCACCTCTATAACAATGTGTTGTTCACAAGATTGGAATTTAAATCTATATACCTGTAGCACTTGGTGACTTTCACATCTATGCAGTTGTTCTGTTGCTGTGGTTTCCATTGGAATTCTATCACAACCTGTCAACGGCGATGAATTTCTTAAGCCACAGTTCAAGAACTGAGGTCATAAGTCATTACTATAATAATATTTTGTTCAGTGTCACCAGGTATCTCTTCATTACATTCACAAATCAATTTTAATTAAATGTACGACTGAAGAATATTTTTTTTTACAAAAGATCATAATTTAAGCATCTCTCATTGACTTTTTCTATTTAAGGGGACATTCTAATCTTTGATATCAAATCTCGCAGTTTGTATGTATATATATATGCAAGTGTGTATTTGTGATCGTATTCATGTTTATCAGGTATTATTTTGCTTTTGTTTAATGGAACAATTGAAAACACTTTTTAATTTACGCGTGCTTAAGATATTCAGAGATGTAGAAAAGAAAACAAGTATGAAAGTCGAATAGACAATAAAAAGTGCCACCTATATTAGTACGTGAGGAATGAAAGACAACTAAAACAACACACCAACAAGTGTAGAATGAAAGACAATTAAAACAACACACACCAACAAGTGTAGAATGAAAGACAACTAAAACAACACACACCAACAAGTGTAGAATGAAAGACAATTAAAACAAAACACACCAACAAGTGTAGAATGAAAGACAACTAAAACAACACACACCAACAAGTGTAGAATGAAAGACAACTAAAACAACACACACCAACAAGTGTAGAATGAAAGACAACTAAAACAACACACACCAACAAGTGTAGAATGAAAGACAACTAAAACAACACACACCAACAAGTGTAGAATGAAAGACAACTAAAACAACACACACCAACAAGTGTAGAATGAAAGACAACTAAAACAACACACACCAACAAGTGTAGAATGAAAGACAACTAAAAACACACACGAAACAGAAATGTGATGAAATCAATCTCCCATTCTCATCCAGTGTAAAAGAAATGGTTTCGGCAAGATATGCTTGAACATAAGAGTAAAGTTAAGGCAAAATATTGTTCAATATTAAGAGTTACGGCAGATAATTGTTCAACTCTAAGAGTAAAGTGTTATGGCAAATTATTCCTAATTAAGAGTAAAGGGTTACGGCAAATTATTATTCATCACTAAGGGTAAAGGGCCAATGGCAAATTATTATTCATCACTAAGGATAAAAGGCCATGGCAAATTATTATTCATCACTAAGGATAAAAGGCCATGGCAAATTATAATTCAACAATATGAGCGAAGGATAACGGCAAATAAATGTTGAAGATTTAAGTAAAATGTTTTACGGCAAATTGTTGTTTAATAGTAAAAGAGGTTACGACAAATTAAGATTGAAAATGCTCCGGCAAATTATTTTTCATCTCTAAGTGTGAAAAGACAACATTAAATGTTTAAATTATGACAACTTCTTCAATTGCCGCCAAAATCTAACAGCTTATGTGAACGCAAGCCAAACTCATAAAGAGCATGGCCACGCCTCGCTGCTTGGCATAACGTGTGACTAATTGGAGTCATCAATATTTCAAAGGAGCTCGCCGACATGGGGTATGTACGGTCCAGCGGATTCAGCACCACTTATGTGTCTTTAACACTGTGCGATTGCGTGACTCACGTTCTCTGCCTTGTTTTGTTGCGCGCACCGGCCGGCCACATGTGTTCCGTCACAAACGGGCAATAAAAAAATAAAACCCATAATTACATTGTATTTAATAGTTGCACAATTTATAAATGAATCAGCTGATTTTCTGTTTCTTAGATTAATAACCCGATATGCAGAACAAGTAAGTATAATAAATAATAAGAAAATGATAAATACAAACATCTACATTTATGGATGGATGGATAGATGGAGCAAATGATCCGTAGAACAACCTTTAGTTCTAAATAAAAATAACCTTCCTCATTTTATTCATAACATTAACCTAATCTTGGCTTTATTACCCAACCCTGATCAATAACATTAATCTAATCTTGGCTGTAGACCTATTACCCAATCCTGATCAATAACATTAAATCTTGGCTGTATTACCCAATCCTGATCAATAACATTAATCTAATCTTGGCTCTATTACCCAATCCTGATCAATAATTAATAAATGTTTGGTATACAGAGTTTCGTGAGTTTGATGTGGGTTTTAATTGTGCTAAATTTAGAACAAAATATATGATGAAATCACTCTGGAAATTTTCAAAATTTAAAACTACAAGACTGTTAGAAGCAATCTGAATCGGTAAAGATACTGTGAATACATTGGACTATTCCAAAATGTTACTACAAGACTGTTAGAAGCAATCTAAAGATACTGTGAATACATTGGACTACTCCAAAATGTTACTACAAGACTGTTAGAAGCAATCTAAAGGTACTGTGAATACATTGGACTATTCCAAAATGTTACTACAAGACTGTTAGAAGCAATCTAAAGATACTGTGAATACATTGGACTATTCCAAAATGTTACTACAAGACTGTTAGAAGCAATCTAAAGATACTGTGAATACATTGGACTATTCCAAAATTTTATTACAAGACTGGTAGACAAGCAGTTTGAATCACTCTAGATATTGTGAATGCATTGGACCTTTTTCCCCAGGTTAATATGTTGTATTAACTCTAGACTCCTTTCTTTTTTACTGTTCTTCCTTAATAACATATTTTATTTTTAGGAGACTGCTTCCTTCTGGCCTCACAAATAAAACTGTAATTGCGTAGATCTATTTGTGCCAACCACATCTTGTCCGTTTTTCTGGAGTGTAATTTCAAACCTGATTAACAGTCGCAGTCAGATCTGATGAGTCTTTCTGCACGGAATCTATAAACGGCTCTGGTAAAATTAAAATGACAGCATTTAACTTTTTTACTTCTCCTTAAAAAAAAAACAAAAAACAACCTACTATTATGTGTAGTTAAAATTGATTCCGTCACGCAATACCACCCTATAATTATAATTAATAATCCATAACTAATTACAAGTGATGAGAATCTTAATTTATGTTAATAATTCCCCACAAGACACCACTCGTTTCTCTCCCTTGGCGGATATGCGCGTGCTATAAACGATTTCTCTCTTCCACAACATTAATGACAAACGTTTGACGTCATTCAATATTTCCGTAGGTGGAGAACTTCTTACCAAAAAGAGAAGATAACTCCGTCTTTAATCTATATTTAGCGAGCCCCCCATCCAACACCTCTCCAACATATGGCTATCAATATGTGTAAGAAAGTTTATAAATTTTGTTAAGTCAAAAATCAAATATACATACAGCAAATACAAGGAAAAGATCACATCAATTATAATTTCAGTGCATTTACAGTCTTATATCCTAACACATAATTCAATAGGTAAGTGTCAATATAAACCACAGTGTAATTTCTTAGCAGAGAACAGAAATGGAGTTATAGAAATTATAGCGATAATAATTTGTACATAACCTTGTCAACTTGGTGCCGCAGTAGTCTTTGCACGCTTTCCTAACAAATTGACAATTTTATTATTCACAATGGAATTGTCAGTTCTTCATGTGTTTCTCTTGCGTGCTGTAGAACACTGATGAGCCAATATTCTCTTGAGACTAATCTGGCTGCTCCTTCGCCATATTATTTTCCCCTCAAGTAGAACAACAACATAGAAATTTCCAGTAACTTCCTTGTACCAGAAATTCCATGATGTAGTCGAGCATACTTTGCCACCATACATCAACAGAGTGGAGTGTATCCTTACACTTACACACTGGGGGTAGAGAGACTTCTCTTCTACAATCGTTGTAGTGGTTTATCAATCAAATCAATAAACCAGGAGATTTTGATACAAACCAAAAGTCTGCTTCTTCCTTGTAAAATATAATCAGGGAACAATGCTAAGTTTTCCAGTTTATTCATCCCTAAGTCCATTCTTTCTTACATTCAAGTTTCAACTTACAGTTTCTTGCAACAGTATTTATTAGCCCGATACATGCATACAGCATAATAATAAAACATAACTTTTTGAACGGGTTCACTAGACACAAAGTCAAGTGTTTAGCATACTACATACTAACATCACAGTTCACAATTTGTAGAAATAATAGTCTACTCACATAATATATTTCTACCTAAAACACAAGTATAACACATCAATAACAAAATGCATTAAATATTTCTAAGTCCCTTCTTTCTCAATCAGTCAGTTAAATCACAATTAAGCTAATGTCTGCCTTTTATGACTGGACTTCTGCCACTCCAAATTCAAAGTGATTAGAAAATAAATTATGTTCAATAGGTAAACCTTGATCTCAGCCCAATGGTGGGTCACATTCTTGTAAATCTTAACTATTCTCATCCACCTAAAACCGGTTCGGATTATATCAGAAAGCACTAGCATATTCTTTACCTGAGTTGTTTACTCCAACTCTGACATTCAAAAACAGCAGCATAAGCAGTGCTCAAGGGTCGTGTCACTTTGACAGTTAACAATTTATATAACAATTAAGTCAATAAACGGAGATAGGTAAATTTACTCTGCCACAGATATGTTTTAATTTAATTTATATGTGACCTTATTCTGTTCATTCGTACTTGCTTATTTCAACATATTATTAGTAGGACTATTATCCTACCCAAAACAAATTGATTTTCATTACTTACTCAAAGCAAACTGATTTTCACAATCTACACAAAGATAACTGACTTTCAAAACAAACTGACTTCCATAACCTACCCAAAGCAATCTCTCTCATAACCTATCCAAAACAAACTGATTTCCATAACCTACCCAAAGCAATCTCTCTCATAACCTATCCAAAACAAACTGATTTCCATAACCTACCCAAAGCAATCTCTCTCATAACCTATCCAAAACAAACTGAAACTCATAATCTATTCAAAATAAACCTACTTTTACAATTTATTGCGAAGAAACTTTTACAACCGAACCAAAACTAACTGAAACTCATAATCTACTCAAAATAAACTTATTCGTATGACCTATTCCAAACTGACTTTCATAACCTACCCATCAGAAAGTATCAACCATCTCAAAACATGAATAATATACTATTTAAACTTTTTGCATTCAGTGATATCTGTAAGTCATTCTCTCTCTCTCTCTCTCTCTCTCTCTCTCTCTCTCTCTCTCTCTCTCTCTCTCTCTCCTCTATTCTCTCTTTCTTTATCTATCTGTTTCTATCTGTGTGTGTGTGTGTGTGTGTGTGTGTGTGTGTGTGTGTGTGTGTGTGTGTGTGTGTGTGTGTGTGTGTGAGAGGGAGAAAGAGAATAATTATCTTCTTCTAAGTCCCTTTGGCCTTCTCTTTTCAAAATACTTTCACACACACACAACACATACACGGAGTTATTTTCACAATAAAGTTACTTTACATAACCAGTAACAAATTAGTGTCTGTGAAATGATCACACAGCGATGTAGAGTATCTGTGAAATGATCACACAGAGATGTAGAGGGTCTGTGAAATGATCACACAGCGATGTAGAGTGTCTGTGAAATGATCACACAGCGATGTAGAGTGTCTGTGAAATGATCACACAGCGATGTAGAGTGTCTGTGAAATGATCACACAGCGATGTAGAGTATCTGTGAAATGATCACACAGCGATGTAGAGTATCTGTGAAATGATCACACAGCGATGTAGAGTATATGTGAAATGATCACACAGCGATGTAGAGTGTCTGTGAAATGATCACAAAGCGATGTAGAGTATCTGTGAAATGATCACACAGCTATGTAGAGTGTCTGTGAAATGATCACACAGCGATGTAGAGTGTCTGTGAAATGATCACACAGCGATGTAGAGTGTCTGTGAAATGATCACACAGCGATGTAGAGTATCTGTGAAATGATCACACAGCGATGTAGAGTGTCTGTGAAATGATCACACAGCGATGTAGAGTGTCTATTCAGGAGCTGGTATCTGACGAATGCTGTACACAGTAAGATAGAGTTTTATTCAGCGCACATCATGATTCACAATATTTTACAGATACCAGTTCATTGAATAGATCTCTACATCGCTGTGTACATAAATCTACAGATGCTAATTCAATGAATAGATCTCTACATCGTTGTGTATATATTTTTTTACAAATGTCAATTTATTGAATAGATCTCTCCATCGCTGTGAATATAATTTTACAGATGCTACGGGGAGTTAATGTTTACGGTGAGTTAATGTTTGTGTGAAGTATCTTTACGGTGATGTGGAGTTCAATATCACTGACGTGTAGTGTCAATATGGCGATGTACAGCGTTAATACTTGTGATGTACAGTCTTACCTAGTGGTGTTACAGTCTTTACTAGTGGTGTACAGTGTCTATACTGATATTTTACAGTATCAATACTGATGATGTACAGTGTCTATACTCGTGATGTAGTCTTTACAGTCTTTACTGGTGATGCACTGTCTTTACTGGTGGTGTACAGTGTCTAAACTGGTGATGTGGAGTGTCTATAAGGGTATTGTCGAGTGTCTCAATTGATGAATAAGAGTGTTTCTATGGTGGTGTAGAGCATTTATCTACCGGTATGTAGTGATCTAATGCTGAACAGCAGAATATCTCTACCGTTCATGTATATAGTGATATAATACAGAATTTGTTTACTGGTGATATACAATGATATAAAACAAAATAGAGAATATATCTACTGGTGATGTACAGTATCTGCACAGTGTGCTGAATATCAATGAAATAATGTAGTGTCAATACAGTGAAACGGTGTCAATAGTTCTCTCCAGCTGAGTATGCAGAAATGGTAGAAATATATATATGCATGTTGCACATACACGTGTGTGCGTGTGTGTATGGATGCTTGTGTGTATGTGTGTGTGTGTGTGTGTGCGCGCGCGCGCGCGAATATATTTAAATTAGGTAGGATGCAACTGTTTCTGCTTCTACCTTGTCGCACACATGTCTTGTGTTAAATAAACTGAACTGTTGTATGTTGCCGTAATTACGCCGAAATTAATCTCTACCGTTAAACAGTAATGGATACGCTTGTCAGGTGGACGGGTAAGAATATCGAATGACTGAATTAAGCATTCTGTTTCATGACTTTGTCAGGAGTTATGACTCAAACACCATGCGAAAAGAGTCACCCACCTTGAATCTTTCCCTCTCCGCTAATTATTGGATGTGCTGGATTGGCTTTGTCATCTGACAAGCATGTTATCTTCGCACGTGCAAGAATATTGTTTTAGTTATTCCATCTCATTCCTTTTTTTGACCTTGTCAACATGCTATAAACCCCAAAGCATTAACATGAATACAGTCTGTCAAGCCCCCTGACGTCACCCATCGTGACTCGTGAGCCTTTAAACCTACCGGAATTACTAGTAGCGCAATCGGTAACACCCTAGACGTTACGGTAGGCGCTGCCTTGAAGATTTATGGCATTACCCTAGGGCATACTTTTACGCCCTACGGCATTACGTTTCGTTCCATCACGTCAAATGCTAGCGTGAACTCGGCTCCCATCGGCAACACAACCCACTCGTCCAAAAAGTTGTCTTACTTGTACGTGTGCAACCTTTAAGACCAATCGTTGTATTCTTCATTGCCACAGTAGTACACAGAAATGAACAGCACAGAAATGAACAGCATTTAAAAAGAAAAGAAACTTGAAACCAAACTAAACTATAAACGTCTTTCCTTAATTTACAATGCAAGTGCTAAGTGCTGTCAACATATACACGTCTTTCCCTAATTTACAGTGCAAGTGCTAAGTGCTGTCAACGTCTTTCCCTAATTTACAATGCAAGTGCTAAGTGCTGTCAACAAATAAACGTCTTTCCCTAATTTACAGTGCAAGTGCTAAGTGCTGTCAACAAATAAACGTCTTTCCCTAATTTACAATGCAAGTGCTAAGTGCTGTCAACATATACACGTCTTTCCCTAATTTACAGTGCAAGTGCTAAGTGCTGTCAACGTCTTTCCCTAATTTACAATGCAAGTGCTAAGTGCTGTCAACATATAAACGTCTTTCCCTAATTTACAATGCAAGTGCTAAGTGCTGTCAACATATAAACGTCTTTACCTAATTTACAATGCAAGTGCTAAGTGCTGTCAACATATAAACGTCTTTCCCTAATTTACAATGCAAGTGCTAAGTGCTGTCAACACATATAAACGTCTTTACCTAATTTACAATGCAAGTGCTAAGTGCTGTCAACATATAAACGTCTCAAAGATCATATTTCTATCGTTAATATTTATTTACACACTTACTGGTGAAGAGTGGTAATTTATTACCAATGGTAAATAAATATTTAAAGATGGGCGGGGGTAAATATTTAAAGATTCCTCAATAATTATATATTTAAGTGAAACTAGATATTTAAGGTGCTCGTTAGATTAGATATTTAAAGTGGAATAAATATTTAAAATTTAGTAGATATTAAAGTTGACTCATCTATATGACTGGGGTCACTATATTACTAAATATTTAGAGACATTTAAATGTATAAAGATCACTAAATATTTTAAAGTGGTTAAATATTTAATGGCATCTAAATGTTTAATTCTTATTAATTACTTAATTCTTGCTCAATATTCAATAGTGTCAAATTATTTTATGTTTATTAAATACTTAATGCTTGCTAAATATTTAATGGTGTTTAATTTTTTATGTTTATTAAATACTTAATGCTTGCTCAATGTTTAATGGTGTTTAATTTTTTATGTTTATTAAATACTTAATGCTTGCTCAGTGTTTAATGGTGTTTAATTTTTTATGTTTATTAAATACTTAATGCTTGCTCAATGTTTAATGGTGTTTAATTTTTTATGTTTATTAAATACTTAATGCTTGCTCAATGTTTAATGGTGTTTAAATAGTTCATGCTTATGAAGTATGCTATAATAGTAAAAAATGAAGGCAAGTAAAACCAAAATAAAATACAAATAATTCAAAAACTGTTATATTACATATTAATGTGTCTGAGTTAACAGTCGTATGTTACAGTTATTCTTTAATTAAACCAATATAATTCTTGTCTGAATTTAAAAAAAATGCATATAAATATACTTGACTGTTAAAAAATAAGAAGAAAAATATGGAGCAGGGTTACTTTTTACAAGGTTACTTTTTATTCTTTTTTTGTGTGTGTGTGTGTGTGTGTGTGTGTGTGTGTGTGTGTGTGTGTGTGTGTGTGTGTGTATGTATGCGTGTAGATTACAAATATCGAGAAGCGTGCCGTTGGTCTGCACACGGCAGGTTAACCGAGTCTAGCTAAGTCATGTCCTGGTCAAACGACCTCAAATATAGCGATGCCATTGATCTGCACACGGCAGGCTAATCGGATCTGGCTAAATCTTGTCCCGGTCAAGCAACCTCAGACATAGCGATGCCAGTGGTCTGCAATCGGCAAAATAACCGAGTCTTCCCAAGTCATAGCCATGTCAAATAACCTCAACTCAAATTTCGATGAACGGCGCTTCAGTTTATATTTTCCTGGAAAAACTAAGTGCCAGAAAATTCAAGACCAGCATTTTTGCGACAACCCAGAGCTTGCCTTTATTGCCGAGAACGTCTGCCAAGCACCTGATTTTTACCTGAAAGCATAAGCTTGTTCTTTGTCAGACTCCCTGTCATGAAAAGATACCCTTCAGGTGAGATGAAGCGAGGTAAAAATTTCAATGTTTATAGCAAAGCACTTCCCATGCGCGCGTGCACACGCGCACACGCACCGCTTCTAAATCCAATGGTTGTCGTGGGTGTGAACAGCTTGCACAGACGAACTGCTGAAGTGAAACGTGCAGGAATTTTGAATAACTGCGTGCGGATGCAATTAACTGACAGCAATTGGATACATGGACTACATGTAAGCACGGTCAAATAATGTGGCACACATTGAGTGCAAGGACTGTATGCATGCATAGATCAAATAAAATGGCATTAATTCACTACACGATATACAATGTATGACCAGATCAAATAAACAGTGGTTAACGAGAACATGTGTATGTGCATGTTAGTGTGTGTTTTTTGCGTGTGTATTCATGTGTTTGTGTGTATACTGAACTTAGAAAGAACTGTGTGCACGAAATGCATGAAAGACAGTATGCACAGAGTAATTAATTTGTATAGTGGAGTATGTAAGATGTGTGCAAAGAATAATGAATTTGTATAGTGGAGTATGTAAGATGTGTGCACAGAGTAATGAATTTGTATAGTGGAGTGTGTATGATGTATGCAAAGAATAATGAATTTGTATAGTGGAGTGGTGTATGATGTATGCAAAAAATAATGAATTTGTATAGTGGAGTGTGTAAGTGCCAATCTTTACTTTAGCCCAGTCACATCCAATTAATATTAATATATTAAGATATAAAAATTCAAACAATACAAGATGTACTGTAATAAAAGTGAAAAGGTGCATTTTTAAGTTTGATCATTAAACTTACAAATAAAGTTAGACCGGATGTTTTTCATTTAAGTCCAGTGTAAGACCAGACGGAAATAATTAAATAAATTATCTAAACTAGTAGATTTGACCCTGACCTCCAGCAGTGAGTAAAACCCCAGAAAGTATAAATGAAAAATCAAGAATATAGACATGGGCCAGAAAGTCTTATGTATGCTTCCATTTATGAATGAAGGGGGATTACAAAAACTTAGCATGGGTGACTCACAGGTAAGGTGTGACCTAGGCATCACATTACAAAGGTCATGACCAAAAATCAAAGAACAAATTTAAATCATTTCTTTGAGAGATATCCTATGCTATGGCAATAAGTGAAGATAGTCCAATTCACCAAAAATCATAAAACAATTTTTGTTTGTGAGAAGTCACACAGAATGGGAAAAGGAATGCATAATTCTCTGTAAAAAAATTCAGGAATCATCAATACATTATGTTTCTTTCACCCTTTGTTCTGGCAGAAACTAAAGGTATGATATCTGCTTAAGTATTGTGTTTGTGAAAGTATAATCATTTAAACATTTTTTGTGTGTATGACTATTGTAAATTTTAATATTAGATAAAACACTATAAATATTTTAGTCTATAATTCTTTTCATGTTGGTGAACACTGCCACTCGGAAGTGTCTTCGCTGATACCTATTCACAGTCAATTAATTGTTGCAAAATATTTAATTCCATGTCCATTGGTTGAAGGGTCTTTGTTCCTCACTTGGCTTCTAGACTCAGTTTTGGTCCATACATGGCATTCTGGATCCAGCCTCCAGTCTAAAGTCCTTCTTGTGTGAGAGAGTATTCATGCTGTATTTTGGTTTGCACATGAGGTGTGAAAGCAGAGGACAGTGCAAACAATCATGTGACTGGTTGGCCATATCAGATGAGTGGTGTGAAAGCAGAGGACAGTGCAAACAATCATCTGACTGGCCATGTCAGATGAGTGGTGTGAAAGCAGGGGACAGTGCAAACAATCATGTGACTGGCCGTGTCAGATTAGTGGTTTGAAAGATAAGTAATACCCTGAACATTAGTGTCAAGGAGTGTTTTATTCATACTTCAAGAGAAATGTTGCTTCATGAGAATAAACACTGTAGATGAATGATAAACTTTTGGGAGAATTTGCAGATAAAATAAATGGACTTCTAGGGCAGGCTGGATCCATCTGAGATAGTCAATTAATGATTTAAATTTGAAAATATGTATTTTTATATACTTGTTATTATTCATTTTCATTTATAAATCATTTTATTAATTTTTCACTCAATTTCGTGTCATTTTATGTAAAATTCATCTAGAATGTATGTATTGTTCTGTTTTGTTCTATATTTAATGTAAAAGTCATCTTGTACTGTATGTATTGTCTCTGTTTTGTTCTATATTTAATGAAAGATGCTCCTTTGGGGGCTCGTTGAGTCACTGGGAGGTTTTTTACTCAGTCATGTTGTCCTAGATTACTCAAAAGTCATGTTGTCCTTGATGACAGACGAAGTGGTGTTGTATAACTTGATGACAGACGAAGTGATGTTGTACAAATTGGATTTTGAGAGATATGATGACAGACGAAGTGATGTTGTACAAATTGGATTTCGAGAGACATGATGACAACCAAGTGATCTTGTATAAACTTGATGACAGACGAAGTGATGCCGTACAAATTGGATTTTGAGAGACATGATGACAGACGAAGTGATGTTGTATAAACTTGATGACAGACGAGGTGATGTATAAACTTGATGACAGACGAAGTGATGTTGTATAAACTTGATGACAGACGAGGTGATGTTGTATAAACTTGATGACAGACGAAGTGATGTTGTATAACCTTGATGACAGACGAGGTGATGTTGTATAAACTTGATGACAGACGAAGTGATGTTGTATAAACTAGATGCACGGATTGGTGCACATTCCAAACACTGGTTAAAGTACACGCTTGTCATTTACACCTTACACTTCTAGTTTTCTGCCCAGTGACGTGCTCAAGTTCATTGACCTCTCTTACAACATAGCCAGCATTTTTAGTAAAGTACTCATTTACCAGTCAGTGAAATCAGCAAACATTTGGAAGTTCATTGACCTCGTACAACATAGCCAGCATTTTTAGTAAAGTACTCATTTACCCGTCAGTGAAATCAGCAAACATTTGGAAGCGGAAGTTCAATCAGCCGGTCAAATCAAGTTCGACTGCGGCAGATGTTACACAAGCGATTATCCACCCAGTCAGGAATCTTCTTGACGTGAACCGGGTGTACCGGGTGTTTTGTGTTTTAGGGAGGAAAACGAACGGTGCCGTTTCAACGTTGAAAAACTTTGCTGGAAATGGGATTTCGTGGATTACGCTTCTGACATCCCTGGGTGTTCTAGTGGAAAATGGGCTACTGGAACACTAGAAAAACCTCGGAAGAATGGGACTAAAGAGAAAAATATACAATGGCCTCGCATTATCAAAATCAACCAACAGTAATAGGATATAGAATGGCCTCGTGTTATCAAAGTCAACCAACGGCAATAGGATATAGAAAAAGGATGCATGAACTCGGGCAAAAACAATTTCCAGAATTTTATCAGTGAACAACGGCTCATGGTCCAGATGATATTATCAGTGAACAACGGCTCCTGGTCCAGAAAAGATCAATCATGCACAATGAGCTTCCTACTATCAGATAATTAAAAAATATTGAACAGCAGCAAACTAACTTAACAAATCTGGCTGATACCACACTAAAGAAATAATTAATTAACTAAGTGGCGAACAGGAATGCATGTTAGAAGAAATTTTTAAAAGTTCATGGACAACAATGGAAGAGAAGAATAGAAAATAAAATTGAGTGTACTAGAAAGAAATAAGCCACATGATAGCTGCAGTTCATAACAATGGAAAACTGAAACAGGCATTAGTAAACAAATACCATCTAAATTATAGAAATATTAAGACCGCAATAGAAGATGCCAAACAATGGCTTTAGGGACTCAGTCGTCGTCATAAAAGATATAATGCAAGAGGCTAACAATTCCAACAGAACAAAATATCCAAAACTGACCCTGGAAGACTACAAATTCAAAGGAAATCCCAGAATAGAACAAGAGAATCCAAACATTAAGGACAGCAGGATATTCTGTGAGAACATTTGGAGCAACTCTCGTTCACATAATGTCTTACCAAAATGGATCAAGGAACTTGAAAACGACCATAACGACATGCCACAACAATGCAACATCACAGTCGTTGAGGAAAATATTAAGAAAAAGTTAGGAAAGATGGCAAACTGCAAAGCACCCAGTTTAGACCAAATACAAATATTCTGGTTAAAACACCTTACCTCTTTATATGTTAGAATTGCTGACCAACTGCAGAGCATGCTGAACAAACCAGAAACCTTACCAACCTGGCTGATAAAAGGGAAACTCAACATCAGGTGAGCAGGTAAAATTCAACAAGGTTTCCTTCTCTGTGCTTCTCTTTCAACAAATCATTCGCTTGCAAAACAATGAGCTCCAACTGTAGTTTAACTGGCACATCATCTGGAACAGAAGAATGCCACTCTACTTCTGTCAAGATCTGAAAATCTCTCCAAAAAATGCTTCTTCAAGTCACGAATAATTTTTTTTTCGGAAGATCGAGGTTGACATCTTCGGCGATTGAAGCGCAAAACTCTTTGAAACAGTGAAAATAAGAGTTTTCTACCACAAGCAGGTCAAGGACTTTGGATGGCGCGAAATAAGCAAACTTTACAAAACTAGAAAATCTAGAAACAATAATTTAAAATAGTGAGTTTAAGGCACATAGCAGCCAGGAGGTCTCCGCACGTGTGAAAATCTCCTAGTATTATAAACAATATTTAAATTTAAATTGTATCACGTGTGAAGATCTAGTATTCTAAACATAATATTTATATTTAAATTGTATCACGTGTGAAGATTTCCTAGTATTCTAAACATAACATTTAAATTTAAATTGTATCACGTGTGAAGATCTAGTATTCTAAACATAATATTTAAACTTAAATTGTATCATGTCTCGTGTTCCATACGTTTTAACAAGCAAATGCAAGTACCGTCGGTGGCCTGATGAACTGACGTCATGGGCCGTAGTGTTTGTGTACATTGTTTGTGTAAGAAAGGTTCGTCTACAAACTGTTATTACCAGTTGATGAAGACGTTTGTGGCCCGGATGTTTTCACTGATGTTATAAATGACCAGAGAATGTTTCTTAAGGCTTTCCGATAGTGTACCGGATTGATAATTCACAAGGAAAACAGAGAAACGGGTGCCAATCTTGATATCAAATAAGCAAGCAAATGAAGGAAAACCCGAAACCAAGGTTTTCGCGTAGCCAAACGACTGATATTAACAGGGAAGAATTATTTAAAGCGAATGACTGTTATCGAAACGCAGCATGATATTACAATAAGCGGCCTTGGCATTATGTAGATTGCAGTCAGAAACAATTTCCAGACATTATCAGCTATCTTCAGTTGGCCAAGATCAACAAACGGTCGAAAATTAATCATTGCTCCTCACTGACAAATTGCTTCTTGATGTTAGCCACTGGTTAACAGAAATAGACGTCACTAACGTTTTCCAAAGATCGCGGAAATATTCTCCTATGAATATTAACGTTTGATCAATAAACCACACGCACTGACATTCAAGAAAGCACTGCATACAGGATAAAGCAAACTAAATATTATCCGTAGACTGAGTCAGCACTGACACCTGACACAGCATTGATGCACTGGCACAACATATGCAGGTGACTCAACATAAATTGGCGCATGAGAGACGTATTGGCACAGCATACGCAGACTGTCTCAACACAGATGGGCGCACGACAAGATGTATCTGCACAGCATACGCAGACTGACTCAACACAGATTGGCGCATGACAGACGTATTGAGGTAGCGCGTGCAGAATACAACAATAAATAGAGTGATATTAGACAGCTCAACGACACGTCACACAAACTGAGTGCTATAAGACACAGCTCAACGACACGTCACACATACTGATGCAGAATTTACAGAGTGACAAAGAACACAAAATTAGAAGAATCCCAACTGAAAAGGCAAACACACCTTAACGAGGTCACTCGTAGTGACGCCAAATACACAGATCAACTCAGAGTCGAGAGTTTTATAGAGTACAGACTGCCACAACTTGCACCAGACAGCGCACAGAAAATGTCGCAGCAAGCACAGCAAAGACCGATGCAGCACGTTTAACGTGTTCCAGCAAACACAAAATCGACGCAGAATAATTTATCGCACACGATACACAGGCAGTGCAGAATACAGTTTGGCAGCAGATTACAGAACGTGACATACAATCTAACCAGTTTAAGGAGCAATTACCTTCAGACAAACTTCCTAAACTAACAAATACGTCACGTCAATTTTCCTGTTGTCAAGGGGAGAGCGTTCCAGTACAGTTCTGCTGTGTCCACTAATGGTGTGCAATTGTTGACTCGCACTGACCGCCTCAACATTCTTCTTGGCTGCTTGTCTCATATCATCGCTGTGGCTGTATTAAATACAAATTAAGCCCTTATAGTAGGGGCAGTAGTTGGGGGGGGGGGATTACTCTGTGGCTGTGATAAGTACAAATTATTATTCTCCGTAGTAGGGAACAGTAGTCGGGATGGAACTATTTTGTGGCTATTATCCTCGACGAGATTCTGGGCATAACTGATTGAAGTAAAAATATAAATTAAAATAGACGTCAAGAGACGTCGAAGTTAATATGTATGTGTGTGTGTGCACGCGTGCGTCTTTATGCATAAGTACATTTCTGTGTCCTAAACGTATACTGTGGCCAGGTTACGAAATGGTTAAGTTAGAGTTTAAACAAGAGAAGTAATATGAAACATGATTATTGGAACTTTTTTATTTATAGCCTAACACTAGATGTCGTATGTGACGAAAAATGCAGGTAGAATTATTCTATGAGTTCTAAGAAACGATCGTACACACTACTTCTAAACTGTATTCCTGCTCACTGCTTCACTTCCAGCCTAAAGTACCGTCTGACCTTACACACGTGTACTCTCCTAACAAAAGCTTACGCTTGTCCTCATTTACACATTGCAACATTCCAAAAGTAAACGTCATGCATTGCAACATTCCAAAAGCAAAGTACACGTCATACATTGCAACATTCCAAAAGCAAAGTTCACGTCATGCATTGCAACATTCCAAAAGCAAAGTACACGTCATACATTGCAACATTCCGAAAGCAAAGTAAACGTCATGCATTGCAACATTCCAAAAGCAAAGTAAATGGCATGCATTGCAACATTCCCTTGCTTAGCTCGGTACCACTGTCTGGAATTCGCTGCTTTTCCAGGTGAAGAATCAAGAGACCATTTTCAAGATGGCTCCCAAGACACATTTCTTTCTTCATCAGAAAAAACATCATTACATTTTTTATGGCATTGTTTGTTCTAGAAAGCTTTCAAGACTTTTTCTTTGTCAGCAAGAACATCATTACATTTTTTTTATGTCATTGTTTGTTCTAGAAAGCTTTCAAGACTTTTTCTTTATCAGCAAGAACAGGATTATGTCTGTTGTGTCATTGTTTGTTTTACATTCAAATTAGAAATTCATTTTCTAATTCAGAACAGAATTATATCTGTTGTGCCATTGTTCTAGAAGGCTCTCAAGACACATGTTTTCTTAATCTGCAAGAACAGAATTTTATCTGTTGTGTCACAATTTGTTCTAGCTGTACATTTGATTATTTTATCAGCAAGAATAGAATTATATGTGTTGTCTCATTGCTGGTTCTAGCTGTACATTTGAAATTGATTTTCTTCATTAACAAGAATAGGAGTCTGTTGTGTCATTGCTTGTTCTAGCTGTACATTTGAAATTGATTTTCTTCATTAACAAGAATAGGAGTTTGTTGTGTCATTGCTTGTTGTTCTAGCTGTACATTTTCTTCATTAACAAGAATAGGAGTTTGTTGTGTCATTGCTTGTTCTAGCTGTACATTTGAAATTGATTTTCTTCATTAACAAGAATAGGAGTTTGTTGTGTCATTGCTTGTTCTAGCTGTACATTTGAAATTCATTTTTTTCATAAGCAAAGAACATAAGTATATCTTTTGTGCCACTGTGTGTTCTAGATGTAATCTGTATGTCATGTTACGTACGATTCTCTTTGGTAAACACAGTTATTTTTCTATAGACTGTTCTAGATGTACCTTTGAATGTCATGTTACGTACGATTCTCTTTGGTAAATACAGTTATTTGTTATATCTGTCAGCCTCCATGCGGATTTACACTTTGTTTTAGTTGCACTACTTTAATTTTACCCCTATGTTAAAGTAGCAAGGATTGACGATAAACAAATGAAAGGGAAGCCACTCTGAAAGTTAAGAAGGAAGGTAAGACTACGCAAAAGTGCATCTGGACTTAGACGTGGCACAGAATGAGAACGAGGTTGCGCATATACACCGTATTGATCCCTGCTTGACATCTATCGTCTGACCCAACAAGATCTTTTTCTCCGTTTTCCGGTCGATTATGGTTTCAGCTAATGCAGCTAAAACAAAGTCTTCTATCACTTTTACTGAATTCTGTATAGTCCATGGAAGTAGCCATTTTTGCATTATCGTATCACGTGACTTTACTATAAATGGTATGAAGGCGGGGCTACTAAGTATATGGGACTTGAAAGTGTTGTTTGACCTTGCTTTACCATGTGCGGAAAGGGCAGGAAAGGTATTATACGACATTTTCCTAGTTTAAGACATTTGTCTTACCGTGTACAGATGCTTTGAAATATCCTAAAGAGACTTAAATAGAATGGTAAAAATAGTTTAAGACATTTGTCTTACCGTGTACAGAAGCTTTGAAATATCCTCAAGAGACTTAAATAGAATGGTAAAAATAGTTTAAGACATTTGTCTTACCGTGTACAGATGCTTTGAAATGTCCTAAAGAGACTTAAATAGAATGGTAAAAATAGGCACACAAATATGGTCTAAGTAACGCCCCGATATGCTGAGACACACATTACCCAAGCTCTGTGACGACACACCAAGTTACTTTAGGCAGTGTGGAAACTCAAGAGTGCCCCAACTTGCAGAGATGACAGAAGACAGAATTCTTCTCAACTCGTTGGTGCCGTCAGACTGCTCTCTTGGCGGTGTGATTTCTCCCAAGACACACTGGACACTTTATCTCGCTCGGTCCAATCATGATCCCGAAACGAAATAATACACTCTCGTAAAAACTGTTTTGTAACTCGACAACAAGCATGCCACGTGTGAAATCAAACACGAAATAATACATTCTCGTACAAAACTGTTTTGTAACTCGACAACAAGCATGCCACCGTGTGCAATCCAACACTCTCGTAAAAACTGTTTTGTAACTCGACAACAAGCATGCCACGTGTGAAATCCAACACTCTCGTAAAAACTGTTTTGTAACTCGACAACAAGCATGCCACCGTGTGCAATCCAACAAGAAACTCGTTGTTACAGGGCGCACGTTACTGTGTCTATAAATTTCTAACCCTGAATATATCGAATTTCAAGATTAGACACCAGAACACGGCACGTTACTAGGAGACGTCGCTTCGATTAGATAGCAATACCCAATAAACTGGGCATCACATTTGCCACATACAAAATGTACAATGCGTCATGAGTAATGCATTGCTCATCAAATATTGACGTACTAACCATTGCTACATAACACTTCACTTTCCATGCGCAGCTTACCACATTATAAGGTTGTGCTACATCATCAATCAAAAGCTTTGTCATAATGGCACGTTCCGTTTGTCAGTCTCTCCATCGGTCAATCTACCTGTTTTAATGTTAGCAGGGTTGCGGAACTACATTTTATTTCGCCCCTGAACTTGAGGTACTAGAATTGATAAGATTTTCTTGCCTTGATTTAGATGGTAGTGTTATAGCATTGTTTTATCATTAAGGCACTGACTTCTTTCCTCTAGTAAATGGTGGTGCAGTGAGTGGTGGTACAGTGAGTGGTGGTTTAGTGAGTGTGGTGAAATGAATGGTAGTGCAGTGAGTGGTGGTGTGCAGTGAGTTGTTGTGTGCAGTGGTGGTGGTGTGCTGTGAGTGGTGGTATGCTATGAGTGGTGGTGCAGAGAGGTTAGTCAATATTCACGTTTGTCATGTGGAAATTACGTCACTAACTCTTAGTAAAATCTACCAAAATTTATATAAGATATGGCATTTGACCAGAGAGCCAGAACTAGAAATAAAAGGTAGATTAGTATTGGTCTCTGAAGTAGTGTTAGTCTCTGAAGTAGTAGTACTCTGAAGTAGTAGTAGTCTCTGAAGTAGTATTAGTCTCTGAAATAGTATTAGTCTCTGAAGTAGTAGTACTCTGAAGTAGTGTTGGTCTCTGAAGTAGTATTAGTCTCTGAAGTAGTGTTAGTCTCTGAAGTAGTATTAGTCTCTGAAGTAGTATTAGTCTCTGAAGTAGTGTTGGTCTCTGAAGTAGTGGTGGTCTCTGAAGTAGTATTAGTCTCTGAAGTAGTGTTAGTCTCTGAAGTAGTGTTAGTCTCTGAAGTAGTGGCGAAAACGATACCGCTAGGGTCATCGGGATCCATTTATCAACCTAGAAAACTATGGACCCATTTTCAAGGGGCGGGTGAAGCGATATATCATCAAACAAATATTATTTATATATTGTGGCAAACTTATAATGTATAACGAAGCCCAATCTCGGGTTTAGAATATAGCGTGTGCAAAAATGCATTGGTGATAAAATAACACAATAAAGTGCTTAAACACAAACAAAAGTAATTAAGGTCTTAGTATTAAAATGCAACATAATAAGTCCAAAATTCTACATAGTGTTATAAGTTACTCTATGTTAGCTTTATAATAATATAATTTACTAAATATTTACTAGTTAAACATATAATACATGAACAAGTGTCATAAGTTACTTTTGGTTAGCTTTATAATAATATACTATACCAAATAGTTACATATGGTTAAATATATATATACAGGTGCCGATGCAGAGTATGGGTCTACTGGATATAAATATACTTATCAGCAATAGTATGCCGATATGCTGGGTCTACTGGATATAAATATACTTATCAGCAATAGTAGTATGCCGATATGCTGGGTCTACTGGATATAAATATACTTATCAGCAATAGTATGCCGATATGCTGGTATGCCACGGGTCAATTAGCTCTTAGACCCCACTCAGTAATAGATTTACGACAGTTTTAAACACTGCTAGAAAGAAAGCCTTAACTTCAGCCTTTTACGACAGTTTTAAACACTGCTAGAAAGAGAGCCTTAACTTCAGCTTTTTACGACAGTTTTAAACACTGCTAGAAAGAAAGCCTTAACTTCAGCCTTTTACGACAGTTTTAAACACTGCTAGAAAGAAAGCCTTAACTTCAGCCTTTTACGAGCACTATTACCCCCCCCCCCCCCAATAAGCAGACGATAAGCCACCACTATTCCCTTCAGGTGGGAACGATTTTCGATCCGGAAACACCATGCCGATGTGATCATGGCCAGATCCATCATTCTGTCGATCTAATTTGCTGCCGCCTTCCACCAAGCACGTCTAACCTTGGCGCTCATTGGCCAAGGGACTGATCACTGCCCAAATGATGTTCATCACGCGAAATTTGATTGGCCTTGATTTGTGCATGTGCCTGTGCTTGCGTGCGTTCGCTCGTGAGGCAGTGAACGTGTCACTCAGAGTGTCATGTCTGTAACTTAAATATTTCACAAAACAAAATCATTTATAGTTATGTGAGAGGGTCGATCAGTAGGTCAGTGAAAGGGTTAGTCATTGAATGAGATCACTGAGTTGTCATGCTGAGTTGTTAGAGAAACAGACGGTGGAATAGTCTAGGCTATAATATATTAGGGCTATAAAGAATAAAAACAAAATATTCGATTCAAATTAATGTACAGTGTGTTTGAATATTTGCATTAACAGTCGTCACATCTGAATATTTTTTACAGTGAATAAAAGGTTGCGAGATGAGAAACAACGAGATTATAGAACAAAAATAGGTGCGCGCTATTCTATTAACAAAATTGGCACTTAAAATTATAAAACATGAAATAATCTCCATTATAATATATGATGTCACGTGGGATTAAACACCAGGACATTCGTAATTCCAGTAATAACGCATTACATATAAAACTTAGACCGTATTATAGTTACAATTTAGGCCGCATTATAGTTACAATCTAGACCGCTTTGTAGATACAATCTAGAACTTATTATATGTACAATCTAGAACGCATTATAGATACAACCTAGACCGCATTATACAATCTAGATCGCATTATAGATAACTACCTAGACCGTTTTTTATATACAATCTAGATCGCATTATAGATAACTACCTAGACCACATTGTATATACAACCTAGACCGCATTTTAGATGAAATCTAGATCGCATTATAGATACAACCTAGACAGCATTATAGATACAATATAGATCGCATTATAGATACAAACTAGACCACATTATACTTTATAGATACAAACTAGACCACATTATAGATGAAACCTAAACCCGCATTAAATACACAATCTAGACCGCATTATAGATACAATCTAGAGAGCATTCTAGATTACAACCTAAACCGTACTAGAGATACAACCTGTGGCCTAAGATCATAGAGAAAAACGGAATGCTGAGTCAATAATACAAAATAATAATGACTTACTAATGACTGAAATACATAACAGGATGATAATTACAAATACAATATTTCAAGACATCGAAAGGCTGCTAAAAGATAATTGCAATTACACTCAGGATTAATAATGACAGCAAATATTAAAATACTTTACGGTTGGTAATAGTATGAATTACATTACTGTAAAGTAATAATGATTGGAAATACATAACAAACAGATAACAGCAATTACACCCAGGGTTAATAATGACAACAAATATTAAAATACTGTGTGGTTTGGTAATAACATTAATTACATTGCTGTAAAGCATTAAGGTGAAGTGCAATTATCCTATACTGACTTCAAATACATAAAAAAATAATGACAAATGTAATTTTTGTACAAGAACATGAAACACATTACGTTACGAAAATAACAAAATATTTAACATGAAATATAGATATAATAATACGACATGAAATACAGTACGAAAAATTAATGACTTAAATATAACACGAATAATAAAGTCATGAGATATGTTACTGATAGGAGAAAAAACATGATATCGTACTATAGCAAGTTATAATTCCGAAATCAACACCCACAGAAGTTTCCTTCTAATGGTGATTGTCTGACAGTACCGTGGAGATAAGGATTGGTAGTACAACCTCATTTACCCACCCACCCAGCTGGTAACGTACATTGAAAGACTCGTGAGAACAGGGTCAAAAGAGTGACCTTTGAACCCACCCAGAAATAAAATGTACGGACAGCTGATAAAGCAGAAGGTAGGACAGTAATATTTCGCTCATGGAGTTCGAGTCACACTTGAGGTAATAAAAGGTTACGGGTTATTTTTAACCGTTCCTTAGCTGAAGGTTCTTATTGGGTATGGTGTCTAGTCTGTCAGATGGATCCCGTGGGTTTCAGGCTCAGCACGCTAAAGATCCCTTGACAGTTAAAAATGGGAAATACTTGGCTGTTTACTGCCCGGACAAAACTGCATCTAGATAATCCATCAAACATTCAGCCAGACCTGTACATCTAGATAATCCATTAAATATTCAGTCGGATTTATACATCTAGATAATCATCCACCAAACATTCAGTCAGACCTGTACATTTAGATAATCCATGAAACATTCAGTCAGATTTGTACATCTAGATAATTATAATCCATCAAACATTCAGTCGGAATTACACATCTTGATAATCAACATTTTGTCGGACTTATACATCTAGATAATCAACATTCTGTCGGACTTATACATCTAGATAATCCATCACAAACATTCGGTCAGACCTGTACATCTAGATAATCCATCAAACATTCAGTCAGACCTGTACATCTAGATAATCCATCAAACATTTAGTCAGACCTGTACATCTAGATAATCCATCAAACATTCAGTCAGACCTGTACATCTAGATAATCCATCAAACATTCGGTCAGATTTGTACTTTCCTCACCCAAGAACTTTATTAGCGCTCGTCTGAAAAATCAGCGAAAGTTGGAAGAGGCATGAAACCAAAAACTCACACACGTACTCATCCAGTGTGTTCCAACTACCACAAGTGCGCGCGCACACACACACACACACACACACACACACACACACACACACAAGCCCAGGACTACATGATTGGGCGGACGGTGATTTACGAGCGGCAGTAATGGACTGAGCAGCGCCGTAATTCCTGACTTCGTTGATGTCATAAACCTTTCTAGTAGCCCATACACCATTCTTGTGACTTAACAACACTGACAACACTCGACCTCATCGTAGTAATTAACTTTCCGGGAAGCCCTAATTAGATTTCTACAAAGAAATTATATTATTGTAAACTGAACTTCGTGGACGTTAAGATGAACAAAGCCGTTGATAATTGGAGTGGGATTTTTTTAAAATTTGTATTGGGGTATAGGGGATATTTTTCTTTATTGGTGAAAGAGAAATAAATTAAAAATTCTTTCTAAATAAAAAAATAATAAATTGTGCTCTATTTATTCTTGCGGCTAGTACACGCGTGTGCTCACGACTGCTTTATCCTGTTTCTTAATACAACCTACAGGGTGCTCACGATTTCTTTCCACTGTTTCTTAAAACAACCTACAGGGTGCTCACGACTGCTGTATCCTGTTTCTTAAAACAACCTACAGGGTGCTCACGATTTCTTTCCACTGTTTCTTAAAACAACCTACAGGGTGCTCACGACTGCTGTATCCTGTTTCTTAATACAACCTACAGGGTGCTCACGACTGCTGTATCCTGTTTCTTAATACAACCTACAGTGTGTTCACGACTGCTGTATCCTGTTTCTTAATACAACCTACAGGGTGCTCACGATTTCTTTCCACTGTTTCTTAAAACAACCTACAGTGCTGTGTCAACCTGACCCACGTTTTTCGATCAATTAATCAAGACTGGATTAGGTTCCTCGCACGTGTGATTAATTAATTGCTACAACACTCACGACTCACAAAGACAGCACGCGTTAAATAGTTCGCGCTGAAAGAAGGCCCCTTTTTGACCTGGTCAGGTTTAGGTGTAAATTTGCGTAGGGAGCTTGCGGGTAGGTGTAAATTTGTAGAGGAGGAGTTAAATATCTACATCGCAAAGGAAAACTCCTTCAAGCATTGAGAATCTTTCCTCGTGCAGCGGTTCATCAGGAGATCCGCGCGAAGACGTGAAGTGAGAAATGACTTCGGGCAACCAGCGGAGGTCCAGTGCATTCATACTTCTCTCCGATAAGTGCTGCAACAACAAAAAATATCGGAAGCCGTTTTGCAGTCGAAAAGTTGTTGTTTAAAAAAAAAAAAGATAAAAGGGTTCAAGCATCCTGGGTCTTTGATGCAGACTCTTTACAATATTCTTCCGGACGTCATCAGGCACAAACAACACGCCCGAGGAGATGTCGCTTATTGTCGCGGACTGATAGCAGAGCGAAATGGTTGGGGTTGGGGTATGGTGGTGGTTTGGTGGAAAGGTCCATCTTCTAATCTAGGCTGGCATAAAAGTGCAAAAGATGGAGCTTATCTCGATCGGGTAGTTCTCGGCACGCCAGAGAACGATTTTCAAGAATGCATTGTTACATTAAGGGTGCTGTCTAATCAGTTATGTTTTTATTACAATGTTAAATTCAGGGTGTTGTCTAATCAGTTGCGTTTTTCATTACATTGTTAGATTCAGGGTGCTGTCTAATCAGTAACATTTTTCATTACATTGTTAGAATAAGGGTGCTGTTTAATCAGTAACATTTTTCATTACATTCTTAGATTCAGGGTGGTGTCTAATCAGTCTCGTTTTTCATTACATTTAGTCAAATCTCAAACTCTGACTGAACTTGAATATAAATCTGTCATGTCTTTCATTACTTTCAGTCAAGTCAGGTACTGTGACTGCGTTTGAGTTTTCCCCCATAAGACACTGAAACTGAATGTTAGATTTGATACTATCATATACTGTCTGTGACACTTGAAAGTCACTCTTGCATAACATAAAGAGGATTAACAAAGAGGCATAGGTAACCATTTATTTTTTCACATTTCTTCATGAGCTAAGAATGACAGAAGGGACAATATCCCACTCAGAAGTTAAACATGTAGTTGTGAGCACAACTGACTGACTGACAGAAGGGGCTGGAGTGGTAACATGGCTACATCTGATTAAAGAGATGAGTTCCAGTGGAAGCATAAGTACAAAGTTGCAAATGACAAAGTTGGTGGCTTGGTTGATGAATAAGTGATTCTGGTTAGTTGAAATGAAGTTAATATAAATAGCCAGTCCAACCCTTTTACAGTCCAGTTCTAAAGGCAAATGTGAGTTGTGGTGAGTTGTTGGGAACAATAATGCGAGAATGAATTTAGAATAATTTATGTTAGAATTATTGTTTCATGTATTGATTTTGGTATACTGTATATTTTTGATTGATTCATTAATATGTATATGTTAGACTAACTATGTGTTAGTGTATATGTTTTATAACTTGGTGTAATGAGTGAAGTATGTATGCGGGATAACAATTCTCTTGCAGGTATGTAAGTTGAGTGACTGGAGAGAGTTTGTGAGAGTGTAGGAAAATTATAGACTGAATTAAAAGCATTGCACTTGAATGTTTTCAGAGTGTGCCATTTTGCTTCCTCTTTTTTTCTTTCCTGTTGCCTCACCGACGTGGTTCCTCATCTTGAGACATTTCTTTATGATCGACATACGAGTCATCCTTGTTAATATCTACTGGGAGACCCCAATGGTGGTGAGAACAGAGACGCAGACGCATCATCACTTCTAATCCCAGCAAGTTCAAGAGTACTCAAGCACACTGCAATACAGTGAAAAGTAACTCTGTTGTCTTATTGATTTATGAACTGTCTGTATGACGTAACGCACGTGTGTTTTTCCATGACGCGACATATATAGAACAGGTCATGTGCTCAGTCATTTAACTTTTATCTTTCTCTTTTCCAGATCTATGAAAAAACTCTAAACGGTATTGGGAGATTGTTTCCTTGAAGTAGTCATTGTTATTATTGATTGTGTATGAGTTAAACTTGAACATTTATTTATTTTTCTTATCATGATAGACATTGTAATTGGATATTTTAATATTTTTTAAGGGTAACAATCATTTCCCTTTTCTATTTTACTTATGATGAAATATTTTTAGATTTATTTCTTTAATGGACTTTTTAAAAATACAATAAAAGAAATAACATCAAGCCACCGAAGAAGATCCGAGAGAAGAAAGGATAGAGGAAAAAAACAAAAGAGGAGATACATACTGAAGGCAAAGAAAGAAACAGCATATTAAAGGGATATAAAAGGCAAGAAAGAAAATATGTATTGAAAACATAATTAAAGGAAGGAAAGAAAGAAAAAGCATGTTAAAAACATAAAGGAAGGAAAGAAAGATGAAGTAATGAAATAAAGTGTTGATTACAACTTCAAAACTTGTTCATATCATAAAATTATACTTCTACTTCTATCACAAAATATATATAATTATACTTCTACTTCTATCACAAAATATATATAATTATACTTCTACTTCTATCACAAAATATATATAATTATAACCAGGGTAACTCGCGAAAAAAGGTCCATTGGTCATGTTTTCAGATACCTCTTGCAACATCAAATGTCATTGTTATCTCATTGAGTCCATTTGTGTCTCTAATTAGTCCCTTTGTGTCTCTAAATTAGTCCATTTGTGTCTCTAGATTATACTTCAACTATTACCATATGCCAGAGAATTCTTTCATCCATTAATAGGTTTCCATTATAACTTGTCCAAGAACAAATGCTAGTATATTATTATGGCCACTCATCCATTAATAGGTTTCCATCATAACTTGTCCAAGAACAAATGCTAGTATATTATTATGGACACTCATCCAATTCCAATGTAATTCTGCACAATAGTATACTCTTGTGTCCATTATGCCCAATCCACTTTGTGTTATAACTCGTATAACATCATGCATCTGTATAATGTATATGCTTATTCTCATTAATTTAATTCATTTTAATGACTACGTCACAAACATGTGTGCATCTTGAGTTCATTAAGCCATTTTAACGACTACGTCACACAAACGTGTGCATCTTGAGTTCATTAAGCCATTTTAACGACTACGTCACACAAACGTGTGCATCTTGAGTTCATTAAGCCATGTTTTCTTATCTTAAAGCAGATCTCAGTCAACTCCTATATCCAATCATCCACAACTGTTAAATCTACATCAGCATTCTGATATCCATTAATCCTCATTTAATATTTTCAAAAATACAATTCATAATTTATCGTCAACAAATGTCCGTCCTGTTCTAAATGCGTGAAACAAAAAACAAACTTCAAACATTTTAGCCTGCAAGCATAACCACTTTTAAAACACCACTTTATAATCGAAAATCGGCTTCTCAATTTCAATAAGAGAATGAAAAATTATATCAGTTTCCACAGTGTTCAAATTTTTCAGAGGGGGCAGGGACGGAATGAATGAAAAATTATTTAAATTTAATTTCTCAAAGAAAAAACCCGTCGCACAGTATTAAAGTAATCAGTGGATATAATCGTACATGTTTATTTACATTACATTATCGCGAGATAGAAAACACATTTTTCCGTGAACTGGAAATGATTTTACTTTGCCTCTCGCTCTCTAATTTTCTATTTTTTAATGTAATTTCACCGCGATAATGATAAATTTATTTTCGCCAATGTTTGTCTCCCTTGAGAGCGGTAAAATTTTCACCGAAAGAATTAACCACGATGCGTATGAAGTATATTCTAATCTTCGTCATGAAAGTCTGGAATATTTTCACTGTGCTTTACTGAGCTCTCTTTTATCTCGCGCGCTCTCGCTGATACGTTATTCCGGGTTGCGGACGCTTCCCCTGTGCCGATTCTACGGCTCATAAAGTTTACCGATCTCTTGTTTGACCGAAATGTTAATGTAACAAATCGTTCTGGTCAAACTCAAGAGAAAAATCACGTGAAAAGTTTGCTGTCATTCAGTTTGCTATGTGTGGCTTATTTATGTTGTGTGTGTGTGCACGTGTGTGAATATTGCGTTCATGCGTGCGCACGAACGTATGTTTTGTATTAAATTGTTTTCAAGTTGTTCACCACATGGAAAAGTAGTCTAAATAAAATAAAAGTATTTAATTTCTAATAAAATAATAATAGCTGAACTTACCGCGACTCAGTGAATGCATGTAGTAAATATTCTTTACAATGACCTCACTGAATGACTACAAACATTCTGTACACTGATATCACTAAATGACTGCAAGAAAACGTTGGTACAGTGACGTCACTGAATGACTACAAACATTCTGTAAGTAATATCACTGACTGCAAGGAAACATTGGTACAATGACGTCACTGAATGACTATATATTGACAGTCTGTCTTTCTAACTTCAGTGTTTACAGCTATTATTATTTTATTAGAATGTCTAGACTCTAGAGCACTCCCTGAAGTGTTATTGTGTTATTAAGTAGTGATTGATATTATACCCCATCCAGAAATGTAATGTAGTAAGAGCAGTAGGCTGTTGTATTTCTTGTTACTCTATTGGTTAGTTTGTATTGTTCACCTATAGAAGACCTGGCTTAATATATGCCTGATTTTAAAACCGAGATAATCTCTCTCTCTCTCCTCTAGATAGATAGATAGATAGATAGATAGATAGATAGATAGATAGATAGATAGATAGATAGATAGATAGATAGATAGATAGATAGATAGATAGATAGATAGATTTTTGTTTGCCTTTCTGAGGATTTGTCTCTGTGCGCTGCCTTGGTCCGTCTTTCTAATTGTTCTCTCTCACTCCCTGTGCATGTCTGTCTTTTTCTGAGTTTGTCTCTATGGGCGTGTGTGTACATGTGTGCGTGTTTATGTGTGTGTGGTGTGTGTGTTGTGTGTGTGTGGTGTGCGTGTTTGTGTGTGTGTTGTTTGTGTGTGTGTTGTGTGTGTGTCTCACTTTTTATCAGTAAACGTCTCTTTCTGTATTTATCTCTCTGGATTTGATTGTCTGCATACATCTCTGATTTCTTTCTGTCTAGGTGTGAATGAGTCTGCAATATTTGTCCTGATAGAGAACACTGCGTGTACAAACGCCAACTGTTTTTATTCGTCCACTCGATACCCGTACAACTCGCATTTGATCCAGTTCCGAGGCAACAAAGTGCGGATGGACGGAGCGAACAAGAGAGGCAGACAAATGCTCAAGGACAGGGGTGGGCAAACTTTTTGTGTGTAGGGCCACATTGACAAATGTAAAGTTATTGGGGGGCCGCATATATATATTATACACACTTTGTTTGCAGCAACCTAACACAATAAGTAATTATGAATTATTTATAGGTTATTGAACTGTATAAAACTATAAATAACCAATTATTGCAATTTTATTTTACTTATACATTTATACATTATATTTTACAATATGGACTAACACTTTTACTAATTTGTTAAGATTTTACATCTTTTTATTATAATAAATTTTTTAAATTATCTATCAGTGGCTTTAATTTAGACACAAACTGACTACATTGTCATTACAATTATTGATTTCTAATGAGATGTATGTAACTGCTTGCAATTTTTAACAATATTCTTGAAATCTGGAGCAAGTTTACTTGTTGAAATTCGCATGACAGCATGCAAGTTGCAGTCCGACAATAAAGACCTATTCTTAGATTTGTTGATCTTCAAGCAAGAAAATGCTTGTTCGCAAATGTATGTTGATCCAAACAATGATAAAAGTTTTGCTGCAAAATTTTTCAAGTTGGGAAATGATTCTTCTGATAAAGATCCATAGAAATCCAGCAAACCATCTGACTTGAATTTCTCTTTCAGGTCATGATCTGCTTGTAAGTCAAGAAGCTCTAACTGTATGTCCTCCGGGGCTGTATCAGCTTCTGCACCAAAAGGGGAACTGAGAATATTAAACTGTGGCTCTAAGTTCTAGAAATCTTTAAATCTCCTTCCAAATTCATCAGTCAGTGCATTTAATTGGGCTTTATACTTTTCAGTCATTTCACCAGAAATGGTTTCTTGTTTCAGCAAAGGGAACTTTTTTTCACTTGCTTGTCTGGAGAACAGTGAGAGTTTTGCCCGAAATTATTTTACATGTACATACAGTTCATGTACAAACACACAATTGCCCTGAAGTTTGACATTCAGTTCATTTAACTTTTTCATAATTTCAATGACAAACATAAAGTCTAACTTCCACTCTTTATTGACAATGTTAGTATTAAAGTCACATTCAATGCCCTCCATCTCTAGGAACATCACTATTTCTTCTCTGATGTCCCACACTCGCCTCAACACCTTGCAGAGACTCAGCCATCGAACACTGGTGTGGTACAGCATATCGGAATGTTCAGTTTCCAAATCGTCAAGTAATGCCTTGAACTGTCTGTGATTAAGTCCTCTTGATCTGATGAGGTTGAATTGGGACAACTGGGTCAATAACATGCTTGATATTCAAAACAGTTTTACACAGATTTTCTTGATGGATCACACAGTGAAGTGGTAATAATGTGTGGTCAGGATATTCTGCTTTAATCTTATCACTTATCAACTTTACCAGACCTACATTTTTTTCGGTCAAAGCATGAGCTCCGTCATTTGTAACACTTGCCATCTTGTTCCAAACCAGCCCAGTTCTTTTAATATAGTTATTAACAGCATTGAATATATTATGGCTTGTGGTTGTGTCTTTGAGTGACTCAACATTTAGTAACTCTTCAGTGAGTTTGAAAGAAGTGTTTATTCCACGTATAAATATAAAAAAATTGGGTAGTATCATGTACATCGGTAACTCTCATCCAATGCAAGAGAGTACCACAAAAATTGTTTATTTGCATCTTGAAGTTTATGCATCAGATTGTTACTTATCTTGTCAACACGTCTGACCACAGTTCTCCTTGATAAAGTAATGTTGTCAAATTTGTTTTTTTTTTGTTCTGGACACATAATGTTTGCTGCATCTAGCAAACATTCCTTGATGAACTCGCCATCAGAAAATGGCTTGTTGTGTTTTACAATTCTGTGTGACAGCACCAGACTAGCTTCTGTTGCAGCATCTTGAATTGAAGACTGTTTAGTGAAAACAGTTTGTTGTTTCTCCAAATTTTTCACCAGCTCCATGCATTTCCTTTTCCTCTCTTCGGTTGTTAAATTGTATCCGAAATTGGAATCTTTTGTTTGGTAGTGTCTTTTTAAATTCTGTGGGTAGGGACTGTCCATCTGGACTTGTTTACATTTGTTTGCTTCAACACAATGTCCTAACCTCCTTGACAGCAGTTACCACACTGGTTCCCCGTTTACATTTGTCCACCTCAGTATTGCGCGTCCTAATCGTCCTTGATGGGTTTACCCCTTCCCCTCTCTATCTCTAGCCAGAAAGTGACTGTAGCAGACTTCCTTGATTGCAATTAGAGTTTAACAGTTTGACTGGGTATGGTCCTTTCTTTCGTCAGTACAGCGTGCGAGTAGTTAAATGTTAGCCCGAATCAATTAGTGACGATTTTGTCCGTCAAGCGTGACTGCGCTAACAGTAACAGTTTGACACTGCAAGGCCCTTTTTAAAAAAATTTCTAAATGCCCTCAGGGCCGCATAATATCTGTTGGCGGGCCGCATGCGGCCCGCGGGCCGTAGTTTGCCCACCCCTACTCAAGGATATATTCTTCTGAGGAATTTTGTTTGACGAAAATACCTATTGTCTGCAAATGCGCTAGAAAAAAAAAAACTATATGAGTGTGATCCAGAAGCTATACCAATTTCTCTAGCATGCTGGACTGTATGTTCGCAAGTGAGGCGTGAAGTCACTCACATAAATCGCTCGCGACTGAAAATTATAAATGCATCTTGTCTTTTGTCGGTTACAGCGCTTCCTACATCGATTTATCTCGTTCTCTCCCCACCTCTTCCTCCTATTACTCTCTTTATCTGTCTCTCTCCCCCCCCCCACCCTACTACGACTAAATCTCCTCATCTGTCATTCTCTCTCTCCTCTTTTTCTCCTATTACTATGTTTGTCTGTCATTCAATTTTTCTGTCCGTTTTTTCTCTGCCCTCTTCTCTCTCTCTTCTCTCTCTATATATATATACACAAAGAGAAAAGGAGAAAGATGGGGGGACATATGTAGAGCGTTGTCGCCCGTATATTAATTACAATCTAGGAAAGCACGACATTCGAGACACACCTCCTGCTTGAGTCCCCAAGTGAGTATCCTCACTAAACAAAGACAACAGGCACTTTACAGGATAAGATAAAATGCTTTTCCTATTACGTGTACTATTTTCATGGAAACATGGGTTAGGCAAACTACAAGTTATTTTAGGATTCAAGATAACTTTTCCCTCTAAATACATGTATATAATACTCATGAAACAACTTTTCACCATTTTATGCTCACATAAACTAGGGTTAGACAAGCTACAATGTACAGAAAATATTACTTTTCCCTAAATTATACTCATAGAAACGAAGGTCAGACAAGCTAAATAGAAAACAGATTTTACTTTTCCTTATAAAAAAAATTATACTCATAGAAACGAAGGTCAGACAAGCTAAATAGAAAACAGATTTTACTTATCCATATATTATACTCAAGAAACGAGTATTTTATAAGTTACATACATAGTAGATGAAACATATAACTTCTTAAATGAACGAAAAAGTTGTCGATGAATCTGCTTTCTTTTCATTTTTTTTCATCAAGGACAGACAAAAGGATTCTTGAAAGAGAAACAGAGATGTAAAGATAAATGCCATCAGAAAAATAATTAACATTGTGAAACAGAAAGAAGAGGAAAAATACTGAATTTTCTAAATATTTGCAAACTATTGCTGTATAAATCACAGGAATAGTCATTCTCTAGGGAAATGAATTGTGCAAATCTCACTGCCAGCAACATCGAGACACTTGCAAAAAAACTCGTTTGCAGGAAATAAGCAATTACAATGTTTTAATTTTTTCTTTTCCTTTGGACAATATATTGTTAGTTTTTAATTTTACATTAATGATTTTATTATAATTTTAAAAAATAAGGTCAGTGGATTCTTTTAAAAAAATCAAACTGAGATAATCAAATTTGAGTAAATTCGGTCAATTTTTTTAGTTTCCAACTAAACAACAGGGTGTTTTTTAATTTTTAAAATGTTTTAAAATAGAAAATTTGCTCCCGAGACCTGACATTTTCCCCTTTTCTTCCATCTGCCTTGTTGTCTCTCTCTATTTCCTAATGTTGTCTCCTGTCTTTTATCTCTCCCCCACTCCTTCTCTCTTACTCCCCTCCCTCCTCCTCCTCCTCTCTTTCCCTCTCTCTATTTCCTAATGTTGTCTTCTAGTCCCTTCTTCTTTTATCTCTCTTCCTCCTCTCTCTCTCTCTCAATCTCTCTCTCACTCTCTGTTCTTCCTTAATAGCTATAAGAATCTGTCAAGGACAGTGATGAGTTTTGAACCACACTGCAGCTATATTTCAGCCAACACGGGTCAAAAAATTCCCTGGGTAGAGATACTAGACGCTCAAAATGCTAACACGTTTGCTTACCAGGTACAGTGTCGTCTGACCTCACCGGAAAATGTCTGGCAATGCCGCCAACCCTCCAGCACTTTGTTAGCAGACGCCAGGTGCGTCAGTTTCCTGTGAAGAAGTCAGCCGCGACATACACCGCCACACGGCGCGACGCGAAGCTGTAAAAATTCTAGAGACCTTTGACGGGTCCAGAGTGAGTCACTAAATTCAACCAATCCCTTCTATGTCACACGCTTCTCTATTAGTACCTTCGTCACCACTACTTACCCGCTCCCGTCCATAAATGTTTGCTCTTTCATTCTGCTTAGAATCTTGTCAAAGACAAGCAAACAACAATCGACCTTTTCTTCTCTCCAGGAACCGTATCGATGCGCATGAAATGCCTGTAGCCACTGTCTCTCTGGTTCCAGTAGTCCTCAGCCGAGGTCAACGCAAATAAAATCTCATTATTCCTTTTTTAGCGTAGCTTCGCATCAAACTTTAGTTAAATGCAAATTATACACACACACACACACACACACACGCGCGCGCGCGCGCGCGCGCACTCCCGCACATACACATATACCGCAATGGTTCTTGACCATGATGCAAGTAAATGTTTGTGTATATATACTCGTGCTTCTTGACGCATCATTTCGTCTTGAGCAAGAAACATAGGCTGTGGTTGGTGGTAGCTTAATTTGTTGGAACTTTTTGACTGTCTTGAGCAAGAAACATAGGCTGTGGTTGGTGGTAGCTTAATTTGTTGGAACTTTTTGACTGTCTTGAGCAAGAAACATAGGCTGTGGTTGGTGGTAGCTTAATTTGTTGGAACTTTTTGACTGTCTTCAGCAAGAAACATAGGCTGTGGTTGGTGGTAGCTTAATTTGTTGGAACTTTTTGACTGTCTTCAGCAAGAAACATAGGCTGTGATTGGTGGTAGCTTAATTTGTTGGAACTTTTTGACTGTCTTCAGCAAGAAACAACGGTTTTGATTGTAGCAGATAAATTTGTTGAACGTGTGACTGTCTTGAGCAAGAAACAACGGTTGTGATTGGTGGCAGCTAAATTTGCTGCGACTTGTGATTGTCTTGAACAGAAACATAGGCTACGATTAGTAACAGCTAAATTCGCCGGAATTAAAGTGCCTGAGTGAAAAACATAGATAATGACCTGTAATAGCTTAATTCTGCAGTAAGATATAAATTGAGAGGTAGGTAATGATTATATTTTAATGTAAGCAATCGTGTGCGACATTAGATAAACTCCATTTTGTTTTCTTTGATTTAGTGAATGGCTGCTTTGAGGAGAAAATCCAATAAACAAAACCAAGATTATGATTGTAGAACTGTGTGGGACTTACGGAGAAAATCCCATTAACAAACCAAGATTATGATTGTAGAACTGTGTGGGACTTACGGACTGCATGGAAATTGGCAACAAACAAAGTAATTGGCAGTGACTACATTTACTGTGACTAATGATGACTTGAACAAGCAACACAGTAATTGACAGTAACTACATTTATTGTGACTAATGATGACTTGAACAAGCAACACAGTAATTGGCAGTGACAACATTTACTGGAACTTGTGATTGGCTTGAACAAAATAAATAGTATTGGTAGTGAGTAAATTTACTGGGACTTGTAACTGATTGAACAAGCATCATAGTAATTGGTAGTGACTATATTTACTAGGACTTGTGACTGACTGGATTTTAAAATGGTACAAGTGAATATATGGGTCTTTAAAAGTGTCTTGAATTAGACAAAAGCAGCTATTGTTACAACAGACTTTGAGAGGAATTTTGACTGGCTTTAGTCCGACAAAAGCAACTATTGGTGCAGCAGAATTTGATTGGAATTTTGACTGGCTTGAGGTAAACAAAAGCAGTGTTTGGTACAACAGAAGTTGATGGGACAGGTGAGTATATGTCACAAAACAAAATATTACAGAATTTTCTTTTTAAATGACAAAGCAAAACCTGACTTTTATATTATATTTATATCTTATATTAACTGCAACTCTGAACCTCCAAACTTACTCGAAGTCCATTCTACTCCTCTGACCTCATCAAAATAAATGATTCCGTTGGTGGCTGTCACATATCAATTAGTTCAAAAGCCATATGGAGAGGAACACAAACCCCCCACCCACCCATCTACATCCCATACAAACGCCTTCTGTATGCAAACGGTAGTGCATGAGCCGTATTTAAATTAAAATACAAATTACATTCATGAAATAATGATGAAAGCACCACAAATCCTGGTCGCGTTGCTGTAAAATAAATTGGCAAACCAACGTACAGCTAAACGTAATTACGGTGAGCCGGGTTTTTTTTTTTGTTTTTTTTTTTTGGCGGGGTGTTCTTTATTTATTTGTTTGCTTACAGAGCTTGATTGTATGCGCGCGAACACACAACGCATACAGTCACAGTCGTGCATAATAGCAAACATCGTACACACTCTTATACAATACAAAGACACACAGTCTCTCTCTCTCACACACACACACAAGTATACGCCACATATACACACTTACACTACACGCATAATGGCACACGTAACAACGCAAATCTCATACAATACACAGACACAAAGAGTCACACATAATAGTATATATCATATACACAATTATACTATACACACAATCATACACATTTAATAGTACCATATACATACACTTTTACCACACACACACACACACACACACACACACACACACACACACACACACAAAATATGTCGTTCGTTCGATTTAAAACTTGTTTGAGGGGGCATATTGCTGCAAAACTGTTCGCATTCCATTGCTGCATGTCGAGGATTATCGAGAGGTGAAACTGACCAGAAATTGATCTGACTTCTTCGTCGGCTCTTTTCAAAGTTCTTAATAGATTCTGGCGCATGGGTGGGCTTTTGCTGCTATTTACAATAGATTGTGGCGGGTGGAATGGAGCTATGGTTGTTGCAAGTGTTGTTATTAAACGACAATAGGTTGGGGTAGGGTATGCAATGGTTACCAGCGTTGTTATTATAATGCAAAAGGTTGAGGTGGAGTATGCAGTTGTTGCCAGTTATTATAATGCAATAGGTTGAGGTGGAGTATGCAGTTGTTGCCAGCGTTGTTATTATAATGCAATAGGTTGGGGTGGAGTATATTTAAGTTTCAAGTGTTCCTTTTTTTTTTTTTTACAGTAGAGATTTGTTTCTGAAATTGTTTCGGCGCATACTGTCGCAAGAGAATGTTGTTATAAATGATGTTAATTGCATATAACACATTGTGAAGTTTGGAACGGGTTGAGCTTTTGTTGTTATAAATGGACTAGGACTAAATGATGTTAATTGATTATAACACATTGTGAAGTTTGGAACGGTTGAGCTTTTGTTGTTCTAAGTGTTGTAATACGGTAATATAATGATAATAGGTGATAATGCAATTATTATTTATACATGTGTTTTGTTTTGAATATTTTGGATTAGAAATCATTATGACATGATATCTTTATGCAATATGACATCATCAATATAACCTGATTAGGACATGATACCTTTATAAACAAAATGTGACGTCATCTAGATAACCTCATTAAGACAGGATACCTTTATAAAACAAAATATGACGTCATCAAGATAACCTCATTAGGACATATTATCTTTATAAACAAAATATGATGTCTTGAAGATAACATCATTAGGACATGATACCTATATAAACAAAATAAGATGTTATGAAGATAACCACATTCAGCAAAACATCATGCAAGCATGTGGTTGTTCGTTTTGATCTGTGGCTGTCATTCAACAACATCCAGGTAGTGGCAGTTATTCAACATTTAGGTACGAAACTGCTGTTCACCATTTTGATATATGACTGTTATTCACCATTAGTCAACAAGTTACGAAACTGTCATTCAACAATAATTTGGTATTCGATTGTTATACAATTCTGTTGGCGTCTGGTATTCAACAAAATTTCTTGTATCTAGTTATTATTGACATTCTGACATGTTGCCGTCAACATAATTTGGCCTGTACAATTATCCTGCGTATGTTGGTATTTAGCTGCTGTTATATGCTGATATCTGAGACTGACATGAGGCCTATTAATTATTCATATTATTTTGATATGGAAACTGTCTCCCTATTATTTTTACATGGAAATTGTTACCGTGTCATACTGATATGGAAAATGTCTTCATATTACTTTGACAGAACTGTCTTCATATAATTTTGACATGGAAATTGTCTTCGTATTATTTTGACGAGGAAATTGTCTATATCATACTGACATGGAATCTGTCTTCATACTATTTTACGTGGAAATGTTCTTCTCCTATTTTGACATGGAAATTGTCTATATCATACTGACATGGAATCTGTCTTCATACTATTTTACGTGGAAATGTTCTTCTCCTAATTTTGACATGGAAATTGTCTTCATAAAATACTGACATGGTTGTTGTTGTTCCGCTCACATTCACCCCGAAGCCGCAAGAGACCTTTCATCTACTGGATGTTCTCAGTCTTGGTCTGCTTCTGGGGGGATCCCCACAGCCTCGCGGTGAGGTGGAGGGCGGGAGGGCTGGCGGAAGGGGGTGAAACTGGCAGCACCAGTTTGGCGCACACCCTCAACCGCCCTCCCTTGGTGGGAATACTGACATGGAAATTGTCTTCGTATTAATTTGAGAAGGAAACTGTCTTTATATCATATTGACATGGAAATTATCTTCATATTATTTGACATGAAAATTATCTTTGTACTATTTTGACATGGAAATTTTCTTCATATTATTTTCACATGTAAAATGACTTCGTATTATTTTGACATGTGAAATGTTTTTATATCATTCTGACAAGAAGAATGACTTCATATTATTTTGACATGGTCAATGTCATATTATTCTGACATGTGAAATGCATTTATGTCATTTTGACATGTAGAATTATTTTGACGTGTGAAATGCTTTTATATCATTTTGACGTGTGAAATGCTTTTATATCATTTTGACATGTAGAATGTCTTCATATTATTTTGACATGGAAAAGTCTTTATATCATTTTGACGTGAAATGTCTTCATATAATTTTGACATGTGAAATGTCTTCATATAATTTTGACATGTGAAGTGTCTTCATATCATTTTGACGTGAAATGTCTTCATATCATTTTGACGTGAAATGTCTTCATATCATTTTGACATGTGAAATGTCTTCATATCATTTTGACGTGAAATGTCTTCATATCGTTTTGACAAGTGTTCGTGATTCTGCATAGCGTAGAGCGCGGCTGCTAGAGCTCCACATAAAACATTTACATACGATCGGTACTCCACAGAGAACATTTACATACGATCGGTACTCAACATAATACTAAATGTTTACTTGTGGACCATTGTTCAGTATAATGTCACGTGGTCGGTACTCCACATAATACTAAATGTTAACTTGTGGGCCATTATTCAGTATAATGTCACGTGGTCGGTACTCCACATAATACTAAATGTTTACTTGTGGACCATTATTCAGTATAATGTCACGTGATCATTACACGTCGATAATTCCTGACATTCGCAAACCATCTTTTCAAAGACTGGCCCACGCTACTTGATTACTGTTTACTGTCTTATTATAGTCGGTTAAATATGGTAGCTTAACTCAGCGTCAAGTTGGAGAGTTGAGTCTCCATCTTATTATAGTCGGTTAAATATGGTAGCTTAACTCAGCGTCAAGTTGGAAAGTTGAATCTCTGTCTTATAAGAATTTCTCTCAAATTATCCAACATGATTAATTATAGTTTCACTCAACCGCCACCACTAGCAACACAGCCTCCCACCTCCACTTTGGATACATTTTGATTGGATGTATCGGATTTTAGCTGTTCACATGGTGGTTGTCCACTACATAAGTGAACGAGTCACAATCACTGAGTTGTCTTGTGGAAACTATTTTATTAATTTCTTGAATTAAAAGAAATTGTTTATTTAATTATTTTTTTTACAGAATTTGTTCTGATTTATTTTAGCCCTGAATTCTGAACTATAGTTATAGTTACAAAATACAATAATTAGTAAGCAGAACACCCCAGAGAAAATAATGGGCATTGGAATCAAGACTATTTGGCATTTAATTCTTGGACTGCGGTACTCCAGTCCTCTGAAGAACGTCTACAATTTGTCTTCCAGTCTCAGTGGATATCTTCAAAGAATTTGTCGCCAGGGCAACGTTTTAATTCACTCCTGCAAAGGCGCCACGCACCGTACAACAAATGTCACGAGAAAATTATCAATCGATACATTTTGTTTTAATGTCGAAGACAGAAATATATACCTTTACTAAGAAAGAAGACAGAAAAAGGAAAAAACGAAAATCGTATTAAAATTTTTTTAATAAGGAGATTAAAAACTCGTAAGTTTATTGAAGATCCTTTTTCCTACTCAATGTTCACAAGAGTGTAATCCGTCCGGACTTCAGTCCGAGATATGTCTTGATCCTGCGACAAGTTAAGAATCAATCTCTCTCTCTTCCCCCTCCCTCCCCCCTCGTAGAGCTTTTAGCGCCATTTTCTTTTCGTTAATGGCGTCGTTAAGTATTAATGGTGAAACGTTAGGCCTGATTTACGCAGGCATTATAGTAATACTTTTGTTGTGTTTATTTTATTGTTTTTTAAATTTAAAAAAAAAAACAAAGTAGAAAAGCAAAAAGAGTCTTCTTTAAACCATCTATTGCTGTGTGTGCCTGTTGAGGGTGGGGTTATTTTGCATAATCCAATACTATGTTATTAAGACAGAGATGAAGAATATACAATGCGCGAGCGCACACACACACATATCACACCACAACAACACTCACTAAAAGAGAAAGAATGAGAGGTCAAAATACATACAAGGAAGGAAGGAAAGGAGAAGGAGGAGAAGAAGAAGGAGAAGGAAGGATTATTGTGCGAACATCTCGACATGGGTACTGATTCATAAAATTAGTTATATGAACAAGGATGCTGAATAATAAAAATAGTTTACGAACGCTTCTTTATGTATTGATTACTAAATTATCTATATAAACAACTCTTCCCGAGTACTGAGTACTAATTATCTATATAAACAACTCTTCCCGAGTACTGAGTACTAATTATCTATATAAACAACTCTTCCCGAGTACTGAGTACTAATTATCTATATAAACAACTCTTCCCGGGTACTGAGTACTAATTATCTATATAAACAACTCTTCCCGGGTACTGAGTACTAAAAATAGCTACACACAGTATGCCGCGGATTACAATGGCAGCAAAACCTTAAAAACTGTAGCTAATTCAAATATTTTTACTAAAAGTCTGTTGTCATTTTCTGACTTCCACAATCTTATCAAAAAATAAATAGCAATTAAACATACTTTACTGAATCGTGACATCCAATTTGAATGAAATGGATTATGGTTAGCATTCGGTGGCAAGAGCTTTCAGTGGTAACTGTTTCGCATTTAGTGGTCAATGTTCGCTTGTGTAGTGGAAACTGTTTCGCATCCAATGGGTTTTTTTTTTTAATAATTCCTTTGATTTAAAAGCTAACGACATTTGAGAGCAAACAATATTGACAAGCTAACGACGTGTACGGATTTGATTCGTTGATAGAGGTGCTTTCAAATATTGCATTTTAATTGGTGCGTGACGACTAAAAAGCTCGCGCTGTGTTCAAACTTCTGAATTGTGAAACAAAACAATATTCCGAAACGCATGAGCAGTGATTGCTTTTGTTCATAACCGTTTCGCTACTTAAGTGTCAGTTTCAGCATAGTGATATATTTCAAGGACATTTGCAGTTAGTTTGGGTAAGTTAGGACATCAAACACATTTGGGGGCGTTCGTAGCCAAAAGAAACTAAAATCAATCTCCCTTAACACAAATCCAAGAAACGAGTGTTGCTTCCTCTCGAATAAATGAATGTTGGGGTGGGTGGGTGATCTTAACCAACAATAGCAAAAATAACATTTCAAGTCAAACACCTTATAAGAAACCTTAATCACACACATAACACACACACACACACACACACACACACACCTCTGTCCACGCTACCATCGACACTCTTCTAAATGAAATAATTGTTCTGAAAGATTTTTTCTTTCAAGTGCAAGAGTGCATACCCTTGGCAGGTCAATATTTGTACATTTCGCCTGACTTGGGGTCACACTCAGCTCCCAGCAATTGCTAATAAATTATAAATAAGTATTGAATTTGTCAAATCGATAGAGCGCACAATGCTGTATGTACGCTATTATTCCAAAGACAGGCAGGCAGACATACAGACAGACAGACAGCCACAAATAAAACGAAATGATTACAGGTAAGTGTGCGTGCTTATGCCTGGGTGGTAAATCTCCAGTGGGAAAAAAATAACATCACGATCGGAAAAAGAAAAGGAGGTATATATATATATTTTTTTTTTTAAGGGAGAAAATAATGTGAGTCATCAGTTTGACCTGGATTCTGAAACAAAGCGTGCATTGCTGGGGACCAAATTGTGGTCGGAGGCCGGACACAAGATTAATAAGACAGTGACCACACTAACTGCGCATTGTCCTTGATAATGATATGTGAAAACATCGAACACCAACAGGCTGTCACGTGACTGCAATTGTGCTGCGTAAACCTTCTGTTTATTGGGCAAATAGAGACGAGTGATGTTTCAAACGATAAGCGTTTGTTTAGCAATAATAGTAGTATGGGACGCTGTACATCATAATGTTTATGTGGAAGCGTTTGTGCGTGCGTACGTGCATATGTAATTAATAATAATTTGTTGTGGCGCACTATTTAAAATATATTTTCTGTTATACATTTTTTTACATTAGAATTAGCGCTATATTTAACAGCATGAATCATGAAAAATCATATACTATAATAAATCCTACAATCTTTTTTATCGTAAAGAAATTTTTTTATAAAACTGAAAGGTGGGAAAGATTATTTATTCGTAAAGAAAAAGTTTTATAAAACTGAAAAGGTCTGAAAGATACATCAATACAGCAACAACAACAAAAAAAACCAAAAAAAAAAACCAACTTTAAAACTGATAAGTCTGAAAGATTACTTATTCGTACAGGAAAAAAACTTTAAAACTGATAAGGCCGGAAAGATTATTTATTCAATTATTGTCGCCACTCACTAGACCATGACTTTGTAAACAATTAGCAAATTAATTAATCACATAAAGGAAAGTCAAATCTGATACACTGTTAATATAGCAATTAATTGTTTAAAATAATTAGAAACAACGAAATGCATTCAACTGGAAGTTAATTAATCATACAATTAATTTTAAGAACTGATGTACTGTTTCCAAAGGGAGTTAATTAATCACATGGTTAAGTATATAACTGACAAACTGTTTCCACAGGGAGTCAATTAATCATTTAAGGAAGGATAGAAATGATATACGGGGAGTTAATTAATGACATGATGAAAAATATGCAACTGACATACTGTTCACAAAGGGAGTTAATACCATAGTGATATACAGAATAGACTGTTCACAACTGGAGTTAAACAATGATATACAGAACTGATACACTGTTCACAAATTAATTAATTAATGAAATATCTAACTGATATGCTGTTCATAAGGAGAGTTAATCACTTAATGAAATACAGAACATATACACTATTCACAAGGAGAGTTAAGCACTTAATAAAAATACAGAACTGACATATTCACAAATGGAGTTAATCAATCACTTAATAAAATACAGAACTGATATACTGTTCACAAAGGGAACTAATCAATCACTTAATAAAATACAGAACTGATATACTGTTCACAAAGGGAACTAATCAGTCACGGTCACATGATAATGCACAAGAGATGAAAGAGTACAGTAGATCGGTAAATACACTATTACGACAACAAAATAAGTATATTAAGTACGATGTTAGAATAAGTATACACGCAATAAGTGTTAAAATCAGTATAATCACAATAAGTATTAGATAAGTATAAGGTCTCGTTCTTGTAAATCTTAACCAGTAGATAATAAAAACTACTCATCAACCTAAAACCGGTTTAGATTACATCAGCAAATCCAGAACATTCTTTACCTGAGTCCTTTACTTCTAACTTTAACAATTAAAAATTGCAGCACAAGCAGTGTCCATGGTCGGGTAAGTTCGACATTTAATAATTTATATAACAATTAAGTTTATAAATAGGGATAGGCAAATTTACTCCGCTACAAGTACAAGTTCCATAAGTACAAAAAATGCAGTAAGAAACGTTCATTTCCTATCTTGTGAACTAGGAGGCCTGCAGGTGCTTGGGTCGCTCGTAAATTATGACAAATACATGAAAGCACTTCGATTACTCGTTAACTACAAAATATACAGCACTTGGATCGCTCGTAAATTTCTATAACTAATGTGTCAAACTTCCTTATTTGTTCAATAACTGGTACCTGATTTATGACTGTGTCAACAGAGTATTTAAATTGAGTGTGCGTGTAAAAATCTCGTAACAATTTTGGGAGAGGTGGGGGGTTGCTGTTTTTTTTCCCTCGTCCTAGTCATCAATCGTGTTCTCGAGGTTAGTGGAACACAGAGTGGGAGGGGGTGAATGCGGGGATGGAAGTTAGGATTTCTGTGGAGGGAAGGTGGTAGAAGTGTTTGAGTTTCGAGGGAAGTTTGAGAATCGTCACCAGTCCGGTAGGTTAGCATACCGGTGTTCTACAGGGTTGACGTCATAGTATAATCAACTGTTAAAGATTGTTATTATTGCATATAAATACATACATGTGTGTGCGTATGGTGTAGTTACCGTAATTATTAAATTTATGTGCGTGTGTGAATGTGGGGTTACCGTGATTATATATTGGGTGTGCATATGTTTGTGGTTACCGTGTTATAGTTTTATCTGTGCTTGTGTGTGTGTGTGTGTGTGTGTGTGTGTGTGTGTGTGTGGTGTGTGTGTGCGTGTGGTGTGTGTGTGCGTGTGTATGTATGTGTGTGTGCGTGCATATGTGTGTGTGCGCGTGTGTATGTGTGTGTGTGTGTGTGGTGTGGTGTGTGTGTGCGTGATTGCGTGCGTGCTTATAAGTGGTTAAAAGTTATATATAGTTTGTACTTTTAGTTTTTGTCAAATGCATACTAACACTAGTAACAGTTAGTCAGTTATAATTGCAGTCAATGTTAAATTCAGTATAGTTATAGTAGTTATAGTTGAAATTTATAGATAATTATAATTTGGTGATAATCACAGATAAAATTATCCTCTTCGCGTTATTATGTCGTTACACTATTTCAGAGTTATGCATTTTCTTTTGGTAAATATGTATAATCAAAGTCATAATTAAAATCGGCATAGAACAACCATACTAAATATGTATAACCAAAGTCAGAATTAAAATCAGCATAGAGCAGTCATACGGAATATGTATAATCAGTCATAATTATAATTAAAATCAGTATAAAGCAATTATATTAAATATGTAAAATCAAAGTCATAATTCAAATCATTATAGAGCACTGTTCATTGTACATTATTTCATTTATTCTCATTATTTCATTATTCTCATAGTTATATGTTCCTAAAGCTATGTATAGTGTTTTGTACCGTGCTTTACTAATGTTCCACAAGTAATACATAGTGTTTTCTCCAGAACTTTACTAAAGTGACCCTTATATATATATATATTCGTTCTTTTATGGGCTTTACCAATTGAAAATTCTAAAAGCTTTAATGTATAGAAGTATTACAAGTGAAAATTCTAAAAGCTTTAATGTATAGAAGTATTACAAGTGAAAATTCTAAAAGCTTTAATGTAGACAAGTATTACATTATGCATATCAAGTTCTTGTTCTGCAAGTTTAATGAAGTTTACCACGAATTCAATCACGTGTTTGGTGTGCAAGCTTTAATTAATGTGCCACGAATTTTTACCAAGTGCTTGTTCTGCAAGTTTAATGAAATGTTCCATGAATTTTTTATTTAGTGGTTTTCACACTAAAATCGTGTGGTCAATCCTAGTTCAACTTAATTGAGGAATGATAAAGGGAGACAAATAACTTATGATAAAACAAAACATTATACTTTTCAGTATGTTCACTAGTCAGCTTACTCCTTGTCATGTTTTCACTGATTACAAAATGGGGGAAAGACCCTTAAAACAAATATATCGCGTGCTGTAAACACATCAACTCTAAGGCTGGGATTGGAAACAGTTCATCTATTAATTAAGTGCAACCCATAAAACCTGACTCATAGCCGTTTGTCTTATGTCCATAATGGCGGCAGTTTCTTAAACAAAGCCATTGGATGACCTTTGCCATTTAATTAATCAAATGTCCCTAAACCTTAAGGATATGTTGAAAGGTTGTTTTTACTCCAATTTCATTAATTTCAAATTTTACAAATAGTCTTAAGTTAAACTGCTCTTATTCATAAACCAGCATTGTTTACAGTATCTTTGGTTACTGATTTATTTTTTAAGTTATTGCTTTGTTTGTTTGTTTGTTTCTGTGATTAGCCTGATGAAGTTCTTCTCTCTTTTTTTTTTTTTTTTTGTCTCTTGTTTCAAAAGTGAGGATTGTTTGCTGTGTTCCTACATATTGTAACTATTTATAACTAGTCCACTATTTGTGTCTCTTGTTTCAAAAGTGAGGTTTGTTTGCTGTGTTCCTACATATTGTAACTATTTATAACTATGTGCCCACTATTTCTGGTTCTGGTGTTATGAGTGAGGATTGTTTGCTGTGTCCTACATACTGTAACTATTTATAACTATGTGCCCACTATTTCTGTCTCTTGTTTTAGGAGTGAGGATTGTTTGCTGTGTCCTATAAATTGAAAATCTCGGTTAGCAGTCTGGTCCACTATAGAGTTCTATCTGGACCATTGTGAAACGTCACTTTCTGATGTCAGCAGTATGGACCACTATAGACTGATATTTTCTATCAGTATGGACCACTTTAAACTATTGTTTAACCACTACACACTGATACTTTCAGTCAGCAGTATGGACCACTATAGAGTGGCACTTTCTGTCTGTATGGACCCTATAGAGTGGTCATCAGTATCCACTATAGAGTAACACTTTCTATATGTATGGACCACTATAGAGTGACACTTTCTGTCTATATGGACTACTATTGAGTGACACTTTTGTCTGTATGGACCACTATAGAGTGAAACTTTCTGTTTCTATGGACCACTAAGATCAGAATAGAAATAGACCGGATTGATTAAGATCAGAATAGAAACATATCAGATTGATTAAGATAAGAATAGAAACATACCAGATTGATTAAGATCAGAATAGAAACATACCAGATTGATTAAGATCAGAATAGAAACATACCAGATTGATTAAGATCAGAATACAAATAGACCGGATTGATAGAGAAGACGCCCGTTATTAAGTGTCCAAATGTTAATCATATTTATTAAACGTTCATTGCTCTAGCCAATGTTTTTAACGCTGTAAACATCTTTGTTCTCTGTAATCAAAGATACAAATCAAGCTGTAAATATCTTTGTCTGTAATCAAAGATACAAATTAAGCTGTAAACATAAATGTTGTCTGTAATCAAAGATACAAATCAAGCTGTAAACATCTCTGTTGTCTGTAATCAAAGATACAAATCAAGCTGTAAACATAAATGTTGTCTGTAATCAAAGATACAAATCAAGCTGTAAACATAAATGTTGTCTGTAATCAAAGATACAAATCAAGCTGTAAACATCTCTGTTGTCTGTAATCAAAGATACAAATCAAGCTGTAAACATCTCTGTTGTCTGTAATCAAAGATACAAATCAAGCTGTAAACATCTCTGTTGTCTGTAATCAAAGATACAAATCAAGCTGTAAACATCTCTGTTGTCTGTAATCAAAGATACAAATCAAGCTGTAAACATCTCTGTTGTCTGTAATCAAAGATACAAATTAAGCTGTAAACATAAATGTTGTCTGTAATCAAAGATACAAATTAAGCTGTAAACATAAATGTTGTCTGTAATCAAAGATACAAATCAAGCTGTAAACATCTCTGTTGTCTGTAATCAAAGATACAAATTAAGCTGTAAACATAAATGTTGTCTGTAATCAAAGATACAAATTAAGCTGTAAACATAAATGTTGTCTGTAATCAAAGATACAAATCAAGCTGTAAACATCTCTGTTGTCTGTAATCAAAGATACAAATCAAGCTGTAAACATCTCTGTTGTCTGTAATCAAAGATACAAATCAAGCTGTAAACATCTCTGTTGTCTGTAATCAAAGATACAAATCAAGCTGTAAACATAAATGTTGTCTGTAAATGTTGTCTGTAATCAAAGATACAAATCAAGCGGTAAATTAGTCAAATTTAAAAGTAATCTTGGTAGGACTTTAGCCCCCATCAAAACTAACATTTCTCTTAAACCACTGATGCTTGTTAAAGCCCTGCTTGCAACATAAAAGACAACAACAACCGCAACCACAACAACAACAAAAAGATTCTAAATAAATTCAACCGCGACCAATTTTCTTCGAGGCAATTCATCTTTCAGTGATAAATCGCCCGGCTACGGTAGACAGTAAGCCAATGAAGCATGACAAACATTCAGTGATAAATCGCCCAGCTATGGCAGACAGCAAGCCAATGAAGCATGACAAAGATTCAGCGATCGATTTCAAATTTAACGACTCAACCATGCCGTACCCACCCTGCAAACATCCACTTGAATGAACTTTTTTAAATAAAGTGTTTTAAAAAAATCAAATAAAAGAAAATAAAACCTGCCATTTACATAAAAGTGGAAAATCAATGTATAGGCTGCAACCGATAGTGTAAGCGGCCTTGCAGAAAAGGCCACGCCCTTTTACCTTTACACTGAGTGACGACCATGACGAACGAAATGACAATCATGCAGTTGGCTAGATCGATGGCTAATTGATGATTGCTTGTAGTTTTACGCTCGAGACGACACAAGATGTTCAACGTCACAGACTACGTGAGGTTTTTCATCGTGACTGATGCAACGTCAAAGACTATTTCATCGTGACTGATGCAACGTCACAGACAACGCGTGACTTTTCGTCGTGACTGAGGAAGCGAGCCTAAGTGAAAACGATAACAAAATATATGACTGTCACGTTTTAAGTGACTGCTGCAGATCGGCTTAGCTTTGAGGCAAGCAACATTAAAAGTACAGTATTTAAGTCCCCACTAGCCCCATATCTAGTGCACAAGACTATGTATTACGGTCCAGTCACAGAGTCACGAAAGGCTCACGCACGTGGTCATCGTTGCAGACTTTTTGCATTTGGGCCAACCAACAGCACATGGCACATAGTGACGTCTTTGTGACGTCGCTGTGCACTACGCCTGCCCCACAGCTAACGAAACATCAAAGCTATAAACAAACATTTATGGACCAGCTATAATTAATTTTCGCTACCTTATTCAAGGAAAGCGAAAAGCAGTTTCAAAATCTGGATTTATTTTTAAATGGCCCAACTCTCTCTCTCTCTGAAGACTCACGCGCTCCCAATAGTAGCCGTGCATGTGTTATATCGTGACGTCATACAGCGAGATATATCTTACACTGTTTAGTAACACACTGTGGATTATAATGTAACGCAGTGTGGGTTTGTAACGCACTTTAGACTACAACGTGTAATAGTAAATTACAAAGAGTGAGATCTAGGAGTAAGACACAGTGCAGACAAAGTATGCAAGAGACAGTTCACATCTGTCATTCTTCGCTCAAGTCTTCTTACAATCGTTAAGAGAAATCAAACTGCCTGTACCCTGGCCTAACTCCCAAGGTTAACCGTTTTGGAAGTGTAATGCTTTCGTGTCCGCCATGACTAAGATCCTTAAATACCAATGTTGGGCCTGCCGCCAAGCTGGTCCTATTCTACAAGCTACTCTACATCAGAATAAGAAACAAAATGAAAGTGAGGTCGTCTCTTTAAGTGAGAAAACATTCTGTGGGGTTAAACCTGCTTATTGGTGTATGGCTTCTGCTGTAGTGCAGCACTATTTACTAATTGTAATGTCTCGTATTGGTGTATGGGTTTTGCTGTAGTGCAGCACTATTTAGTTAACTGGTGTATGGGTTCTGCTGTAGTGCAGCAGTATTTAGTTAATTGGTGTATGGGTTTTGCTGTAGTGCAGCAGTATTTAGTTAATTGGTGTATGGGTTTTGCTGTAGTGCAGCACTATTTAGTTAAGTGGTGTATGGGTTTTGCTGTAGTGCAGCACTATTTAATTAACTGTAATGGCTCGTAACAATTTCATTTAGTGAAGGTAATGAAATTTGGTTACAAGACTTTATAGTTAATTGTAATGGCTCGACAACAATTCCATTTATCGATATTAATGAAATTTATTACAGACACGTCACAAAAGAAGGGAATCCGCACAACACAGACTTGCTCTCGAGCTTCAGGCATGCAGAAAGAATTCCACAAGCTTTAGCAAGGAAATAGAAATAATCAAACAAACGTATACAAGAGCATTTTGACAAAGACACACAAATAATCAAACAAACGTATACAAGAGCATTTTGACAAAGACACACAAATAATCAAACAAACTTTTATACAAGAACATTTTGACAAAGACACACAAATAATCAAACAAACTTTTATACAAGAACATTTTGACAAAGACACACAAATAATCAAACACACTTATACAAGAGCATTTTGACAAAATGGGTTTATTATCTGAACAAAGGGGACACGTCATCACGTCTTTTAAAGAAAACATTTTTTTTTAAAATTCGAACAGCTTATCGCAGTAGTGCACACGCTGCATGTATCCATGGTGATGGCAAGAAGGACGTAACTGATGGTCTATGTTTGTTTGTTATTTCAGTTTTATCAACATGAAGTTCAGAAGGACGTTAAACAACATTAACTTGAGCAATGGTTACATACTTGTTGCTATTACTTGCTCAACTAAACAACATTAACTTGAGCAATGGATTCATACTTGTTGCTATTACTTGCTCAACTAAATAACATTAACTTAAGCAATGGTTACATACTTGTTGCTATTACTTGCTCAACTAAACAACATTAACTTGAGCAATGGTTACATACTTGTTGCTATGGTTACATACTTGTTGCTATTACTTGCTCAACTAAACGTGAAATACTGAATATGCGTTTGAAGTATTTCAATGTACAATAGCGAGCAATGCATGTGCCTGATGAGAGTTATTCCTCTTGTTCAAGTTTAAATCGCACGCATGCATCATACAAGCAATTCTCACCAGTGTAGTCATGTAGGGGAAATAATTATCTCTAAACACACATTGTTCAAATAAATCTTCTGGCCTTGAGTTTTAAGAAAGCAAACGTAGGACTACCCTGAACAAATATATCCTATTATGTTATGCTTGAATCTCTCTCTCTCTCTCTCTCTCTCTCACACACACACACACACACACAAACACACAGAAGATGAATATCTATTAATTTGCTTCTATATAATTCTCTCTCCGTTTGATAGTGTGTGTGTGTGTGTGTGTGTGTGTGTGTGTGTGTGTGTGTGTGTGTGTGTGTGTGTGTGCGTGTTATTTCGCCATGTCCTCTAGTCCATTGCACATAAAATTCCTCTATCACAAATGGCGGCAAAAGTACCAGATTGTGACATTCAAAGCAGAAACACGACCATTCTGTCCTCCCAAAGCAGAAGAATTGACAGGGCAGCTCCAATTTAAAAAAAATAATAATATTAAAAAGCTTAGCCATTTCATCGATCGTTCAACAAGTGAGTCAGTGATCGCTGGCGAACTTCGTGTCGGAATTTCAGGATCTTAGGTTTCCGCGTTGGAATTTAAGCCGAAACAACATTCAAACATCGCCACAAATTTGCACGAATAAGACTCTAAAAATAGCTGTTCACCTTAAGCCGTTGATAAGGCGAAAGGCGAAGTCACTTAAACGTTTGTACAGACAATCAAAATATTATTAAAGATTGTTCTGTAAACGGCTAATTAATTTGTACTCCTGTTTCAAAATGCCTGGCTTTCTCTATGCAACACGTAATATGCATGCGTACTAAAATAACTCATTCTTTGTATTTCTAGTTTAAAATACATAGACAGCTGTAGATGACACATAATACGTGATAGCTGTGGGTGACACATAATACGTGATAACTGTAGATGACACATAACACATGGGTACTAAAATAACTCATTCTTTGTATTTCTAGTTTAAAATACATAGATAGCTGTGGATGACACATAATACGTGATAAATGTAGATGACACATAATACGTGATAAATGTAGATGACACATAATACGTGATAAATGTAGATGACACATAATACGTGATAACTGTAGATGACACATAATACGTGATAAATGTAGGGGTGACACATAATACGTGATAAATGTAGAGGACACATAAATAATACGTGATAAATGTAGGGGTGACACATAATACGTGATAAATGTAGATGACACATAATACGTGATAAATGTAGATGACACATAATACGTGATAAATGTAGATGACACATAATACGTGATAACTGTAGATGACACATAATACGTGATAAATGTAGGGGTGACACATAATACGTGATAAATGTAGAGGACACATAAATAATACGTGATAAATGTAGGGGTGACACATAATACGTGATAAATGTAGGGGTGACACATAATACGTGATAAATGTAGGGGTGACACATAATACGTGATAACTGTAGATGACACATAATACGTGATAAATGTAGGGGTGACACATAATACGTGATAAATGTAGAGGACACATAAATAATACGTGATAAATGTAGGGGTGACACATAATACGTGATAAATGTAGGGGTGACACATAATACGTGATAACTGTAGATGACACATAATACGTGATAAATGTAGAGGACACATAATACGTAATAAATGTAGAGGACACATATACACGTGTAACAGAGTATTTGTCTCGGTCGCGCCGATACGCTTGCTACTGGACGTTTGTGACCCTGATGGCGTCATTTCAAAGCAGTTCAACCGAGTAAAGTTTAAAATAAATATTCTGACCACCAGGAGGAGCTGACAACTTGGAAAAGAGTTGTGACAACTCGTTTTTAAATAATTAACGTCACGAATAGCTTAAAGCGTGACATTTAAGTACAACGCTTGTAATAGTGATATACAGATATCTAATGAAAGATAATAAATAATTAACGTCACGAATAGCTTAAAGCGTCACATTTAAGTATGACGCGCTTGTAATAGTGATATACAGATATCTAATGAAAAGACTTTTAAAGACTTTTTGTTGTTTTGCAAAACAAAACTTTATAAATTAAATTAGAAAGAAATATTCATTATTTGCTATAAACAAAACTTTCTTTAAAAAAAAAAAAAATAATGCAAAAAGAAAGAATTCTAAAGCACTGAGTCCAGTTTTGCACTTAATGATATGCTACAGGTCAAAGCAATTCCTACACACACACACACACACACACATATATTAATTATAATGTCTCTGACACACTTATCTATCAAAATAAACTTAAATATTAGAATGACTGATGAAGTGTATAAAAATATATCCAGTGCACTTATATATCAAAATCTCTGATACATCTTGGTAACAATATAGTGAATTAATTTATAGTATTTTAACATACTTTATTTCTTTAATACATATAGAATGCGTCAGCAAGCATTCATAAGCATGCTCTCTCTCTCTCTCTCTCTCTCTCTCTCTCATATACACGCAAGCACCACATGCACTCACACGAGATGAAGACGAAGACCAAAACTCATCCCTTGCCCCTTAACAGACTTTCCTTCATCAAAAGAAACCGCCAGGTAGCGCCCTCACCACTGTCCTAACGAATTAGAGCCTGCAGGATCGAGTAAGCCCATTAAACGTCTTGCCAGCTGATGGTGGTTGGTTAGTTGTTTTCTTTTTTTTTTTTAAGCGAATTACAGAGTTTACACGATGACGCTCCGAACTGTGCGTGCTGTAGCTAGGCATGGAACACTCACAGTCTGACCACCGACATTAACATGTTACAAAGGCTTTTCTCTAAATGTGCTACACTCATCTCCGACAATTTAGCGTCAGCCACTGAGTCATTCCTACCTAGACTCTATAGCATTAAGAAAGATGGGACGTAACAAGTGAGTACCATATGCGCCAACCCAGTCTCTCACATTCTAGGGAAGTGAACTGTAGATGTTTCCGCGTGCCGGTGGACAAACTCCTGTTCGAACAGCAACTCAGCTCTGGCCCATTCATTGCCGTCCATTAAGTTTGTGACGTTTTTCAGCGATAAGCATTTATACGTCACACGAATCAAATCTCAGGATATCGACAAAAAAGCTATAAGCATTAAACGTTTGCACTTCACTACGATGAGTGGTTTCCTTCCCAGCCCAAGTCCCAACCCTACCCATGACCACTCACCGAATGTGACGACGTAAGACTAAATATATAGTTTCGCCTTAACCCCCATTACTAAGTTAATGCATTTTGAGGAGGGTGTTGTCAAAATGCGTTACTTGTAGTCCTTTTTATCTTTAGTTTTTTACCTTTAAGTTTACCTTTAAATCACCAATTCAACGTTTGTGTATTTCGTGTGTCTCTGTGTGTGCGTGCTTAAATATATATCTGTAATCAGATATACTTTAAAATCTCAATGAAACGTTTGTGCATTTTGTGAGTGTGTGTATGCGTGCGTATATGTAAAAATAAATACCTCTACTCCGATTCACTTTAAAACTGCGAAGTTAATTTACTTAATGTGCTTGAGTATGTGTTCAACACCGCGGGTGGAACGAGGCTAAACTAAATGTATACATGACCTTAAGTTTACTTTTCACACATTGCAAATATTTTTGTGTGAAATGTTTGTGTTTATATGTAATTGTTCGATTTCTCGTGTGTGTGTGTGTGTTTGTATGGTTGGAGGGATATATCATATCATACAGTTGGGGAAGGGGAGACAAATAAATGAGAGGTAAAACAATCGCGTTATTTTTAGTATCACGAAAACGGTCTTCATCAGCTGATCTAAAATGTATCTAAATCACAACGGCTGACGCGAAAAGGAACTCGATTTTCCGCCTGATAAAACACGGCAAGAGAGATATCAACAACAAAAACAATAATTTAAGATGAGTTTCGAGTTTGACTTTTGTTAAAAATGCCATTCTGCATCTCTTTTTATTTTATTTTCCATATTTCTCCTTGTTTTATTTCACAAGATTTTTTTTATTTCAACCAAAGTTGAAGTAGTATAATTTAATGAGCCAGCCTTTTTGGACTTTTTCTCTTGCTATGGTGTGAGGTTCCTTTCACGTACCCATTAAGAAATGTGGACTTCGAGATGAACCTTGCACACACACACACACACACACACACACACACACACACACACACACACACACACACACTGTTACAGACAGAATCACCAAAACAAAGCATGAGACAACCTAATATTGTCGCAGCACTGAACAGAAATTTAATTTCAAAGTCGCTGGCAAATTTGATGCAGTGCGTCAATTATTTTCCGCACAACTGAGGACTGCTTACGTCAGTGAAAGACAGACGTACAGACATTTTTCTCGGAATCCTAAATGCGTTGAGTGTGTATCAAAACATGTATACATAGTGAATTAGCACTTCGATGACTATTGTTGTATTGTTTATATTTAGTGATTTTCTGGATCGCTACAATACTTAATAATGGATGGCTATTGTGTTGTTTATATTTAACGACTCTCTGTGCGTTACTTCTTCTGAAAATTTTATCACAATTTTGACAGGACACTAGGATGAAATGCCGTATTTTGACAGGACACTAGAAAGAAATACCGTATTTTGATAGGACACTAGAAAGAAATACCGTATTTTGACAGGACACTAGAAAGAAATGCCGTATTTTGACAGGACACTAGAAAGAAATACCGTATTTTGACAGGACACTAGAAAGAAATGCCGTATTCTGACAGGACACTAGAAAGAAATACCGTATTTTGACAGGACACTAGAAAGACCTTTTTTGACCTGACACTAGAAAGAAATACCGTATTTTAGACAGGACACTAGAAAGAAATACCGTATTTTGACAGGACAATTTAGACTACGGTGGAGATATACCGCATGACAGCACTAAATGCAAGATGGTGTATTAATGATAAAAGTTAAAATGTGCATTTTGTAGATTGTTTGATCATTTGGAAATTGTAGCTCTCTGTTACTGGCGGAATATTCCCTCCCTTGGACGATGTGCTGTAAAGCAATACATTTCATTACAGAAATAATGTTCTCTGCAAACAAATTTCGACACGACAACTGTGTATTTATACACAAAATAACGAACGAGAAGAGCTGCCTCCATTGGTGAACGAATGCTATGAAGCGACATCTGGTGGCGGTCCAGAAGTTGGCCACGCGCATCTTACGTGTCATTGGTTTGATGACGTAGGATCAAAGAGAGCTCCTCGTTTTCCTTGGCACTTGGTCACGCTCCCGTTTCCAGTCACGCTAATTGCCCTCCGACTCTGGGTAAAAAAGACGATTGACTGCAAACCCGAGCAGCCAAGCTTCAGCGAAATATGCCAACGCGTTACAACCGCTAAAGATGCTCTCTCCCTCCCCACTCTACCACCTACCCTCCCCGTCCTGTTTGGTTCTCTCTCGTTTTTCTCTCTCCTTCTCTCACTCCTTCCTATCCTCTCTCCCTCCTCCCCGCGCGCTCTCACCTATTCCCTCTTTTTGTGATTTCATTCTCTCGCTTGCTCGTTCTCTCACCCTTTCCCTCTCTTTCTTTCCTTCCCTTAACGTACTATGTCTCTCTTTCTTTCCCTTAACGTTCTCTCTCTCTCTCTCTCTCTCTCTCTTTCCCTTAACGTTCTATCTCTCTCTCTTTTCTTCCCTTAAAGTTGTATCTGTCTATTTCTTTCAGTCTTTCTTGCACCAGCTGATGCACGCACGCACACACGCACACACACACACACACACACACGTACGCTAGCAAGGGGTCGCGGCACTGCTCCGTTATGTTAAAAAATTGTTTTTAATAGATAGATATAACAGTATTAGAACGCACTCTATTAACTTTTACTGGGTATTACCTCCCTTAATGAGCCTGTTAAAATAGCAAGATGAACTGAAAACTGTGTTTGCTAATGATAATTAGTCCTACATACTTAATTAATTAATTTATTAATCCTGTAAGTCTGCCGCTGTCCAAACTTCTAAAGTGCTGCCCTCGTCGCCGATGTACCCAGACGACCCGATTATGACGGAGAAACACATCTAACCTTAAGTGAGCATTAATCGTTACTATGGTAACACAAATAGGCTTGCGTTGGTTTAAATTTAAATGTCACTGCTCTTTATATATGTGGATTAAGTAGATTAATATTTAAATATAAATGCTGGTTTCTCTGACAACAGTCCCGGGCTGAAATTGATTATTTATTATGTAATGAGAGAGGTGACACATTTCATTTCTTTCAGAGTCCTAGCTAGTCATCCGTCTGGCTTACAGTTAAAGATTTGTAGCTAGACATTCCTCTGGTTTAGAGTAAAAGATAGGTAGCTAAACACATCTCTCTTGTTTACAGTAAAAGATTTGTAGCTCTGACATCCCTCTGGTTTACAGTAAATTCAAAATTAAAATATTGTGTTTTCAACATTCTATACTAATTTATTGTAGTAAATAAAATTTCACAGAAAGGCATGCTAATTTATTGTACGTAATTATCGAACACTTTGTTAGTATGGGGTTGAGAAGATAGTCTGAAAATATGATTGTACGTAATTATCGAACACTTTGTTAGTATGGGGTTGAGAAGACGGTCTGAAAATATGATTGTACGTAATTATCGAACACTTTGTTAGTATGGGGTTGACAAGATAGTCTGAAAATATGATTGTACGTAATTATCGAACACTTTGTTAGTATGGGGTTGAGAAGACGGTCTGAAAATATGATTGTACGTAATTATCGAACACTTTGTTAGTATGGGATTGAGAAGACGGTCTGAAAATATGATTGTACGTAATTATCGAACACTTTGTTAGTATGGGGTTGAGAAGACAGTCTGAAAATATGATTGTACGTAATTATCGAACACTTTGTTAGTATGGGGTTGAGAAGACAGTCTGAAAATATGATTGAAAAATCTATTCGTGGAATTGGCATGTTAAGGAAAAATGGACCACTTAAATTTGGACTGCACTGTAAGTAATTTATTTACAGAGAGAAAAAGAGAGTGTAAATCATCCAGGGTTTACAACATCATTTTGAGTACAAGTTCAAGGTCAGTCTATCTTCCAAACGGTTGTGGAGAGGACGGCTTTATTCTGAAGACGGTTTCAAGGAAAAACTGGTCTCGTCTGGTCTGATTTGGTTGACCAAATATGCATAATGTCGTCAGGGTGAGAATAATTCAGTTCATAGGTTATATAATTAATACATTTTGTAAATAATGAAAAGCCTTTAAAATAATAATAAAATAGCACAGTATATCTAAAGTTACTGGTAAGCTGAGAGGCATGATGCACTCAGTGAAGTTTGTCCCCTCTTCTGACGAAGCGGGGTGAGAAGAAGCACCAGTGTAATGGTACAAGGGGTAGCCTCCCGACATTTACTTCTTCTGGTTCTCGTATGACTCAGTACCCATGAAGTAGCTCTCAGTATCAAAAAGGTTGGTGACCCCTTGCTCTAGTGTATCACTTTCAGTCTGTGTACTATAACTGTAAGGGAAAAGTAACTCTAGTGTATCACTTTCAGTCTTGATACTATAGGAGAGAACATATTATTTTTAATAAATTCATCGATACTCAAAAATCTCTGTAGTCTTGGTATGCGTGCATACTTCTGCAAATAAGGTAGAAACCCACCATTGGAGCATGACGCAGACTGAAACACAGGCGAAAAGGGAATGAATTCTAGGTCTTGATTGGTCAACTGGTCCAAGATTGGACCACTGGTCTAAAAATGTACACACAAAGAAACGCTCTTGCGTGAAAATGGCACACGGCCGGAAGTCCTCCCCATAATTTCAGTCATGATTACATATTTCTTTCTTACCCTTTCACCAACTGCCAAACTTCATCTCGAACATCTTCATCTAAACTTCACCTTAGACTTTCGAGGGAAGAAAAAAATTGTCTTCATTTGTGCGTTTAAAAGTTTTGTTGAGAGGCGGCCTTGTTATTTGGCAAGCCACTGCAATTTGCTTGATTTCTTGGATTATTTTTAATTTTTGCTTGATTTCTTGGATTATTTTTAATTTTTGCCTGATTTCTTAGATTATTTTTAATTTTTGCTTGATTTCTTGGATTATTTTTAATTTTTGCAACGAAGCAGCTGTAATTTGAAAAAAAAAATTATTTAGGGAGGAGGATGGTCTTATATGGAGAGGTACTATTGCTTTGTTTGCCTGTTTGTTCAATAGTATGCATATATGTGCAAATAAATTAGTGAGCCTTTGACTGGATAAATCGTTCTGTTCTAAGTGCATTGTTGTTTTATTTTTGTGAGCCTTTGACTGGATAAATTGTTCTGTTCTAAGTGCATTGTTGTTGCTTTGTGAGCCTTTGACTGGATAAATCGTTCTGTTCTAAGTGCATTGTTGTTTTTTGTGAGCCTTTGACTGGATAAATCGTTCTGTTCTAAGTGCATTGTTGTTTTTTGTGAGCCTTTGACTGGATATATCGTTCTGTTCTAAGTGCATTGTTTACTTTTTTCCTGCGATCTATTGATATCTCACTGAAAATGTCAGAAAGTATTCTAAAGCAAGCTAAAACAATATTTTTTTATTTCAAATATTGCACTGCATGGAGTTTAACACAAGAGCTGTAGTAGAATATCATTTACTTTTTAAGTATAAAGGACAGAACGCCATAATTACTTATTTTATTTCTCTCCTGATAGTATTAAATATAAACAACATAACGCTAAACCTGTCATAATTACTTATTGTATTCTCTCTTGATAGTATTAAGTAACTTCTCTGGGTCACAAGACCGCAAGATGAAAAGATGCGCCCTTGTCGAATTTTTCTTGCTGTCACCAGCAGCATCAAAGAACAGGGGGCGAAACTCTTGCTAGACAAATAAAGTTGTGGTAGGGGGCGAAACTCTTGCTAGACGAATAAAGTTATGGTGAGGGGCGAGAGGTGTATGCACTATTGGTTGACTTACCGGGGTTTTTTTTTTATTTGTTTGTTTGCTGTCTGTTGTTGTTATTGTTGCAGTTTCGTTTCCTAGCGACAAGCAGCATAAAGCGGTATTGCCATCCTTATCAAAGGGGGATTATTTTATTAAGTATAACCAGGCAGCATAGAGCGGTATTGCCATCCTTACCAAAGGGGGATTATTTTATTAAGTATAAACAGGCAACTTACATCAATCTCCTTACTAATGGGAGCTTATTTCCTTCGTAGTTTTCTTTATCTTTAACCAAGCGGCATAAGCCAATTCCACACCCAAGAGGAAATAAATCTGTTCTGTCATCTACATCTCAGAGAAACCTTTTTTCTTCAGAATTTGAAGGAAAGAATGTCTTACAAATGCAAATTCAATAAAGACCCAAAACAATTTTGCAAACAAGAATTGGAACAAACTGCTCGATTATATGAGGAAAAAACGTGGCCATTCCACTGTGTGCCAGACACTGACGTCGCTTCCAGACCCCATTCATTCAGCACACAGTCAACACTTGAAGAAAACACTCTAAAGCACAAATGGTAATTTCTGTAAGAACTCCCTTTCGAACATAAGCGCAAATCCCCGCCTTTTCGGGTCCGTAATTAATAAAGTAAAAGCATACTTCAAAGGCAGACAACCCTTTCGAAGTTTACAAGCAAGGTCTCGCGTTGTTGGGTGATAAGATTGAATCGCGGCCCTTGATCATGCGTTGCTGTGCTGTTGTGCTTTATGGATCCTGCAGCTCTTAACGTTGGTCCTAACAGGACAGAGATGTATATCAAAGAGAAAATAGTGCCTTTGCAAGAAAATAGTGCCTTTGCAAGATACCAGATCGCTGGCCCTTGAAGTAAATGAAGAAGTGAGACAGTTGAATGAAAGCAGTGCGGCGAAGACCTGCTGCTACATACCAAGGCTCCCGACCCCAAACCCCAGACCCCATCCTCCGACTTGTGTATTGATTTGCTAAATGCCTTCTGGATGCTGGACTTTTTAAACACTTATCAGTGACTACTTTGAACTAACAGGACAGGTAAGCGAGTTGCTTTGAACTAACAGGACAGGTAAGAGAGTTGCTTTGAACTAACAGGACAGGTAAGAGAGTTGCTTTGAACTAACAGGACAGGTAAGCAAGTTGCTTTAAACTAACAGGACAGGTAAGCGAGTTGCTTTGAACTAACAGGACAGGTAAGCGAGTTGCTTTGAACTAACAGGACAGGTAAGAGAGTTGCTTTGAACTAACAGGACAGGTAAGCGAGTTGCTTTGAACTAACAGGACAAGTAAGCGACTTGCTTTGAACTAACAGGACAGGTAAGCGAGTTGCTTTGAACTAACAGGACAGGTAAGCGAGGTACTTTGAACTAACAGGACAGGTAAGCGAGGTAGAACTGAATGAACACTTATCAGTGACTACTTTGAACAGACAGGATAAGTAATGAACTAACAGACAGGTAAGCGAGGTAGGACTGAAGATGACAAAGAACATCGGTCTAATTCAATATCAAGTGACTACTTTGAATTAACAGGACAGGTAAGCGAGGTAGGACTGAAGGTGACAAAGAACACTAGTCAAATGGAATGTCAAGGTAAAGTGAGTAATCTGAAATAATAGGACAGGTAAGCGAAGGACTGAAGCCGACATAGAAAGCCAGTCAAATGGATGTCCAGTTGAAGTGAGTACTTTGAAATAACAGATCAGGTAAGCAGGTAGAAAGAACACCAGTCTAATGGAATGTCCAGTTGAAGTGAGTACTTTGAAATAACAGATCAGGTAAGCGGGTAGAAAGAACACCAGTCTAATGCGAGCGCATTGGCATCATTTATAACCTTTCAAATCCAATAATTTCCAGACAAAAACAAATTAAAATCCAATAATTCCAGACAAAAAAACAAATTAAAATTTAATAATACCAGTCAAAAAACAAATTAAAATCCAATAATTCCAGACAATTAAACAAATAAAAATAAAATAATAATGAAACAATTATCGAGGAGAAATTAGAGATTGAGGAGCGGGGATTTCAAAATAGAATAAGCATAACTCCGGTTACATTTTAAATATGTGCGTGCGTGTGTGCTCATACTTGCAAATACTTTTCAGTGACGTCATCATTTGACACTAGATAAAAGATGGTTTGGTGGCAGACAACACAAATAAAATTTTAATTAATTAATTAATTTTTAAAAAGACAAACGCAGACTAAGTACGAGTATTTCTGGAACATCCCCAAATGACGTGCAATGTGTTGTGGTGGGGATTCCCCTGGCAAGATTGGCTGGCAATTGACACAATAGCAAAGTTGATTTTTACAGAACAGTGTTAAACTGGTCACGCAGGTGATAAGTGTTCAGCTGTCGACTGACGATTTAAATTGTTCAACTGTTGATTCTCATAAAGAGTTTGCTCAGCGGACGACTTACCTGAAGCGCCAACGATGTCGGAGATTGAAGTGATACAACTGTCAGTTCATCCGTCATTTCCGGGATACGATTATTCACGTGCTGACTTATGAGACAAGGCAATTCATGCGACGTCACTACTTTTATTAATTATTTCATCTAATTAATTAAATAAAAAATTTATTCATATGCAAACTTTTAAGTATAATACATTGTTGTGAAGCCAAAGATTTGCTCGGTATGAGTCCAGCTGTGTGTGTGTGTGTGTGTGTGTGTGTGTGTGTGTGTGTGTGTGTGTGTGTGTGTGTGTGTGTGTGTGTGTGTGTGTGTGTGTGTGTGTATGTGTGTGTGGATGGGGAGAGCAGCATCGGCCTGACTCTCTAAGTACTCTTAGTGTCAGTTTAGGAAAGAGCACTCTTGGCCTAACATATCTCCTTTTGCTTTCTAGAGACAACTTGACGCACAATCGAATCCGTTCAGCCCACAGGTCTTTATTCTCTTCATCACAGTAACACCATGTGTGCCATAAAACTGAACATAAAAGCAAAATAAAATCTCTACACCCTAGTTTAGATAATAGGAACATGGCTGCCATAAAACTGAACGCAAAAACAAATATCTCACACCGTACTTTAGATAATAGGAACATGGCTGTGGGTCATCGTTTATCTGATCCTTTACATGCCAACATACATTTAAGCGAACAACACCGGTTCTAAGCAGCTTAGTTGTAAATTGTGTTTAAGTAGGGCAGGATTCTGGAGAAGGCACTCGCCATTTTGTATAGTAGGAGTAGTAGTACCATTAACTTCTTTGGCTCCACAGGAATTACATTAAAACTTTTCATCTTTAGATGTCTCGGTTTTGGGAAGATTCCCATGAAGCCTTCCTCTCACATTATTCTGAAGAAGGTGATTGGCGTTGTGTTCTGTGGTTGTTGCGTTTCTTTTTTTTTTCTGGTGCTTTCCTCGCATACAGACATTTTATTGGCAGTCTGTAAAGTCTGAAATCATAAAACCCTATAAGGGTGAAGCAAAGGGGATTAATTAGATGAATTATTAATATATAATTTCTGAGGTTAGCCAGTTCATCTGGTGATTTACAAGATAAGCTACTTCATCTGGTGATTTAAAACATAACCTATCTGAGCTGGTAATTTTAAAGTTTGTTCAGCTGGTGATTTATAAGATAAGTCTAGTTCATCTGATGATATATAAGATATAATAGCTCATCTGGTGATTTGAGATACGTGATTTATATAGACTTGTAAGGCAATTATTTCAAGGAGCATAAGAGTGTGAACTTGTATGACGGTTATTTCAAGGGGCACAAGTGTGTGAAATTGGATGAAGGTTATTTCAAGGGGCACACGTGTGTGAACTTGTAAGACAGTTATTTCAAGGGGCACAAATGTGTGAACTTGTAAGACAGTTATTTCAAGGGGCACACGTGTGTGAACTTGTAAGACAGTTATTTCAAGGGGCACACGTGTGTGAACTTGTAAGACAGTTATTTCAAGGGGCACACGTGTGTGCGTTTTTAACTAGGCGCCCTGAGATCGAAGGAGAATAATGATATAGAAAAAAAAAAGCAAAATATTCCCAAACATCAACAAAGTTGCACAAATGTAAAATTATTGTTGTTGTTTGTTGAAACAAATTAAGAAATAAGCCTCCTTCTACATATTTACAGTCTAATTTTAAATGAAGTTTCATTTATAGCCTAGATGAAGTTTTATTTACAGCCTAGTTTAAAATAACGTTTTAAAACTTAGTTAAACATGAAGTTTTATTTACAGCCAAGTTTAAAACAAAGTTTTATTTACAGCCAAGTTTAAAACAAAGTTTTATTTACAGCCAAGTTTAAAACAAAGTTTTATTTACAGCCAAGTTTAAAACAAAGTTTTATTTACAGCCAAGTTTAAAACAAAGTTTTATTTAATGATTTTCTCAGACACCAGCAAGGCGGTCAATTATAACGACACGTGTCCCGCTATGATGTTTCATGAAATTAGCATGCAAAACTGATCCCTACACCAAACGAACTCGGTGACAGACTAAAGCAACATAACACTACTACTACTACTACTACTACTCCGTAGGCCTTGCGGCCTATTAAGTCATGACCACCATAGCACTGAACCGGTCTGTTGCTGTTTTTTCTGGCACAGTAACATTCCATCAAGTAAAATTAGTCCAGAGACAATGATGTCAACATGGTCTGTGTGTTTGGTTTGGTTTATCAGTCTGCTTTTGTTTAGTTTTGCTGGGAGTATTTTTTTTCGTTTTGCTGAGTTTTGTTTTATATTGCGAGCGTGTCCATGTTCGTGTTGATGTTTTGCTTTTATGTGTTTTTCACATCTTGCTTTTCACATCTTGTTTTTCACATCTTGTTCCACTTTCGCTGATTCTACCATCGCCCAAGGAAACACGTACATTCTGGAAAGAGAGTGCAGTACAACGGGAAAGGAGGGGGGGAGAGGTGTTGTTTAGTACACAAGGAGTGGTTGCAATTTTGCCTAAACAGTAGCCTGCTCCTGATTTTCAACTGGCAATAAATCTTTACCGTGTACACTGTACAGTCTGTAGCACACAGGAGCGGATCTATCGTCCCATATGACAGATAAACGCATAACACACTACCTTGAGTTAGGTAACGGTTAAGTTTCAATCTAAATCTTCGCCTCGATCGGGGATCGAACCCAAGTTCAATTTTTATGTGAGAGCCGGCTAGTAAATCTATCTTCTGAGTCACCACCTGACCCTTCTGGATTACGCTAACTTCCGGTCAAAGGTAAAAAGGTGGAGGGGGTCTGACATAGACGGCTAAACTGCTTTAGACACTTTTAGAAACGTTTTTAAATACTGTGAAAATCTCACCACCACCACCACCACCACCCCACCACCACTCCCGGAATAGGAAGGCTTCCCGACGATTGAGTAACGTGCCGCCGAAACACTTACATGTTGGAGTTGTTTTCATAGGATTTCCTGAGACAGGAAGGGAAAAGATGATTGTCAAGATCATCTACAAGAAATCCCATATCCAGTTTCTTGGGACAAAATAGCAAATTAAAAGAAACAAGGGTAAACACTGTGGTCACAGTGATGAGCGAATGAGCATGCGTTGAAAGTCAACTTTACGTTGAATGACAGATTGCACAAAACAACTGTCAAAGAATGAATGATTGCTGCCCTGGAGTGATTTAAAACACAGCTCATCTTCAGAAACTTCCTCAAGGTCGCCGCGAAAAGTAGTAATTTTACTTGGCTTCGGGAAAGAGGAAGGGGTGCAAGCGAAGATGCCTAAAGCATTTATTCGTTGTCCTTGAATTCCTTAAGGGTGTGGAGACTGGGGAGGGGACCCCTTAATTATTTACTTTTCTGGTCAGTGACTTTTGCAGTTATAAAACTGTAATATTGGCTTGCAGATGACTGGATTTGACGTGAAGTGTGATAGATTATGCGTCTTGCCACTCTGTCTAGCAGGACCCGTTATTTTGCTGGTTGAGAACAGGTATAGCCGATATGATATCAAGTATTGTAATAGCCGGTATGATACCAAGCGTTGTAATAGCCGGTATGATATCAAGCGTTGTAATAGCCGGTATGATATCAAGCGTTGTAATAGCCGGTATTATCTATCTATCCCTTAGTCTTGTCGGCCGTTGGGGCACCACTGATGAATTGACAATCAGTTTCCTCCATTCCATTCTGTTCTCTGCTAATCCGGTATTATAGTAAGTGTATTACTAGCCGGTATGATATCAAGTGTTGTAATAACCGGTATTATAGTAAGTGTATTAAGTGTTGTAATAACCGGTATTATAGTAAGTGTATTAAGTGTCGTAATAACCGGCATTATAGTAAGTGTATTAAGTGTCGTAATAACCGGTATTATAGTAAGTGTATTAAGTGTTGTAATAACCGGTATTATAGTAAGTGTATTAAGTGTCGTAATAACCGGCATTATAGTAAGTGTATTAAGTGTCGTAATAACCGGTATTATAGTAAGTGTATTAAGTGTCGTAATAACCGGTATTATAGTAAGTGTATTAATAGCCGGTATTAGAGGAAATGTAATAATAGCCGGTATGATATCAAGTGTTGTAATAACCAGTATTATAGTAAGTGTAATAATAGCCGGTATGATATCAAGTGTTGTAATAACCAGTATTATAGTAAGTGTAATAACAGCCGGTATGATATCAAGTGTTGTAATAACCAGTATTATAGTAAGTGTAATAACAGCGGTATGATATCAAGTGTTGTAATAACCAGTATTATAGTAAGTGTAATAATAGCCGGTATGATATCAAGTGTTGTAATAACCAGTATTATAGTAAGTGTAATAATAGCCGGTATGATATCAAGTGTTGTAATAACCAGTATTATAGTAAGTGTAATAATAGCCGGTATGATATCAAGTGTTGTAATAACCAGTATTATAGTAAGTGTAATAACAGCCGGTATGATATCAAGTGTTGTAATAACCAGTATTATAGTAAGTGTAATAACAGCGGTATGATATCAAGTGTTGTAATAACCAGTATTATAGTAAGTGTAATAATAGCCGGTATTATAATAGCTCTTATAATAGTTAGTGTTATAATAGCCGGAATAAAATTATTAATATCCAGTATAACATCAAATGTTGTAATATCCGTTATGATATTAAAGTGTCATAATAGCTTGCATAATATTAAGATACACTACACTCCCACAATAATAGATAAATGAACGGCAACAGAATAAGACAGTCTAATTAGCAGTATAGGTTAGTGAACGGTAACAGAATAAGACAAACTAATTAGCAGCAAGTAAATATGGGTTAATGGGCAAAATGATAGGTTAATTTGTAGCAAAGTGGCCAAAGGCGTTAATGAACGGCAACAGAATAAGACAGGTTAATTTGCAGCACGTGATCAAACAGGTCAGTTGGAGGAACTGATTGTTAAGATGATGGGTGCAGAAAAAGGAACCAAGTCACCCATTTGACTGTACAACATCCCACGTGATAGTAAAACTGCATTCGGAAGTAGAATCAGCAAAATCTGTGTTATTAATCATTATTCTGTAAAGGTGTGCCTAGCTGGTAGGTTGCAATCTATAGTGGAAAATCTGTGTTATGTATTCTTCATCATGCAGCAGCCAGAAGAGTTTTCTCACTGTTTCTTATAAATATAGTCTAAATTTCTAGCACCTCGATTTCAGTGAAGCGTGTCCAATATGGACGCCTACTAATATCTGTGGCTTCAAAGATATTTTTACATTTTCAAAATTCGGTTTAGAAGAAATCTAAACAGACATTTTTTCCCTCTTCTGCACCTTAATTTTCGCTTTATAGAAGATGCTACTTGGGGGGAAAAATTACATATAAATTTTACCTTTCAAAAAAAAATATTGTTCATGTTACGCAACGTGACGCAACATCTCATTACGAGTCCGCATTAACTGGAATAACAAACACGTTCCAAAAATCAAAAACTTAATTGCTGTTAAAATTCACGTGATGCACTTGTCCAAAAAAGAAAAGAAAAAAGAAACAAGAATACGAAACAAACAACAAAAAAAGGTCGCTGCGAACGCTAGAAGAGATGGAAGTTGATTATTAATGATTGCGAGGAAAAAAAAAAAAAAACATTGCTACTGTAAACAGAGACAACGCGAGGCCTTTGTTGGAAAATGTCGCTACCTTTGTGACGTGCAAAATTACTCATTGTTTAAACAGAACACATTGTTCAAATGTCAAACTGCCCGAAGAAAGGGTACTACTGCCCAGTGACGATTGGCTCGCTGATGAAGGAGATTAATGATCTCAGTAAATAGTGATTAGCCAAATCGCTCCACGCGTGACAGGAACACCAGATCGCGGTGCATGATGTTTGAACGTTTTCAAAACTCCTCCTTGCGTGACAAGAATGAACAGACAGCACTTACTTTGCGCTGAGACCCGAAGCCCAAACTCAAAGCGCATTACTAAGTGATGTGTGAACGTCTACAAACGAAGGTTAATGCAAATCTACGCGTTATGAATTCGTATGACGTGAACATTATTATACAGGCTTACAGTAATGTACATGAGCATTACAAATTAGCGTATGGAACCAACGCATTATAAAATAATGAGCGTACGTATACAAACTTAGATAACGTACATACGCATTATTCATTAGTGTGCTTGAGTATACAAAATAAGATTAATGTACACACGCATTACTAATTAGTGTGCTTGTACATACAAACTTCGATTAATGTACATGCCCATATTCAAGAGAGAATAATGTACATACGCTTATTCATGAGGGCTTAAAAGAATGTAATAAATATTATGGAAGGCTTCAAAGAATGTAATAAGAATTATGGAAGGTTGAAAGGATGTATGTAAAGTGATGTAGTAACGAGGGCTTGAAAGAATATATTGTTGTAAAGTATTAACAAGGGATTGAAAGAACTCAATGTTGTAAAGTATTAATAAGGGCTAGCAAGAATTTAATGTTGTAAAGTATTAAAAAGGGCTTGCAAGAATATAATATTGTAAAGTATTAACAAAGGCTTGCAAGAATGCAATGATGTAATATATTAACAAAGGCTTGAAAGAATGCAATGTTGTAAAGTATTAACAAAGGCTTGAAAGAATGCAATGATGTAAAGTATTAACAAAGGCTTGCAAGAATGCAATGATGTAATATATTAACAAGGGATTGAAAGAATTCAATGTTGTAAAGTATTAACGAGGGATTGACAGAATGCAATTGTAAATTATTAACGAGGGCTTGAAAGAATGCAATGATGTAAAGTATTAACGAGGGATTGACAGAATGCAATTGTAAATTATTAACGAGGGCTTGAAAGAATGCAATGTCGCCATCTGTTAAGGAGGGTCTGCACGTATGTTATGTTTACCGTTGTTGCAAATCGCTTTGTTTAGTTGTAGTGACATTTCTCTAATGGATATTTTTGCACGTGTCTTACACATATACCCCCAGCTGGAAGCTTGCTCACTTCAAATGACTGGACGTCTTCATCATTTGAAGGAAAAAAACGCCGACAGATAGAAGGTGTCTGCACATGTGTGCGTTAGAGATTTATGTGTAAAGGTGTGTGGGTTTAAATATAACTTTGAATAAGGAGCCGTCAGATGAATCTGATGTTCGTATGTAAACGATTTTCATGCTATTCGGCACGTTATCATATTCTGACATGTTTATGTTAATGATATATTGAATTTTCAAAACTGTTTACATACACTTCTATATACTGCTACAGATGATCTTAAAACACTTTTCCATCTTTCTCTGATGTAGTTTATAAGAACTTAGAGAAGGTGGACACCTAATTTTGTTGTTTTTAAAAATACAGTTTACAACTCTCTCTCTCTCTCTCTCTCTCTCTCTCTCTCTCTCTCTCTCTCTCTCTCTCTCTCTCTCTCTCTCTCTCTCTTTCCAATTTTAAGCAGTTGGTTTGAACACATTCTGTCAATGAAATCGGAGTCACCTAAATGATCAGACAGTTAAAAGTCAGCGTGTGAATTCTATAAAAGTATACTGGTACTGTTTTAGAGTTTCTGGATACCTCAGTGGTTTAATAGGCGACGACTGCCAGATTTTGACATTCTAGTCTGATGTTCTTACTAAGAAGGTTTTACTGACACTTGGGACATTGTCAACTTTCCTCATGCTGTACAGACACTTTGAGTACATTACCACTTTATCATATCTGTACAAACAGATACTTAGGACGTTGCAAACTTACCCTAATTTGTTCAGATACCTGGGGCATTGTAAACTTACCCTAACCCGTACAGGCAGATATTGGAGCATTGCAAACTCACATTGACTTGTACAGACAGATACTTATGGACATTGTTAATGTACCCTAACTTGTTCAGATACTTGGGACGCTGTCAACGTACACTACCTAGTATAGATAGATACTTGGGACATTGTTAACGTAACTCTAACTTGCACGGACAGGTACTTGGGACATTGTTAACGTACCCTACCTAGTATAGATAGATACTTGGGACATTGTTAACGTAACTCTAACTTGCACGGACAGGTACTTGGGACATCGTAAACTTACCTAATTTGTTCAGAGACTTGGGACATCGTAAACTTACCTAATTTGTTCAGAGACTTGGGACATCGAAAACTTACCCTAACTTATACAGTACCTTGCCACCTTACCCTAGCTTGTACAGAAAGATTCTTGGGACACTGTAAACTCACCCTAAGTTGTACAGAAATATGGGTACTTAGCCACCTTACCCTACATTGAAACACTAGAACAAGTCACCACTGCTTTGGATAACTTCACATTTCCTGTCTTACCTATGCCATTTCTCTTGTGGCGAACGTCGACACATGCCAGAGTTTGAAACTGCCGTCTTGTAGTGAACTGTGTTTGGCCGCGTCGGGACCCGAGTTGGTTAGGGAACGAAACACTAATTATAATTAGTGTGCAGCAAGCTACAGCGGGCGTTTCTCTGCTCCAACATTTAAAAATTACTCGTGAAACCTCGTCTTTTCCAAGACCAAGACCCCTCTGGCTTCATTACTGTTGCTAGCAGCAGGGAAAGAATTCAGTCTAATATTGTTTTCGACAAAAGATTTATTATTTTATTTATTTTCATTTTTTTGTGGGGGTCGGGGACGAAAAAAAAGATTTACTCTACATTCGTGAAAATAAAAAACCTAAATCACTGTAATATCTGCAACACGAATGGTATTTCTCAAGACTAGGCTAAATGTTAATCATGTAAAGGAGAGAACGACTTTCAGTACACCCCACCCACCCAAAAAAAACTTGCATATGAAATAGCACATGACAATCGTATGCTGATTGTGGCCATGTGGGAATAATGATTAGTGCCTATACCAGTATATAAAAGCTAAGGCCATGTGGGAATAATGATTAATGCCTATACCAGTACAGTTAGAGCCATTTGGGAATAATGATTAGTGCCTATACCAGTACAGTTAGAGCCATTTGGGAATAATGATTAGTGCCTATACCAGTATAGTTAGGGCCATGTGGGAATAATGATTAGTGCCTATACCAGTGTAGTTAGGGCCATGTGGGAATAATGATTAGTGCCTATACCAGTATAGTTAGGGCCATGTGGGAATAATGATTAGTGCCTATACCAGTATAGTTAAGGCCTTGTGGGAATAATGATCAGTGCCTATACCAGTATATAAAAGCTAAGGCCATGTGGGGATTAAATCACACAGTTCTATCAATGCATACAAATGTGAGGTAATGTAGAGATTTAAGGCAATTGTAGAATTTTTTTTTTTTTTTTAAATAAGAAAACACTTAAGTAAATTGAAATCCGTTAACTCTTTATCCTAAAGAAGCAGGATTCATTGAGGAAAATATCACGTGGTTTTCTTTCACAATGCAATGGTCATCGTACAATACCTCACCATACACACGTTTGTCGGTGTCAGAAATCGCCCATCCGTGCACTGCTCTTATTTCTTGACTCCAGATCGCGGTGACCGTGACTGCAATCCGCAAAGCAGAACTTGAGCCATCTGCCACTGGTCGATCTTGGATTAGGAAGGCGTTGGATTTATTTTTCCACTTTGAAAAATGGAAAGTAACCTCAACAGCTTAGTGCACGGTTTTGTATGGTACATAATGCACTGAGAGAACTTTTAAGTCTTGATGAGCCCCACCCCCTCCCATGCGCCTTTCCACTCAACTCATACGGGGAACGAAAGATCCCACAGGGTAGTCGACATACGGAAAGTAGCTTCTAGAAAGTAGTCTCCCTTTTCAAAATATTCCTCGATGATCGTCATCGAGAAAGTAGGTTCTGTTTTTAAAATAGTCATACTACGAACTATCCTAAACAATGATTTTTTTTAAAAGGCCTATTTCTGAAATATTTCACACACGACATTAGGCCTATTTCTGAAATATTTCACACACGACATTAGGCCTATTTCTGAAATATTTCACACACGACATTAGGCCTATTTCTGAAATATTTCACACACGACATTAGGCCTATTGCACTACTAACCACCCAAGCACGTACGTACACTCACACGCATGAGTGTTTGTCAGTGCAATCAGTCCACACTCTAAACAGGCGGTGTCAACGGTTCACGTTTTAGAGCAAAACGTTTTCTAGATTAACACATACACACCCGTACGCTTTCCTATTTCCTCCGCTTCACACATCTGGCGTGCCCGAGGGTCTGAAAATAAGATGACTGTATCAATAACGATGATTTTGACATCCGTCACACCTCGTAACCCGGTTTAAGCAGGGGCTATATTAAACATAAAAGGAAAAATAATCACTCGGAATCTCCGTGTATACACCTCAGATTCAACAAAAACAAAACACATCCACCTGAATAAACCATATGTCAGCAATGCTCAGAAGACAAGATACAACAAATTGTAGCCTCGTTCTGAGGTTAACATCCGGCGCTCTACGTGAATGGACAATGCAGATGCCTTTATCGTTTTTGCAGTTATTCATCCGCCAGCGATCGCAACTTACTGCCTCCCAATTCACCTACGGTAGAAGTTGTTGATACAAGCAAGGTGATATCGAATGTTACTGTATCTACCTTTGGTAGAGTGGTATGATCTTGCTATGTCTTCCTGGTGTGAGGCGCAAATCTTGACTCTTTGATCGCACACGTCAAATGACAGTAATTAGTCTTCATTGATGTTGCAAACTTCAAATGTTTATATTTCAAACTGTCAGAAATGTGATTTGTCTTCATTTTGCGAAATGCATATTTGTGTAATCTCTAATTGTGTGCTTACGAAATCCTATAGCAACAGGAAGTGGAGTTTGAAAAATAACCTTCACAACCAGATATAAATAAATAAACTAGTTGTCGACCTCGACCTTCCAACTAAGCGACGACGCACGAAACGTCGATCCACCGCAATGTTGGTGTATGTTACAATCAAACAGTTGTAACCTGGTTACAATACAACGTAATGTTGGTGTATGTTACAATCAAACAGTTGTAACCTGGTTACAATATTCGTAATGTTGGCTCATGTTACAATCAAACAGTTGTAACCTGGTTACAATATTCGTAATGTTGGCTCATGTTGAAATCAAACAGTTGTAACCTGGTTACAATATTCGCAATGTTGCTCTATGTTACAATCAAACAGTTGTAACCTGGTTACAATATTCGCAATGTTGGTGTATGTTACAATCAAACAGTTGTAACCTGGTTACAATATTCGCAATGTTGCTGTATGTTACAATCAAACAGTTGTAACCTGGTTACAATATTCCTAATGTTGGCTCATGTTACAATCAAACAGTTGTAACCTGGTTACAATATTCGTAATGTTGGCTCATGTTAAAATCAAACAGTTGTAACCTGGTTACAATATTCATAATGACGACAGCCCAATATTGGCTCATGTTAACAATCAAACAGTTGTGCCTGGTTACGAAATGCGTAATCTTGGCGAATGTTAAAATCAAACAGGTGTACCCGGTTACAAAATCCGTAATGCTGACCATGTTAAAATCAAATAACTGTACCCGGTTAGTAATGGTGTTGGCGGCGCATGTTAAAATCAAACAGCTGTACCCGGTTACAATATCCGTAATCCATTTCTCATTACAGACAGCACTACTTTCTCCCTACCGCCACCCCCTCCTCCACCCTTCCTCCTTTTCATCCAAAGAATCAACGAAAGGTAAAAGTCTTGGGCGTGTTGTGACATCTGCAATGCCGATCACGATAATAAGCGCGAGTTTGTTTCTCTTTCTCTGCCGACATCCTGTCTTGACGTAACAGCGGGAATGGTGTGAAAAAAAACCTATAAATGTGTGTTTTAATCATATGAATATCTAACTCACATATTCGGAAGATTAGAAAGAGGGAAGAAACACGATTTGTCTTTTTTATAAACCTTCAGCGGTTCTTGTCCATTACTTAATAAACTATTTCCTTCACGTGTTGGGGATTAAAGATTGGGGGTGTTGGGGTGGGGCGGGAGGGATACAAGGTATGGCAGCAAGGGGAACAAATGAATGAAGTCGTCTATCACTTTCTTTTTTGTCTGCGACACCCAACTTTTTTTCCCACCCACCCAGTTCACTCATACCATACACACATATACACACACTAAATAGTACCCATTCTTGTTCACTCCTACCATACACACATACACAAACACTAAATAGTACCCATTCTTGTTCACTCATACCATACGCACATACACACACACTAAATAGTACCCATTCTTGTTCACTCATACCATACACACATACACACACACACACTAAATAGTACCCATTCTTGTTCACTCATACCATACACACATACACACACACTAAATAGTACCCATTCTTGTTCACTCATACCATACACACATACACACACACACTAAATATACTAGTTATTGTTAGAAGACAATGTCACACTAGTACTAGTTATTGTTAGAAGACAATGTCACACTAGTACTAGCTATTGTTAGAAGACAATGTCACACTAGTACTAGCTATTGTTAGAAGACAATGTCACACTAGTACTAGCTATTGTTAGAAGACAATTTCACAATTTCACACTAGTACTATATTTACTATTATAAGAACTAAATGGAAGGTCTCAACTACCATCGTCACAAATAACAGATGTAAGCCCCCCCCCCCCCCCCAATTTTATTTTTAAAAGTATTTTCACGTTGAAATGTCGCAATAATCGCAAAAGACTGTCATTTCAGAGGACTTGTCTTTGCAAACACGCCGTTAAATATGCGGCAAAAAGTCGGTGTCGTGCGCGCAGACTTGCAAAATGCACTCCAGACATCGCCTTCCTTAATCGACAGTTGATTTGTCACAGCTTCATTATTAGAGAAAGAGGATGTGGGGCTAGCCGACTGAAATTCTCCCATTACAGTATGGAATTTTGGAGTGAGTATCAATCCACTTGGATATATATTTTTTTATGATTTAAAATTGTTACAGATTTATTATTTGTAGAGGACAACACTGTTCGTTTTAACTGAAGATGCAACATCTACACACTTCGTTTTAATAGAGGAAGCATGATCTACACACTTCGTTTTAATTGAAGAAGCATGACCTACACACTTCATTTTAATTGAAGAAGCATGAGCTACACACTTCGTTTTAATAGAGGAAGCATGATCTACACACTTCGTTTTAATTCAAGATGCATGATCTACAAGGGTGCGTTCTTTTCTCGTTAATAGCTAAACTGTCAGAAATTGGATACATGTTTTTCCTTCAACCCGGCACTGACTCCCAAGGCTGTTCCGTTTTGTTTTTACATTTATTTGTTTTCAAGTTCTGCAACTCTGTGTATGTTAGGCCTCAGCATTGTTTAACAGTTCTATAACTCTGCTTGTGTTGGGCCTCAGATTCTTTAAGAGTTCTATAACTCCGCTTGTGTTAGGCCTAAGAATTGTTTAAGATTTCTCTACTTTTACATTTTAAGAATTGTTTAACAGGTCTGTAACTCTACTTGTGTAGGCCTCGGCTCTATTTAAGAGTTCTGTAACTATGCCTGTATAAGGCCTCAACACTATTTAAGAGTTCTGTAACTCTAATAGTAAAGTTTGCTGCTGTCAGTAGTAGTGAAATTTCTTTATGTCAGTAGTAGTAAAGTTTGCTACTGTCAGTAGTAGTAGTGAAGTTTGTTGATGTCAGTAGTGAAGTTTGTTGATGTCAGTAGTAGTAAAGTTTGTTGATGTCCGTAGTAGTGAAGTTTGTTGATGTCAGTAGTGAAGTTTGTTGATGTCAGTAGTGAAGTTTGTTGATGTCAGTAGTGAAGTTTGTTGATGTCAGTAGTAGTAGTGAAGTTTGTTGATGTCAGAAGTAGTAGTGAAGTTTGTTGATGTCAGTAGTAGTAGTGAAGTTTGTTGATGTCAGTAGTAGTAGTGAAGTTTGTTGATGTCAGTAGTAGTAGTGAAGTTTGTTGATGTCAGTAGTGAAGTTTGTTGATGTCAGTAGTAGTGAAGTTTGTTGATGTCCGTAGTAGTAAAGTTTGTTGATATCAGTAGCAGTAAAGTTTGTTGATGTCAGTAGTGTAAAGTTTGTTGATGTCAGTAGTGTAAAGTTTGTTGATGTCAGTAGCAGTAAAGTTTGTTGATGTCAGTAGTGTAAAGTTTGTTGATGTCCGTAGTAGTAAAGTTTGTTGATGTCCGTAGTAGTAAAGTTTGTTGATGTCAGTAGCAGTAAAGTTTGTTGATGTCAGTAGCAGTAAAGTTTGTTGATGTCAGTAGCAGTAAAGTTTGCTGATGTCAGTAGCAGTAAAGTTTGTTGATGTCAGTAGTGTAAAGTTTGTTCAGAAAAAGTTATATCGAATAAACGTATAATCAAACAAAACCGCTTGCTTGTGTCTGCGAGAAAATAAGTGATAAAATATTTACAATGGACACTGGCAAACAAACACTAAATACTTAGAGGGAATCACACAGAACAGAAGCTTGAAATAAAACACTGCCAAATAAACACTAAATACTTAGAGAGAATCACACAGACTAGAAGCTTGAAATAAAACACTGCCAAATAAACACTAAATACTTAGAGAGAATCACACAGACTAGAAGCTTGAAATAAAACAGGCAAATAAACACTAAATACTTAGAGAGAATCACACAGACTAGAAGCTTGAAATAAAACACTGCCAAATAAACACTAAATACTTAGAGAGAATCACACAGACTAGAAGCTTGAAATAAAACACTGGCAAATAAACACTAAATACTTAGAGAGAATCACACAGACTAGAACAGTAGAAGCTTGAAATAAAACACTGCCAAATACACTAAATACTTAGAGAGAATCACACAGACTAGAAGCTTGAAATAAAACTGCCAAATAAACACTAAATACTTAGAGAAGAATCACACAGACTAGAAGCTTGAAATAAAACAGGCAAATAAACACTAAATACTTAGAGAAGAATCACACAGACTAGAAGCTTGAAACAAACACTAAATAGTTAGAGAGAATCACACAGACTAGAAGCTTGAAACAAAACGAAAGCAGGCGCAGGTAATTCTCAAGCCAAGTGCACTTCTGAAGCTAGAGACTGGAGTGAATTACTGCTCTAATCTTCTCACGTGGCGTTTCGCTAATTTGCTCGCGAGGTACTTTCTGGGGTGAGCGAGATACTGGCACGTGGGCGCTTAAATACTGCAAGCTGAGCGCTCAGTGGGGGAGTCGCTATATTTATATTTATTTATTTGCTTGCGTGTTTCTTTTCAAAATTTCAAAAGGGTTCCACTTGATCCTTCACAAATCTGACATTGTACAGAATCTCTAGAGCTTAGGATCTAAAAGTAGCAGGCACACTGAAAGGTAACAGGTTCAAAAGTTCAGAACGTAGAGACCTCAAAGTAACAGGTGCCAAGGTACAAAGCAAAGAAAGAGACCTAAAATAACAGAAACAGAGCACAAGCTGGGACTTAAATGCAAATGAAACAGAGCACAGGTAGAGACTTAACAGAAACAGAGCACAGGTAGAGACTTAACAGAACATAGTAGAGACCTATAAGGAAAAGAAACAGTATATGTAGATATATAAAAGTAACCGGTACACAGCAAAGGAAGAGACCTAAAAGTGACAGGTACAAAGTAAAGCGCATATACTTAAAAGTAACATGTATAAGAGCACAGGTAGAGATCTAAAATTAACAGGTACAAAGTACAGGTATGTAATGACCTAAATGTAACAGGTTCAAAGTATAGGTAGTGACCTAAACGTAACAAGTACAAAGTACAGGTAATGACCTAAACGTAGCAGGTACAAAGTACAGATAATGACCTAAACGTAATAGGTACAAAGTACAGGTAATGACCTAAACGTAACAGGTACAAAGTACAGGTAATAACCTAAACGTAACAGGTACAAAATATAGGTATGTAATAACCTAAACGTAACAGGTACAAAGTACAGGTATGTAATGACCTAAACGTAACAAAGAGAGTAAAACGTTCTTGACATAATAATATGGCATAGCTACGACTTTCACATATCCACCAACGACATTAGCGACTGTCACGCTTTTAGGAATCGTTTATACTGAATTGAGGAATATTACCTACTGAAACCGCTTTTATACACTGGTCATAACATACCTATTGAAACTGCTTTATACACTGGTCATAACATACCTATTGAAACTGCTTTATACACTGGTCATAACATACCTATTGAAACTGCTTTATACACTGGTCATAACATACCTATTGAAACTGCTTTTATACACTGGTCATAACATACTCATTTAACTTATATATACTGGTCGAAACATGCCTACTGAAATTACTGATATGTATTGGTCGATACAATCCCCTTAAAATTACTGGTATGTATTAGTCGATACCATCCTCTTAAAATTACTGGTATGTATTGGTCGATACAATTCTTTTAAAATTACTGGTATGTATTAGTCGATACCATCCTCTTAAAATTACTGGTATGTATTAGGTGATACAATCCCCTTAAAATTACTGGTATGTATTGGTCGATACAATCCTCCTAATGTGATAGTGGGAGAGAAAGAAAGAGTGAACATGATCATGAGAAAGTGATAAAAGAAGGGAGAGAATTCTAGAAATAAAATGTGGCTTCAGCTCTTTCGGGGAGGTATTGCAAAAGTAAGAGCTAACCATACAGCATAATGCAACCAATCAAAATCCAAAATACAATATTTTCTACAGCCTAAAATCTAATTACCATGAATGAGAAATGCAATCTGAGTGAAAACACAAAAAGTGTGTTGTGCAAGGTCACAGTGATGTGTTTGATAGCCTGCACGCACGCACGCACTTTACTTTTAATTGCGAGTTCCTTTACGCACTCTACTATTTTTATAGTTGTAGTGCTACTGGCTAGCTCTCTTATAGGTTGTAGTGCTACTGGCTAGCTCTCTTATAGTTGTAGTGCTACTGGCTAGCTCTCTTATAGTTGTAGTGCTACTGGCTAGCTCTCTTATAGGTTGTAGTGCTACTGGCTAGCTCTCTTATAGGTTGTAGTGCTACTGGCTAGCTCTCTTATAGTTGTAGTGCTACTGGCTAGCTCTCTTATAGGTTGTAGTGCTACTGGCTAGCTCTCTTATAGTTGTAGTGCTACTGGCTAGCTCTCTTATAGTTGTAGTGCTACTGGCTAGCTCTCTTATAGTTGTAGTGCTATTGGCTAGCTCTCTTATAGGTTGTAGTGCTACTGGCTAGCTCTCTTATAGTTGTAGTGCTACTGGCTAGCTCTCTTATAGGTTGTAGTGCTACTGGCTAGCTCTCTTATAGGTTGTAGTGCTACTGGCTAGCTCTCTTATAGGTTGTAGTGCTACTGGCTAGCTCTCTTATAGGTTAAAGGTCACGTTATTTAACAAATCTTTATTCTGGATCACTGAAGTATACAACAGTAAAAGTTTGATCAAAATGTGTCCAGTACTTATTTCTTAAACCCTCACAAACACACAGATATAGCAATGCTATTATAAGTAGATATACATGTCTAGTTAAGTTTACTTCCGATTAAGCCCATTCTTACAGTTGATGCAGAGTTAGCTTAGATTACTCAAGAGTTGTCTGCACTTTTAGTTCTGATGAGCCATTTCTTACAGTTGATGCAGAGTTAGCTTAGATTACTCCAGAGTTGCCTGCACTTTCTGACAGGGAAATACTGGAGTGAGCGCACCTGTTGTATATGACAAGCACAGCAAGACATGCACGATAACCGTATATTAGATTTCTTCCATACTTTAGCTTTGTTTGTGCTTGCGCAAGCACTCACTCAGTCACTCACACACTCACACACACACACACACCAACAATTTTCCACCCTTCACTCTCATACCATCTTAATGCATGGGGGTACTTTTTCCAAGCCCCAGTCCCATGTGTACATAAGTTTATCTTAGCCCCCCCCCCCCAATTAGGTCAAAGTTATCAGCTTTTTACAGCAAATTCTGATTTTCTTAATTAACTATAAAAGTGTTTAGATATTTGCAGATCATGGGTTGAAGAACGTCGCAATGACTAAAACCGTAACAAAATCAATATCATTTGTTGATAACATCCGGGTCATCTATTCAGCATGTGCCACTTAAATTTTATTTAAAACTGTAGAATTTTTCATCTCTCACTTAAGCATGCTTCGAAGGTTAAATGTAATATGATGCGGTGTAGTGTTTTATGGGTCACCCAAGGATGCAAGATGATCACAACGATGATGATGGAGGACAATACGTCACACACTTGACGACAACACGTCACACACTTGACGACAGCCACAGCAGAGAGATGTACACAACATGCAACACCGTGTTTACAGCTTACACGAGCCTTTATTCATGGCAGTCCATCGCCAGACTCTCAGTCACTCTAGCTACATAGCTCTCTGTATGCATACATACAACCAAGCATCTTTTGACACACACAAGCGCTAATCATATTCCATGAGGGCGGCCTTCCCTGAAGACCATGTTGACCTAAATCAAAACTCTAGCATGAAAGGCTTCTAAAAATAACTTCTGTGTTTTCTTACTTTCGTTCTAATATAATTTACTCCTAAACTACTTAGAGATGTATAATGCTTTTACTATCAAAGTAATCTCCACTAAATACTCTTTAAATACAACACTTTACTCCTTAAACTACTTAGAGTTGTATAATACTGTTAAAACTACACTAAAACTTTAAATACAACACTTTACTCCTAAACTACTTAGAGTTGTATAATACTGTTACTATCTAAGTAAACTACACTAAAACTCTTTAAATACAACATTTTCCTAACGAATAATTTAAAAGATAAAATACAAAATAAATTAAATAACTATATTCATGTGCCGTGTCAAAACCATATTCACACAAACAAATCCTAAAATACACAAAGAAAATAATATAACTAGCCTACAAAAATATATAAATACAAATTGCAACCCATTTCCTATCTGAATACATAAATATTAACTTTAGTTAATAACGACCTAAAGCATTGTAGAACGATTAAACTATGCATACCAGCACATCACTACACATTAACTACATCAGAGACAACACCGCACCGTGCGATTTAAAACAAAGTGAGCAGAGTGCTGACCTAATTTTGTCCTACATTGCAAGTGAAAGAAAGTGAGCAGAGTGCTGACCTAATTTTGTCCTACATTGCAAGTGAAAGAAAGTGAGCAGAGTGCTGACCTAATTTTGTCCTACAGTGCAAGTGAAAGAAAGTGAGCAGAGTGCTGACCTAATTTTGTCCTACAGTGCAAGTGAAAGAAAGTGAGCAGAGTGCTGACCTAATTTTGTCCTACAGTGCAAGTGAAAGAAAGTGAGCAGAGTGCTGACCTAATTTTGTCCTACAGTGCAAGTGAAAGAAAGAGTTGTAGTCTTGTACACGTACACACACATTCCACAGTAAAAACAATATTATTAATGCTTGAGAAGGATTTAAATTATTAGTATTCAATGCTACAAAACACTGAATTGTTAGGAAAATATTATTAATGCTCGAGAAGGATTTCAACGCTACAAAACACTGGATTATTGGGAAAGGAGCATATAGTTAAAATCGGGCATGGCCATTAGGTGAGCTTCGCTTTCTCACATATAGCCATTTGCATATTTTCGTAACAACCCTTCATAATTAAGAATTACTGCCATAAAGACAGCACAGGGAATGCCAACAAGGCCTTTTTGTCTTGTCTCTCTCAATAAAGTAACTGATTAAGTTCTTGGAAAACAATACACAAGACGTGCTTAACTTGTGTGCATGCTCCAATCCCCTCACCCCATATAAAAACATCTGCACCCCTGCCTTTATGTACATATTATGTCCCTTATGGGACATGCCGCTAGACATACCAAGTATATATACACTGAGCCAATTTAGAACATGGTTCATATATACCAAGTATATATACACTGAGCAAATTTAGAACATAGTTCATATATACTAAGTATATATACACTGAGCCAATTTAGAACTTAGTTCATACATATCGAGTATATATACACTCAGCCAATTTAGAACACAGTTCATATATACTAAGTATATATACGCTGAGCCAATTTAGAACATAGTTCATACATACTAAATATATATATATATAAATTAAGATTAGAGTAGTACGTGTTTGTCCATACTGTGGTAGAGTAAATTTGCCTATGCCAATTTCTAGACTTAATTGTTATATAAATTGTTTAATTGTTGAAGTGACCCGACCTTGTGCACTCCTTATGATGGTATTTTTGTAAGTGTCAGAGTTGGAGTAAACAACTCGAGTTAAGAATATGCTAAAAATTGCTGATGCAATCCAAACCAGTTCCAACTTCATCAGTAGTTTTTATTATTATCCAATGGTTAAGATTTATGAGAATGAGATGTTCCAATGGGCTGAGGTCAAACGTTTACCTGCTGTATAGAATTAAATTGTCTAATCACTTGAATGTGGTGTGGCAAGAAGCCCAGCCATGGCTGTTAGCTTAATGGGAATAAACAGCCTTTCCTTATTTTTACCTGAATCTCCTGGTTTACTGCTTATAAACTACCACAACCATGGTAGACACGAGAAGTATCTACCACAGTAAGTGTAAGGAATAAACTGCACTCCATTGATGTATGGTGGCAAAGTATTCTGACTACATGGAGCAATTTCTGGTACAAGGAAATTACTGGACATTGCTACAATGGTTCAGCATGCGGGAGCTAATACGGCAGAGCACCAGACGGCCTTGAGAGAGTAGCGGCTAGTCAGTGTTCTACAATTTGTGAAGGGAAACATGTAGAATTGACAGTAATAACATGAACAGTAAATTTGTCACTTTGCTATGAAAGGTGTACAAAAAGACTATTGCAGCGTTACACAGACAAGGTTACTTAAAAACGATTATCACTTATCTCTAATAACTCCATTTCTGTTCTCTGATAAGAACTACCTTGTGGTTTGTATTGACACTAAAATGTTTGTCTATAATGTTGTGGAAGAGAGAAAACATTTACAGCGCCCGCATATCTGGCAAGTGAAAGAGACAAATTGTATCTGCTAGAGAATTATTAACAACATAAATTAAGATTCTCATCACCTGTAATAGTTATGGATGATTAATTAATTAATAATATCCATTAACTAGATGGCATTGGCGTCATACTTACATTATATAAAAGCTACTTTAGATTAGATACATATTTGTCTATAGTTATAAGATATGCAGAGTCAGCTCAGAATAGATACGTATTGGGCTATAGTTATAAGACATACAGAGTCAGCTCAGATTAGATACGTATTTGTCTATAGTTATAAGACATGCAGAGTCAGCTCAGATTAGATACGTATTTGTCTATAGTTATAAGACATGCAGAGTCAGCTCAGATTAGATACGTATTTGTCTATAGTTATAAGACATGCAGAGTCAGCTCAGATTAGATACGTATTGGGCTATAGTTACAGGACATGCAGAGTCAGCTCAGATTAGATAGGTATTGGGCTATAGTTACAGGACATGCAGAGTCACCTCAGATTAGATTCGTATATGTCCAAGTTACAGGACATGCAGAGTCAGCTCAGATTAGATTCGTATTTGTCCACAATATAAGATGGTAAATCTGGAAACAATGGAGTACCGCACGCTGCTTTTGACAAGCACGACGGTGACAGATGTGATGTGGTTGTTTCCACCAAGGTCATCACACAAAGCCAGATGGCCATTTCCTTGTGGTAGCATTCTGTGGCATTATTTTTGTCTGTATGTGCCAGTGAAACTAGAGAGAGGGAAGAGGAACACACACATGCACTTTCTCATACGTTCGCAAGAAACATTACATCATACAAACTCCTCACAACACACGCAATTAATCACGCATAACTTACACTATATAAAACATACAAACTCCTCACAACACACGCAATTAATCACGCATAACTTACACTATATAAAACATACAAACTCCTCACAACACACGCAATTAATCACGCATAACTTACACTATATAAAACATACAAACTCCTCACAACACACGCAATTAATCACGCATAACTTACACTATATAAAACATACAGCACTGAAAGAACCAAACTATTCCCGCACACAGACAAGCAACATATACATCAGAAATACTTCCCCACCCCATAAGCACAATCTTTTCATAATTAGTTCACACACACACACACACACACACACACACACACACACACACACACTTCTACGCATCCACAATATGCAGTACATCCTCACAACATATAAATGCATAACACACACACATACACACGCATAAACTCACTTAAACAACGACCCCATAACTCCATCACACAAAAACCATCATCAGAGCATACACAACACACTCACATTTACCAGCATCGCACATATAAAGCCAACATTTCACATGCGCCCGCGCGCGCGCGCACACACACACACACACAGAAAAAAGAACAAATATTACCACGGACATAAGAATTCCTGTGGAGAAGGACTGCAGAGCAAAAGTTTAAGTGCGCATAGGGCGTGCATTTCTAGAAATTCTGACGTGAATTGGAACAGTCGTGCCGTTATTTTGTTTTTATTTCATTGTGCAAGTCTCAGTGCTCAGTATAAGCAGTTTGTTTACTCACTCCTCAGTACACGCAGTTGTTTACTCGGTCATCAGTACACGTAGTTGTTTACTCAGTCCTCAGTACACGCAGTTGTTTACTCAGTCCTCAGTACACGCAGTTGTTTACTCAGTCCTCAGTACACGCAGTTGTTTACTCAGTCCTCAGTACACGCAGTTGTTTACTCAGTGTTCAGTACACGCATGGATCTAATGTCTGTAGTAAATGTGCACAGAATTCATGCCTATGCTTCAAACTTTTGGATAACTGCAGCGAATAAGTGGCTAGGGATAAATATACAAGGAACTAGTGGACATGGATATATGTACTGGGATAATCGATATGGATAAATGTACATGGAACTAGTGGACATGGATATATGTACTGGGATAATCGATATGGATAAATGTATATGGGATGACTGCAAACGGATGAAATACACAAAACTGATGGACAGTGATGTGTGTGTGTGTGTGTGTGTGTGTGTGTGTGTGTGTGTGTGTGTGTGTGTGTGTGTGTGTGTGTGTAATGGACATAGATTAAAACAAAACGAATAGGTCTGTGTGTAATGTTTGTATTCTTGGATCGAGAAATCGGAATAAATGCAAATGGACAAACGTGCATGAAATAATTGTGAATACGTGCAGGGTTGGATTAAATGATTCTTTCACAAAATCAAACTGTCTAAGAACATTTCTCTCCAAGCTAACGCCCATTTTGCACACTGCAAAACGACGAGCATCAGTAACCTTCTCGGCAGACGACATCTTTATTCCAAGACTGATGAACTTTGACTTCGACTTGATTGGCTAGTTGGTTGGCTAATTATAGTCTCTGTGCAGTATGGCTATTTATTAGACGTTCAAGCTCATGTGACTCGTGTGATCAATGAGAAGTATGGAACACGGGGGGAGGGGGGCTCTCCTTTCACCTGTTTTGGTGACGGCACGTAGAGAACCCTAACGCTAAACATTTTCAGAATATTTTCGTCTGGAAGTAAACTATTTGTGTGCAGCCAGCAGTTGCAGTAAAAGAAATCGCGGTGAACTATCGTACCCGGCTATCCCTCCGCATTTCTATTTTGCTCTAACTGCTTCACACGGTCCAGGACAGATTGCGATGCTTTACCAGTCTATTCTCCTCAAAACGTGACGCAGCATTGGTGAAAGCATTCTTGATACGTCAGAAAACATGACGCAGCATTGGTGAAAGCATTCTTGATATTCAGAAAACATGACGCAGCATTGGTGAAAGCATTCTTGATACGTCAGAAAACGTGACGCAGCATTGTTGAAAGCATTCTTGATATGTCAGAAAACATGACAACACTGAAAACATGGAGGCACATCAAAGAACATGAAATTCATCAAAGAATATCTAGAAATCAACGAATACCTGAGTATGTCAGAATACATGGCAATATTTCACGGGGTGTGTGAGTCATCACAGCACTGGAATATACCTAAAGACAATGGCATACCTAGTATGTCAGAATACATGGCAATATTTCACGGGGTGTGTGAGTCATCACAGCACTGGAATATACCTAAAGACAATGGCATGCGTTGTAGAACACAGGTAAATTTAATAAAAGAGGGATAGATCAAACAAGATCGGAATGTGTGAAAGACCTAAGGAGATACAGGAGGACGTGTGGGAATTCTTTAAGAAGTACTGGGAAAATCAGAAAACGTTAAATCATTCCAGAAAAACAATGGCAGATCAAATAACACTGAATCAATCTTTAAATGCAAGGAAGATAAAAAAACCAAACTACTGCAAAATATAACAGTCAGACAATAAGAATACGTTAAAACAGAACAACACACTCTAAAGTGCATTGAGCAATTATTTTTATAATATTTTTATTGATACAACTTTCCCAAATAGTTTCTTACGAGCAAAGATATTTTTTTAATCAGATCCTGGAAAATTATTACTCCACGACCATCAACCCTACCTATGACTCCATCTATTGCGTTTATACCTGTTTTTAAAAATAAAACCCGCACCACCACTACTAACATCTATGACTCCATCTATTGCGTTTATACCTGTTTTTACTACTAACACCTATGACTCCATCTATTGCGTTTATACCTGTTTTTACTACTAACATCTATGACTCCATCTATTGCGTTTATACCTGTTTTTAAAAATAAAACCCGCACCACCACTACTAACATCTATGACTCCATCTATTGCGTTTATACCTGTTTTTAAAAATAAAACCCGCACCACCACTACTAACATCTATGACTCCATCTATTGCGTTTATACCTGTTTTTAAAAATAAAACCCGCACCACCACTACTAACATCTATGACTCCATCTATTGCGTTTATACCTGTTTTTAAAAATAAAACCCGCACCACCACTACTAACATCTATGACTCCATCTATTGCGTTTATACCTGTTTTTAAAAATAAAACCCGCACCACCACTACTAACATCTATGACTCCATCTATTGCGTTTATACCTGTTTTTAAAAATAAAACCCGCACCACCACTACTAACATCTATGACTCCATCTATTGCGTTTATACCTGTTTTTAAAAATAAAAAAACCCGCACCACCACTACTAACATCTATGACTCCATCTATTGCGTTTATACCTGTTTTTAAAAATAAAACCCGCACCACCACTACTAACATCTATGACTCCATCTATTGCGTTTATACCTGTTTTTAAAAATAAAACCCGCACCACCACTACTAACATCTATGACTCCATCTATTGCGTTTATACCTGTTTTTAAAAATAAAACCCGCACCACCACTACTAACATCTATGACTCCATCTATTGCGTTTATACCTGTTTTTAAAAATAAAAAAAACCGCTGCACCACCACCACCACCGCTACTAACATCTTCTCCCCAAAGTACGTCACACAGAAATCGTGGATGTTAACAAGAAACAGAAATTTATTAATGCTATAAATTTATCTGCACACTACACAACATAATTTAACATTTAATCAGAAATAGAGTAAGGACGTACACGACACAAACACACACGGGTATAAATAAATAAATATGTAAATCAATATGGTTCCAAGTCCAATAATTCACTTATCGATTGTCTACAGTTGGATGCCTGTCACAGCTTAGTTAACACTAAATTTCAATCAATGGCCATTCAGTAACCATAGAGCACTCCTAAAATGTTCACTATCAAGTGGCAAGTAAAACGTAATCAACGATATTATGACATCACGAGAGAATAAAGATAGATAACTCATAAAATGTCAACGATGTGAGTCATGGATTTTCATCCCTCCTGCTTTCTCGCAGAGGTGGATGACGTCAGAGGCAGGGCACTGCACCTTCATCGGTTCGCTCTCGTCACTCAAGGTAGGAAGTCAATCATAGTGCACTTGCAGCTAAGCGTAGAAACAAGGAAGTAAAGAATAACTGTCTCCACAATACCACACTATCACCTGGTTTCAAGTGGAGACTCCTGGAAACACGTCTTTCTATGGCAGAGAATTTTCTAACAGTGATGAGAATACGAAATTTTTCCCCACAAGTCGGGCTTGCCCCTCCTACTGGTCAGTTACAGTTGGCCAGTATCAGGTCATTGGTCAGTTATGATGTACCACTCATTCTGTCTGTTGACTACAGTTGCTCAGTGTCATGGTTAATGCGCTTAAAGGTAACAATCCCTGGCGGCCAAGCCTGGCTACTCCAGTAAAAGATGGCCGCCGAATGTGTTAAAGGGTAGCAATAAAATATCCTTTTAACTAGACTGTTACCTGAGTATCTTCTAGTTACCAGAGTATCTTCTAGTTACTGTTTAGAGAAATACTTACACTTTTCCACTACATGTTATTCTTAACAGAGCACAAAGTCTACTATAACACTTTACTACCTAAATGTTAGCAACACAAATTAAATGCACATAATAATTAGCACACAGAAAATTAAATGCAGTGTGTACCTATAAATAAGTGACAAATAGAAGAAGGGGTAAAAATATTTATCACAGCATCAATTAATGGTCTTTTTTCCTTAATTGCCTCCTTTTTGTGCATCTTTAAAGCGTCACTAATTGCCTCAATCCACCTTTAATTTTGTCATTAGGTCAGGTTTTAACTATGCCTTGTAACAGTGTTTCAATGCTTTAGTTTATTACATTCGCACTTTTTTACCTCAAGCATCGATCTGTCAATTGCCCAAAAGGCCCGGACGTAAGCGCGTCTGATAATAAGATTCAGCTGCGCCCGCGCTGATCTAGTTATAAGCAATATCGTGAGATATATCTCTCTTGTGACGTCAGAAATAGCCTATAAGACTCTCTATTGAGGCTATGTAGATATGTCCCAAGTGTCTCATCACGTCACACAAATAAACTTACAAAGTCAGAAATAGCCTAAGACTCTGTTGAGTATGTCATAATGCGTAGATATGTCCCAAGTGTCTCACTACGTCACTCAAATAAACTTACAAGGTCAGAAATAGCTCTAAGACTCTCAGCTGAGGTTACGTAGATATGTCCCAAGTGTCTCACCACGTCACACAAATAAACTTACAAGGTCAGAAATAGCTCTAAGACTTTGTTGAAGCTATGTAGATATGTTCCAAGTGTCTCACTACGTCACTCAAATAAACTTACAAGGTCAGAAATAGCTCTAAGACTCTATGTAAATATGTCCCAAGTGTCTCACCACGTCACACAAATGAACTTACTATGTGAGCAAGTACATCGAATGTTTGAAAAGTAGTGAATGTGCGCGCGCGCGCGCGTGCGTGTGTTTGAAGGGAGGGGTGAGGAGGGTGAGGGGGCGTTTCATTCGCCTAGCTGCCCTAGCACTACTGAACACACGTCAGTAAATAATTGGAGAAGGAGATGGAGGGGAGGGGGGAGTGCATTTCAGTAAATCACTCAACAATACTTAAATGTCGGTTCAGTCAGTGGTGCGTGACTTGAGATCGAGCGTACAGAACGTTACAAAATGCTTACGCATTCTTAGAGAGGCGGGGGAGGGGAGAAGAAAAAAAATAAATGTTTTAATTATCAATCACGACTGCAGCAGGTCCAAAATAGTCCCTAGATAGCAGATACGGACGACAGAGCAAATGAACCTGTGCCAATAAACAGATATTTATGACTTAGCTATATTGATTCGGAACTATTAAGTTCCATTTAATTTCCATTAATGTATGACGGTGAGATTTTAAGATATTCCAACGCACGTCAACAAAGCTAATCATAGTTGTATCATCTGTGTGTGCGTGCGTATGTGTTAGTTTCAATGTTGTTTTACTTTCTGAAATCTTACGCAACCACCATTTTTTTCTAATTGCAAACACGCACGCACGCACACACGCGCACACACACACACACACACACACACACACACACACAATCACAGAACAATTCATAATAATAAATGTATAGAAATGATAATACAAAAAAAGACACATAAGGAAAATAATTTATATATTCAGTTTAAACACACTAACAAACTCAAAAATACTGTTTTTGCATGCAATAATTCACGTTCGTTTCGCTTTGCTGATATTATATGTAATGATTAACTCTAGAGACATAGTTCTGCCCACTTGGTAGTAAAGCTCTAACATGTCAAATAAATCTGACATTATATGTAATGATTAACTCTAGACATAGTTCTGCCCACTTGGGAGTAAAGCTCTAACATGTCAAATAAATCTGACATTATATGTAATGATTAACTCTAGACATAGTTCTGCCCACTTGGGAGTAAAGCTCTAACATGTCAAATAAATCTGACATTATATGTAATGATTAACTCTAGAGACATAGTTCTGCCCACTTGGTAGTAAAGCTCGTGTTAAAGCTCTAACCCTGTGTCATTGGCCGAGGAGGAAGCTTGATGGTGCTTTGTTTACTTATTGTTTGCCTTGACAGTTTCTCAGAGTGTGAAGGTGCCCCAGGCAGCAGTCAAAATGCCTACTCAACAATTTTCAACTGCCAAAGTTGTCTCATCCCTTTTCCCATCCTCACAGAGAGAGAGACAGAGAGACAGTGAGAGAGAGAGAGAGAGAGAGAGAGAGAGTCCAAATAATCACTTGTCCAACATAGAACTAAAAGCCATCTAGGTTTATAAACACACGTGTGTAACGTTAAAACACATGTGTGTAACTTTAAAACAAACACACGTGTCTAACTTTAAAACACCTACACACGTGTGTAACTTTAAAACACCTGTGTGTAATTTTAAAACACACTTGTGTAACTTTAAAACACCTGTGTGTAACTTTCAAGCACATTATATGCGTACTACGTGTCCACTGTAAAACATATTCCCCACACGCAGCCATTATATCAGTACTGTCCACTGACATTGGTATAACAGCGCCCGCGATCACATTACAGCGCATGCGCAATAGTACATAATAGTTCTCTCCTGTCTGGCAGACCTCAATGATTTGTTGGGGGGGGGGGGGGGAAGCGTTAAAAGAAGAAATTTCTTGCAGAAAAAGCGACGCAAATCCGTCATAACCTGACTAGTGTGGACCCTGACCCTGACTAGTGTGGACCCTGACTAATGTGGACCCTAACTAGTGTGGACCCTGACTATTGTGGACCTGATAAGTGTGGACCCTGTTTCATAAAAGGAATGCAATGAACGAAACCTCAATCATACTGGTTTTTTTTTTTTATTTCTGGCACTTTACGAAACTAAGAGTAATACTGAGCCTTGGTTTCCTTTAGTAGCTCCCTGTTGTTTTTAACGTGTATCGACAGTCACAGTTGTAAATGTAACACAGAAATATATTTACTCTGACATACTTCAATTCTTTCTTAATACAAGAACGTTCATCTTAATCTTGTCACACGGTTCAAGTGCGTCATAACTTAGTCACAACATTCCACTAAGCCACTCTCTGTCTACACGAGTCAACCACGTCATAACGTTATCCACTAGCCACTCTCTGTCTACACGAGTCAACCACGTCATAACGTTATCCACTAGCCACTCTCTGTCTACACGAGTCAACCACGTCATAACGTTATCCACTAGCCATTCTCTGTCCACACAATTCAACAACATCACTTTCTGCCCTCTTCATTTTCTGTTCACAAAATTCATCATCCAAGAACACTACTCAACTACAACCCAAACATACGTGAAGTCAAACAAATAAATTTATGCCACTTTCAAATAACTATGTTCCAGTATCCACTGCCCGTTCTATCAAATCTTAGCCTGCTACTTTGTGCTTTTTTTAAAAAATTTGTTTACTGCTGATTGTTTGACTGTGGGTATTTTTATTATCCAAATGTATGTACATAATAACACTCAAGTGTATGTATATTATAACACTCAAGTATATAAATCTGAGTAGACTGATTTAATTTTCACGCCCTACGGATCCCACTGTTTCCTTTTTTTTTTTCTTTAATGAAGAGTTAATTGCATTGACAGCATTAGAAGTTCGACGCATCAGTCACAGGCTAAGAAAATGTGCAGGTCTGTTATTTCTTTATGACGTGACAAAGCAGACGCTGGCATGACCTTGAACCCTTGTCTCCGGTTGGCTATGACATTTGAAAACTATCCTTTATTCCATTCTTGTCTTCTGCCTAACTTTGTTAGTCGGGTATGTGAGGGAGGGGAGTTTCTGTTTAGAACAAGAAAAATAAATTCCTAATCAAAACAGACTGACGCTGAATATTGTTGTCGGAGTGGTTTGGGTGTGGGATGTTGTCAGTAGTCAGTCAGTGCACGAGGAAAGTCAGGCAAGCGTGCAATTCGGACTCGGCATGAAAAACAGCTAACGCTCAAAAAGCCAGGCTTTATTCCCGTAAAAAATTACACGGCTCTGGAATGCAGGTATTTATACTAAGGAATTAAATTCTAGAGAGGTTTCACAAATTAGAGACGAACGCTGATCAACAATGAGCAACCTTTTCTTTTTCCTGGTACTAAGGGTGCTTTCTACCCTGTTTTTCCCTCGTGTGTGAACGTAAACGAAATGGTTGGGAAATAAAGGGGTGGAAGAAGAAAGAGGTGGTCGTCGCCGCTTAGTCACCGCCGGCAAAGTCTTTCTTCCATTCCCATTGTTGTCTCTAGGATATCGATCTTTTAGCTTGGTGGATTCAGGCCCCTTCCTCGCGGCTTCCGCCACTTCTATTGTCTTTTTGCGTAGGTTGAGGACAGGTTACTTGTCAGTCAGTCTGCCCTCCCATCACCATTCTCTCTCTCTCTCTCTCTCTCTCTCTCTCTCTCTCTCTCTCTCTCTCTCTCTCTCTCTCTCTCTCTCTCTCTCTCTCTCTCTCTCTCTCGAGGCATTTTAGTTTATGAATCAACATTTTATTGATTCCTTAAGAGAACTAAGCTCATTGAACGGTGACTTTTTACGTGCATTTCTGCTAAGTCCGGCTTGCTCAATGGGCGCGTTCCTTTTGCAGGCAGATAAAATGAACAGTGAGTTTGACATTTAGTATGTAAGAGAATCTAAAAGTATATATAAAATGTGTGTGTGTGTGTGTGTGTGTGTGTGTGTGTGTGTGTGTGTGTGTGTGTGTGTGTGTGTGTGTGTGTGTGTGTGTGTGTGTGTACATTTGATAATTGGTAATTACATTGGTAATTAGTATAATGCTTGGGAGTAGTGTTATATCATATCGATTGTCGTGTCCGAGAGAGAGGGAGTGAGGCCTGTAGTCATTTGTGATTAGAGTGGACTTGTAGTAAAAGTGACCTTTTTCCTCAGAGGGCAGTTGTTTGACTACGGCTACATGCATTTCCGCGTATCAAGGAACTGACCCCTGGGCCAGCGCATTTGCCAAGTGCATCGTGACCACTGTGTATGCTGCTTTCCAGCCCGCCATCATGAAGTGAGGGAGACTTGACCTCTACTTCATTCACGATAAAAACCAATAATGTGCTGTCACTAAACCATTGACCTCTACTTCATTCAAGATAAGAACCAATATTGTCTGTCACTATACCATTGACCTCTACTAAGATAAGAACCAATATTGTCTGTCACTATACCATTGACCTCTACTTCATTCAAGATAAGAACCAATATTGTCTGTCACTATACCAGTGACCTCTACTTCATTCAAGATAAGAACCAATATTGTCTGTCACTAAACCATTGCTTTCAAAACTGTTCTTGGAAAATATGCCAGGCCATCTCTATGATGACCATTCAAGCATTTTAATTACACATTACCAATTATTAAACTTATAATTAACGTTATTATTAATAAATAGTTGCCACTACAAAACCACAGAGTAGCATATTTTATCCACATTTTCTGTTTCCAAATAACCTGGATTGTTGGGTAGCTGGGGGCTAGAGCAGTTAGACAATTGTCTATCTAACCAACTGAATTATACATAGTTACTCTGCGGTCCAATCCTGGAATATGGACTCTGCCTGTAATTTTAATTAATGCAGGCAGGGGGTGCATTAACACTAACTACTATTTATCGTGACCATCCACTCCACCAGACGTCACGAACTAGAAAACAAGCGTACAATTTTCAAAAGTATGCAATTTAAGTGTCATCTTCGATCAAACATTGCTTTTGTAACAAATCATCTTACAGGAAATTATTTTTTTCAATCGTCTTACACGTAACTAAAAGTAAAATATAAAACTCACATCGATAGGTCATTAAATCTTAACCGAAGTCAACCCAACGTTTGTGTGGGTACTTGTTCTATCAAATTCTGATTCTGAAGTATTCAAGTTCTCATTAACTCCATGTTAGCATGCTCTCATAAAGATTTTCACACTGGACAAGCAGAATAAAGTCCAGAATAATGCCGAAAGTATTTTTTAAAAATAATGTCATCATTCCTTAAGGCGCTTCATAGACTACTCTGACTTTCTTGACCTTGGGGCGTCATTTACAAACAATCTGCAATGTGCTTACCACCTCTTACTGGAAACGAAACGTAATATCAGTCTGCAAAAAAAAGGACCCTAATACCTGTCTAAAAACGAACCCTAATACCTGTCTATAAACGATCCCTAATATCTGTCTAAAATCGATCCCTAATATCTGTCTAAAATCGAACCCTAATATCTGTCTAAAAACGATCCCTAATATCTGTCTACAATCGAAACCAAATAATTGCCAAGAAACAAACCCAAATATCTGCCCAGACACAAACCCAAATATTTGTCTAGAAACGAACCCAAATATCTGCCCAAAAACAAACCCAAATATATGTCTAGAAACGAACCCATATATCTGTCTAAAAATGAACCCAAATATATGTCTAGAAACAAACCCAAATATATGTCTAGAAACGAACCCAAATATATGTCTAGAAACGAACACAAATATCTGTCTACAATCGAAACCAAATAATTGCCAAGAAACAAACCCAAATATCTGCCCAGACACGAACCCACATACTGGTCCAGAAACAAACCCAAATATTTGTCTAGAAACGAACCCAAATATCTGCCCAAAAACAAACCCAAATATATGTCTAGAAACGAACCCATATATCTGTCTAAAAATGAACCCAAATATATGTCTAGAAACAAACCCAAATATATGTCTAGAAACGAACCCAAATATATGTCTAGAAACGAACACAAATATCTGTCTACAATCGAACCCAAATATCTTATACAAACAAACCTAAATATCTGATACAAACAAACCTAAATATCTGATACAAACAAACCCAAATATCTGATACAAACAAACCTAAATATCTGATACAAACAAATCCAAATATCTGATATAAACAAACCCAAATATCTGTCTGGAATTATTTGTGACCACACTCCATCCGCACGACTCCGTTTGTCTCTCGATGCCAGACTCCCGGGAAAAAAAAGTTTGTTCGCAGCACAGCACGAAGATATGGCAGGGACCAGAGACCTACTCCCTCGTGATGTTCCATAATTAAACTCCCCCACATCATTCGAGCTTCGAGTTCAAATCCATCTTTTCACTAAGTGTACTTAATCAATGGGACGAGTTACGTTTTTTTTCTTGAATCCATGGCTTCACTGTATTAGTTCACTGAACTTTTACTCTTTTCACTCTTCATTTTTCCTATGTATTAAATCAAATACTTTAATCCTTTTTCCTAGGTATTAAATCAAATACTTTACTCTTTTCACTCTTCCTTTTCCTATGTATTAAATCAAATATTTTCATCCTTTTTCCTATGTATTAAATCAAATACTTTAATCCTTTTTCCTAGGTATTAAATCAAATACTTTACTCTTTTCACTCTTCCTTTTCCTATGTATTAAATCAAATATTTTCATCCTTTTTCCTATGTATTAAATCAAATATTTTAATCAAATACTTTTATCCTTTTTCCTATGTATTTAATCAAATATTTTCATCCTTTTTCCTATGTATTAAATCAAATGTTTTCATCCTTTTTCCTAGGTATTAAATCAAATGTTTTCATCCTTTTTCCTATGTATTAAATCAAATATTTTCATATATTTGTGATGACGTGCCCCTATTGTAAGTTAAATTATAGTTATATCACTTCTATTGTTATTAATGCCATAGTTGTTGTCTCAAAGCAACTAGAACTGAAAAGGGTTATATATTATTATCAGGAAAAAAAATTCGCAACAGCAGATTTCCACAGCATGGTCTATTAATTTGCACGTTTCATTTTGCTCATAAAGAAAGACTTGAACACTTCTCTCTAGCAATCTTCAAAAACTTTATAAAGAAAGACTTCAACACTTCTCTCTAGCAGTCTTCAAAAACTTTATAAAGAAAGACTTCAACACTTCTCTCTAGCAATCTTCAAAAACTTTATAAAGAAAGACTTCAACACTTCTCTCTAGCAGTCTTCAAAAACTTTATAAAGAAAGACTTCAACACTTCTCTCTAGCAATCTTCAAAAACTTTATAAGACTTCAACACTTCTCTCTAGCAATCTTCAAAAACTTTATAAAGAAATCATGCACGAACACAATGAAATATATTTATTTTTAAAAATGTTTAAGAATTATTTAAAATTATGTTAATATTCAAATAGCGCTTGTACTTTATCTGAATGCAAAAACAAGCAACACACACACACACACACACACACACACACACACACACACACACACACACACACTCAAAAACACATATAAATAGTCTTGGAATGACTTAGATCATTATCCCAAAAAAGTTATTGAGGTCAAATTAAAATGTACACTTATTTTCAGTAATGTTTAAAATAATACTAAAATAAAAAGTGTATATAAACAATGCAAATGAACTTACCTGATCACAAGTATCAGCACCCCTGCGTGGAGCGGCTAGAGCTTGCTTGATGCCAACGGCCTCGCCATCGATTCGACCCACAGCACGTGGAACATGCACGTTGCAGTATACATCAGCAGAAAACGACCTCGAACTGTGACCGTGGTCTCGAACGTCCTTGACATTGCTACCTATCTCACTCCCTCCGTTCTGGTTGTAGAGTAAGCCGTTTCCATGAGGAGGAGACCCATGCTTCAGCAAAAAGTCTCCCACGTTCGCCGCTGTTCCGCGACCTTGGACGTCGGCTTGACCTTGACCCTGTTTGGAGCCTTGACCCGTCTGATTTCCGCTGGAGGCGGGAGTACCTTGATCCCAGTGGAAGCTGCGGAGGGACAACTGCAAACCGCATACCCGACACCGAAAACAACGCCGGTGGAAGAGAACCCCAACGTCCACCCGCTCTACCGGGTACACCCTCTTTCCACACCGGTAGCACGGGTCGGCGGGCTGCACTGACGGACGCCACATGCCCCCGCTAAATCCATTGCCGGTGACCATGCCGCTGCCATGTCCAGAGCTTTCACCACCGTCGCCGACATCGGAGTCGCAGTCACTACTTTGATTGTCGTCCGCCATCGATAAAAATGTCTTCAGCTAGGAACGTTTTGACTCATCCAACCGTAACCGACAACCACATTACGTTCAAGTTACTTTCTGGTGATTTCTCGCCCAGGCGCCATTGTGCACGCGTCTCGGCAACCATATCAGTCCTCGCATTTTGTGCTTTTTCTGCCAAATATATATATTATTTTTTAGTTCACTTGTTTTCAGTACTACAACTGTGGTTTACATTGTTTTTTTATTTAATTGCTTTTTACGCAATATTAGTAAATATTTTTCTTTTTAAAAGTAAAATGTGTTTTCCTTTTAAAGAAAGACAAGTCGTAGACTATTTTATATAAATTCTGAACATATGCAATTAGTAATAATTGTTAAAATATCAGTCTCTGAAAGATTAATTAATTAAAATAATCATTTCATTAACTAAGTGGTGTACGTGTCACAGTTGTAGTGTTGTGATGAATACAATAAAAAAATTTTGGATAATTATAAACTTAAATCTTCAAAGGAATACAAACAAAAAATGTTGGATAATTATAAACTTAAATCTTCAGAGGCGTACAAGCGTTTCAGCAATCTTGCTGAAGGGGAGGGATGGGGAATTCTCTAATTTAGAGGCAGGTATTCATTTCCTCTAAGAATCAAGTGTTCCCAGAAAGAAAAATATATACATGTGTGAAGACGATATTAATGAGCCAGGCTTCACCTGTTGCGTCACGTTGTCTTCATGGAGAAATGTGCAGTACTTTCACATGTCGCGCTTTGCTGTTAGAAAACGTTGTGCTTGCTTGGAACCTAGTGTCGCGCTTTGCTGTTAGCATTAGAAAACGTTGAGCTTGCTTGGAACCTAGTGTCGCGTTTTGCTGTTAGCATTAGAAAACGTTGTGCTTGCTTGGAACCTAGTGTCGCGCTTTGCTGTTAGCATTAGAAAACGTTGAGTTTGCTTGGAACCTAGTGTCGCGTTAATAATTAGAAAGTAATATCGAAAATAGCCGAGAACTAGACGGTGCTTTCTGTTTATTCTTTCATAACAAAACATACTACATTAAAAAATTTTAAATTACAATGATATCACGGTTTTAATATGAATTTTTATGAATTAATATGAATTTTCCCCTTAATTAGCTCCGCATTATAGAAATATCTTCATGCCCTCATTTTCACCGCTCTCTTTGTCCGGCCAGTGAACTCCCTTCAGAGAGGAGCGCTCCAAGCAAGTTCAAATGTGTCAGCCATAACACTATTTTTTTTTATATTTATTTTAACCGATTAGGTGGTGGCTAAACTATCGCCAGGCAATATAACTAAGGGAGATCTGATACATCACAAACTACGTATTGTGCTAGTGACTCACGAACGACGCCACAAAGTATCGTGACGTCATTTTTTAAATTTAGAAAAATAATCTGGTAATGAAGGCGGGAACATCCACTCTTGTAATTGATTTTGTTTTGTGTCTCTTCAAGGCTGTGTCTGTTAATGCTTCCAGGCGGAAAACCAATAGTAGGAAGAAAAAACTTTGTTGCAGTTGCTTCAGCATTTGTAAATATTTGCTTAGAATTCATTTTGTTGTATTGATTACACCCAGTAACATATATGCGTGCTTAAGAATAAGTGTAGAATTTTTCATGCTTTCCCTTGTTATAATTAGCCATTTTGTTGTATTGATTACACCCAGTAACATATATGTGTGCTTAAGAATAAGTGTAGAATTTTTCATGCTTTCCCTTGTTATAATTAGCCATTTTGTAACAGATCAGTTCATTAACTGTGGAAAACGCCTTGTAACAGACTATTCACTATTTGTAGAAACACTCACTTTTAATAAACCGTTTACTATCTGTAGATAGTGCTCACTTGTAACACACCGTTTTCTATTTCAAGAAAAAGTTCGCCTGTAACAATTCGCTGAAAAAAAGACTGTTTTCTAGTTGTGACGTCGGACATTCTTTTATGTCAGCAGCTGGACTGAGAGTTTGGGCGACAAATAGGTTGCTGTACGCATGCAAACTGCAGCTCCGACTCTGTTAATCGTCTCCGCGGACAATAATGGGCTCATCGTCAGTTCGTCCCCGACAATGAGAAATAAACCCCGGGTCCCCTTGGAGCTTGTGGAACAAATATTGGACTAAGGCTCAAACGTGAAAGTCGCTGACGCCATCGCTTGAGTTCAGCCTGCAGATAACGACCCGCGCCATTGATTAAAATAACAATGAGCAGGGAGACAACTGGATTGATCAAATAGCAGTGAGCAGGGAAACAATTTACTGCATTCCACGTTCAGCTCTCATCTGCTCAACACGCGAGTTCACTGCAAGTTCAAGTTGAAGTCATCATTGAGCTCAGTAAATGTGTCAGTTGGTCACTGAATCCATTACAAGGACAGTGCCGTGTACAACGGGCATATTATTATTTATAATGCTTAAGGTCAATAAATTTAACAATAAATTTATCAAAAGAAAAATCAAATATACATATGACAATTACAATGAAATAGTCAACTAAACACAATATTCCATGAACCCATGTTCAGATAACTATTGTTTACAGTCTCTCTCTACATATATATGATAATAAAAATATAATTAGAGGTTCAACAATAAAGTCAATACAAATTGCAGGTTAATCCTATCAGAGAATAGAAATTGAGTTATTAGAGTTAAATGTGTAAATTTTATGACTTGAATAAGTACTGCTTCACAATCTTTTACTTGCTTTTGCAACAATGTAACAGTGTCAGCTCCCACAGTCTTTCATTTCCTTTGCAACATATGTCAAAATGTCCGCTCTGCTGTTCCCACCACTGGAAACTCTGACACACTGCTGTATTCTCAATGTCTCTTCCTTGTCACTCCTTCATGTAGGACATGATTTCAGCAATTCTGGTAACTTCACTGTGCCAGAATGTACCCAGCATACTTGCTATGATACATCAATAGTGCATAGCATACTCCTTTACGCTTACATGCTCTACAACACACTTTGCAAGTTTCCCGTGCTTTCCTGGTCAGTCATGTCCAGTGAACAAACAAAGAGTAGCTAGGAACTTGAAATGTTGAACTTGAGGCTCCACTTGAGACTCACAGCTCAAGGTTGAACTCACACTCACAGGGCAAGACTCAAACCAACAAAAAAAAGGCATTTGATCACTGCAACATATAATTAAGGAGCAAACATAAGTTTCTTGTTTATCAAAATATAACTCCAATCTATCTGACACTCCATTCTCAAACTTACATTTCCTGCAACAGTATTCATTAGCCCCATACATGCACAAGGTATGATAAACACAGTATATCAAACAATGTCACATATTAATACACCACATGGATGCAGCTTAGTTCGAACATTTATAGTAACAAAAGTTAATTCACATAGTACAACAAGTATAACATATCATAGTAAAATGCATGAAATGTTTCAAAGTCCATTCTCTCTCAATCAGTCATTTAAACTCACCACTCAAGTTAATGACTGCCTACAAGCCGGACTTTCTCCTTCTTTGCCGCTGGAATTCAAAGTGATTAAAGTGTAAAATTCTCTACAGCAAGTGAACTCCTTAAACTCAGCTCACTGGCTAGTCTCGTTCTCATAAATGATTTTTATTGGATAATAGGAAACTGTTCACTCAGTTTCCATTAGGTCAGCAAATCTAAAATATTCTTGTCTTATAGGCTGTTTACTTCAAACTCAAACACTTTCAAACTAACACTATAAGGAGTGCCCAAAGTCGGGTCACTCTGACAATTTTGCAGTTTATATAACAATTTAATTTTAAAATAGGGAGGGGCAAATTTACTCTATCACAATCACCAAAAGACAACTTCGCAACTTCAAATTAACATACTTCCATTTCTGCTTTCGACGAAAACAAATCTTGGCTCCTGGCATTCACTTATTTATTGCTGAACATCTGAGTTCACCAGCTATTCAAAGAACATGAGTTTTATGAAAGTATAAAAGAACATGAAAGTATCAGGCCTCAATAGACTGTGGTCATCTGTATTTTTCATCGGTCTTGTGGCATAATTCATAAGAAAAGTCATTGTGCCAGTTCTTAAGCCACTCGTGACAGTGACGGCTGGCTGAATCCTAAGAATATTTTCAATCCTATTCTTTACCCTTTATCTCAAAAATTCTTACCCTATTGTCTCAACATCGCCCCTCTGACTTCTCCCTGTAAACGCCATAACCTCATGATTTGACTGTACATCGCCCCTCTGACCTCTCCCTGTAAACCAAAACGCCATAACCACATGATTTGACTGTTTACATCGCCCCTCTTACCTCTCCCTGTAAACCAAAACGTCATAACCACATGATTTGACTGTACCTCGCCCCTCTTACCTCTCCCTGTAAACGCCCTAACCACATGATATGACTGTACATCGCCCCTCTGACCTCTCCCTGTAAACGCCATAACCCATGATTTGACTGTACCTCGCCCCTCTTACCTCTCCCTGTAAACGCCCTAACCACATGATCTGACTAAACAGCGCCAAACTGGTGCTAGTGACTTTCCGCCTCTAGAAAATGTTAAGGTGGTTTGTGAAAGGTATCCCACCACAAGTCTAGCTAGTAAGCAAAATAATTCCACAAAACATCATGTGCTGTGACTGGCTGTCCTTGTCGTCTGCAGCACTGCAATTCGCAATACCAGTACTTAAATTAACAATACCTGCACTGAAAATAGTAATACCAGCACTGAAATTAGCAATACCAGCACTGTAAATTAGTAATACCAACATTGAAATTAGCAATACCAGCCATGTAAATTAGTAATACCAACATTGAAATTATCAATACCAGCACTGAAGTTAGCAATACCAATGGCTACTTGTTAAGGCTGCACAATATATAGAATGTGTTAATATTACTCCTTGTCATCTCACCGACAGAGGGCGGTTGAGGATGTGCGCCAAACTGGTGAAACATTTTCACCCCTTTCCGCCAACCCTCCCGTCTTCCACCTCGGGACACAATGTGAGGCTGTGGGGTCCCACTGGAGTACCCCAGATCAGATAACGTCTTTTGACGAAATGATCAACGCAAGCTCCAGTGGTGAAGTTAAAATATAGCGTAACCATTACTCCTTGCCGTGACTTTATAATATTCGTTTAAAATACACCACCTTTAACAGGTACAAAATATTCATTTTCTTAGCGCCACTGACGTGAAAATTTACCGCCACTAGTACCGCAAATGAAATAGTCTATATCATTATAAGCACACTGCCCGTACCGCCACTAGTACTGCAAATGAAATAGTCTATATCATTATAAGCACACTGCCCGTACCGCCACTAGTACAGCACATGAAATAGTCTATATCATTATAAGCACACTGCCAGTACCGCTACTAGTACAGCACATGAAATAGTCTATAACATTCTAAGTGCATTGCTTAATATGCTTACTAGTATATGAAGCTCGTCTGTATTCATTGGTAACATGCTCGTTTGTGTACATTGGGAACATGTCGCCATTAAAACGTGTGTGTACATTGGTAACATGTCGCCATTAAAACGTGTGTGTACATTGGTAACATGTCGCCATTAAAACGTGTGTGTACATTGGGAACATGTCGCCATTAAAACGTGTGTGTACATTGGTAACATGTCGCCATTAAAACGTGTGTGTACATTGGTAACATGTCATTGAGCTAGTTTGTGTACACTGGTAACATGTCATTGAGCTAGTTTGTGTACACTGGTAATATGTCATTGAGCTAGTTTGTGTACACTGGTAACATGTCATTGAGCTAGTTTGTGTACACTGGTAACATGTCATTGAGCTAGTTTGTGTACACTGGTAATATGTCATTGAGCTAGTTTGTGTACACTGGTAATATGTCATTGAGCTAGTTTGTGTACACTGGTAACATGTCATTAAGCTAGTTTGTGTACACTGGTAATATGTCATTGAGCTAGTTTGTGTACACTAGTAACATGTCATTAAGCTAGTTTGTGTACACTGTAATATGTCATTGAGCTAGTTTGTGTAAACTGTTAACATGTCATTAAAGTTCGTTTGTGTACACTGGTAACATGTCATTGAGCTAGTTTGTGTAAACTGGTAACATGTCATTAAGCTCCAGTATTTACACTGGTAACATGTCATTAAGCTCCAGTATTTACACTGGTAACATGTCATTAAGCTCCAGTATTTACACTGGTAACATGTCATTAAGCTCGTTTGTGTACACTGGTAACATGTCATTAAGCTAGTTTATGTAAACTGGTAACATGTCATTAAGCTCCAGTATTTACACTGGTACATGTCATTAAGCTCGTTTTTGTACACTGGTACCATATCATCATAAAGCTTGTTTGTGTACACTGGTAATATGTCATTGAGCTAGTTTGTGTACACTGGTAACATGTCATTAAGCTCGTTTGTGTACTCTGGTAACATGTCATTAAGCTCGTTTGTGTACTCTGGTAACATGTCATTAAGCTCGTTTGTGTACACTGGTAACATGTCATTAAGCTAGTTTGTGTACACTGGTAACATGTCATTAAGCTCGTTTGTATACACTGGTAACATGTCATTAAGCTCGTTTGTGTGCATTGGTAACACGTCATTAAAGCTCGTTTGTGTGCATTGGTAACACGTCATTAAAGCTCATTTGTGTGCATTGGTAACGTCGTCATTAAGCTCTTTTGTGTACATTGGTAACATGGAAAATCGCACAGAAACCCGATCGCATGAACTGAAGTATTCATTGGGACTATGACTTTCAATTTCTATATGTATTATCAAAACACATAAATCTACTGATTGAGCTCATTTGCACAGGTGATCCAGATTCCTCTTGGTCTTTAAAATCATCTATAGCATAATTATGCGAGCACTGAACTGCCATTGTACCGAGAGTGGCAGACGCCACAATTATGCGAGCACTGAACTGTCTTTGTACCGAAAGTAGCAGACGCCACAATTATGCAAACACTGAACTGCCATTGTACTGAGATTGGCAGGTGCCACAATTATGCAAGCACTGAACTGTCATTGTACTGAGATTGGCAGACGCCACAATTATGCGAGCACTGAACTGTCATTGTACTGAGATTGGCAGGTGCCACAATTATGCAAGCACTGAACTGCCATTGTACCGAGAGTGGCAGACGCCGAAAGAAAACAAACCCAACTTGTTAACGAGAAAGAGCACTTTGCATGAAATTGGAAGTAAACGTTTCCAAAAAAAAAGAAAAGGAAGAAGAGCAGAAAGACATAAAAACTATAAAATATAACAGTGGTTGGAATGTAAAAAGTACAAACTTTGTTTATTCAGTAAACATTTATAATGTCGACAGTCCTACAACATTTTAGAAAATATTTTTTTTCCCTTCTTTGGAGGTAACCTTCTACTTAATTAATTGTTAACTAGTTCTTCATAGAGCTGCTTTTATTTATACATTTATGTTTAATATTTTTATTTACTCAGTTGATTAGACTTTTTGTTTGTTTGTTAGTTAGTGAATTGGTTGGTTGCTTAACTGGCAGGATGGATGGTCATTTATTTACTGAATTCTAAAAACTGCAATTGTTCTCAAATCGCAGGAATTAACAAACATGCAATCAGTCAAAAGCTACCGTACACTCCACATTGCTTTAGTACAAATAGACATAGCCATGGCTTTTGTTCATAACTTGAGTTCTAAATCATAGCCATGGCTTTTGTTCATAACTTGAGTTCTAAATCATAGCCATGGCTTTTGTTCATAACTTGAGTTCTAAATCATAGCCATGGCTTTTGTTCATAACTTGAGTTCTAAATCATAGCCATGGCTTTTGTTCATAACTTGAGTTCTAAAATCATGCCAGATATAATGAAAAGGCTTTCCAGTTTGGAAAAAAAAATTGTATTGATGTGCAATGTTTGTGTTAATAAGAAATAAGAAATATTAATAAATTGCCACTTTTTTTATATACACATACACATGCGCGCGCCAGAGTGTCAGTACTCGTTGTTGGTTATTCTCTTCAAGGAACACCCATATTTCTGTAGAACACCCATATTTCTGAGACTCATAAAGTATATTTTCTGTTTATAGAAGCAATTTTCTGTGATTTAGCTGCTGAACTTGATCAGTATGAGTCAGCTTCTCTAACTGTTTTTTTGTTGCTGGGTATATTTATTTTTATTTTTTTAACACCACTCGAAGTACTCCCACTACCCTCCACCCCGTGTAAGACAAGAGGGCTTCTAGACCTTTCAGTCAGCAATAACAGGGAGCCTAGTCGCGTGCTACGGAACATGCCAAGAGAATAAGGTAACTTATAATTATGTCGATTTTCTTGGGCTTTGTGCGCGAGTAGAAGTTTACATTCCACGTGATACCGTCGTTCAACGAACAAGGCAGGGGGTGAGGCCGCTCGCTAAAAAGCAGAGAGACTACGGTAATTTACATTGGATTTTTATTTATTTATTTTTGTTTCGTGCATGACAAGACGTTAGGTTCCTACACGGAACCGTCCAGTCTGCAAGGTAGGGAGTCGTCGGGCCGTGTACTTTAACATTTATGTCGATTCCTACCACCACTGCTTCCCCCTTTTTCCACCCACCCCCTCCCCCAAAGCAAGTTTGACAAGATTTTTGTGCTTAAAATTGTGCATGACAGGACGGTTCGGCTTCGCCTTGGAAGCGTTCAGTCTACAGTGAGAAAGCTAAGTCGCGTGCCATACAGGCGCTAGCCAAGAGAGAGAAATATGACGCTGATATTTCTGAACTTTGCGCATGACAATGACGTCACGTTTAGTTCCGAAGTGGAAGCGTTCAGACTGGAAGTCGGGCCGCGCGCTATTCAAGAGGGACATGCCAGTTTCAGGCGTTCAACTGAATCATCGGCTTCGCCAGGGAACGGCGACTGCTCGAGAGGTCGACATCGTAGTGTGTGCTGATGGTGTTTGTTTAATTCTTCAAAAGCGTGTACAGTAAAATGGAAAATGCCATAGCAAATCGAAGTGCGATAACTGATAAGCTCCCCTGAGTAAGAGATGTCAAACGCGACGAGTCCTGGCCTAGATCACTGTACGAGATAGATGTACATAAATTTAATTGCCTAAATTCTGCAATGGTGACCACTCTGTAATGCAGATATATGGCCTAGATTACTGTACGAGATAGATGTACATAAATTTAAATGCCTAAATTCTGCAATGGTGACCACTCTGTAATGCAGATATATGGCCTAGATTACTGTACGAGATAGATGTACATAAATTTAATTGCCTAAATTCTGCAATGGTGACCACTCTGTAATGCAGATATATGGCCTAGATTACTGTACGAGATAGACGTACATAAATTTAACTGCCTAAATTCTGCAATGGTGACCACTCTGTAATGCAGATATAATGTAACTGCTTACAAATGAACATGTAACTTAGTAATGCAGGTGAAATATTTTAATTGCTTTAAAAATTGTTTTTAAATAAGAAAATATATTAAGAGTAGGATAAAGACTGATAATGTGATATCTAAAAGTTAAGGAAAAGATGTGGATACAATTATGGATAAATATGGTTTACAAAATAAGTGGATTATAGGCCTGCTATGAAAAAGATGTGGATACATTTATGGATAAATATGGTTTACAAAATAAGTGGATTATAGGTCTGCTATGTGGATGTGGATAAACAAGCAATACGGTAGGAGAACGATACGGGACGGTTACAGATAAGATACAAATATAGTGAGGATAAATTACCGATAAAGGATTCTAATTAGATCCAGTAACGATTCTGATAAGTAATATAAAAGATTCTGCTAAAGTACGGATAAGATTCTGCTGAGGTATAGAAAAGACTCTGCTAAGATGTATAAGATTATAAGATATGCATATGATTCTGCTAAAGTGAGAATAAGATTCTGAAAATATATGGATGAGATTCTGCTAAGATTCTACTAAGATATGCATAAAATTCTGCTAAGATATCGATAAGATTCTACCAAGTTGTGGATTAGATTCAGATGAGATATGGATACGATTCTGCTATCATTAAGATTCTGCTAAGATATGCATAGGATTATGTTAAGATGTGGATAGGATTCTGCTAAGATATTCGATAAGATTCCGCTAAGATTTTGATAAGATTCTGCTAAGATATAAAATATGGCTAAAATTCTGCTAAGATATAAGATATGGCTAAAATTCTGCTAAGATATAAGATATGGCTAAAATTCTGCTAAGATATGGACAAGATTCTTCTTAGATATCGAACAGATTCTACTAAGATACAATATAATTTTGTTAAGATATCCATAAGATTCCGATAATATATGGATAAGGTTCGATAATTTACATAATATATATGGATAAAAGAGTGGTGAGCACGACACGCTAGTAAGACGCATATAATATCCCAACTCTGCAATGCCAACTCATTGTGTGTCTTCATCAGATGTCGGGACTAAACTCACCACTTGGACTAAACTTAGCATTGCACATGAAAAATAGTACTGCAATGAACAGTGATACGCAGAAGCAACCCTAAGCGACTGTTAGAAGCACGCACGTGACTAAACTGACAGCAATTTCAGTGAATGTTTTACGCGGAGTTAATGGATCCAAATGACCGGCCATCGGACTCAAAGCAAACTGAGTCTAGACTCTAGAGGTTCACGGTGACAAAATTAAATTAAAGCAAAGGGCAACCCATACTGGTATCGTTACAATTAAAATAAATAAATTGCTTAACAAGTAAACAGGACTCAGGGGAGAACACTCAGAAATGATGTCACTAATTGTTTCTTTTTCATTTGTACTACAGAAAATATTTCATGTGAAGTCCAGCTTTTCAGCACTAGAAAATTCAATGCATATAAATTCATAAATGGTAACATATAACAGCGGTTTATCTGTAACCCAACAAATAAAATAAAAAGCTCTAAACACCGTACAAAGGAACTCAAATCTAAATAAACATAATGCAAGTCGAACGGGAATAAATGAAATGCTTTATCGTTTACTTTTTATTTTTCTTTCAGTGCTTTGTTGTCGCAGATATTCATTACATTTTATTTTGTTGCTTTTAAAAACTAAAAACATGTTTGTTGTTTTGTGCTGAGCAATGTATATTTATTTCTCTGCTTTTAAAAATATATGACACATATCAAGATGCGATCGTGAAAAAGAAATGCGCGTTGCCATTTTTACTGTCAGGTGCATGCTGAGTCAGAGATAATTACATTATAATGTAGGAATTATTTTATGTGGTTGAAATTATTATCGGCTCTCAGATCCATGCTTCAGAAAATGGCGTCGTTTGAATTACTTCTTTCCATACTGCCAAGCAAAATATATATTTACAATTGCTCTTAGTATTAGAAGGTGGATTTAACCATATAAAAGCAGGAGTGCCCGCCAACTCCACATTTCTGAACTGCCAAACGAAATCGATCTGGTACATATGAACTGCCCTCGGTTCACTCAGATCTTGGACTACCTACGGAATGTGAAAAAAAAGTTGCTAGTCTTGGTAAAGAGCGCGCGCGCGCGTGTTGTCAGTTTGCGTGCGGCGAAAGCAGGTGGTCAGGTGGCAGTATTAGTCATAGCATTCTCAAATTTAAGCCTGATTAACATCATCAAAACTGAAGTGGGTGGAGAAGGTTGGGTGGAGAAAGTGTGCAGCATAAGAACTGCGGTGTGGCCAAGGGGAAGAAGGGGGGGTGGAGAGAAAGAAAGAATAGTCACAGCTAATTAGTAAAGGAGAGTGAGGATGTAATATTTCTGAAAACGTACTGAGAAATTTATTTGCATTGTCTCTATGTCATTGGTGAGCTCAGTGTTTGCACTGGCCGTGTCTCGTTAATGTTCAAACCTTTCACAGTGCATGCATGAAAACTTTAGGAAAATAAAACATGAACAAAATTTACGTACTGTTTTCATCTCTTCACGACGTTATCAAGTGTGTTAAAAGTCTACACTGTCCACTAAAGTTCTCTGTAACATCAAGTCTGTTAAAAGTCTACACTGTCCGCTAAAGTTCTCTGTAACATCAAGTCTGTTAAAAGTCTACACTGTCCGCTAAGGTCTCTGTAACATCAAGTCTGTTAAAAGTCTACACTGTCCGCTAAAGTTCTCTGTAACATCAAGTCTGTTAAAAGTCTACACTGTCCGCTAAAGTTCTCTGTAACATCAAGTCTGTTAAAAGTCTACACTGTCCGCTAAAGTTCTCTGTAACATCAAGTCTGTTAAAAGTCTACACTGTCCGCTAAAGTTCTCTGTAACATCAAGTCTGTTAAAAGTCTACACTGTCCGCTAAAGTTCTCTGTAACATCAAGTCTGTTAAAAGTCTACACCGTCCGCTAAAGTTCTCTGTAACACCAAGTATGGTAGACAGACAACACATTTTATCAAATCCGTTGGAGGCATATACCCGATACATTAGTATATTTACTGTTTATGACATATTACCAGGTCAATAGGAAATGTATAAAAGGTCTAAGGCAGTCGACCAATATTCTTTAATTTCGTTTTGTTTATATACGCACAAATGTCTAGCTCTATAAATGTTTACGGTATTATTTAGGCCTATAAAAGGCATATTCAATACTAGCTCTATAAATGTTTATAATATTATTTAGGCCTATAAAAGGCATATTCAATACTAGCTCTACAAATGTTTACAATATTATTTAGGCCTATAAAAGGCATATTCAATACTAGCTATATAAATGTTTACAATATTATTTAGGCCTATAAAAGGTATATTCAATACTAGCTCTATAAATGTTTACAATATTATTTAGGCCTATAAAAGGCATATTCAATACTAGCTCTATAAATGTTTACAATATTATTTAGGCCTATAAAAGGCATATTCAATACTAGCTCTATAAATGTTTACAATATTATTTAGGCCTATAAAAGGCATATTCAATACTAGCTCTATAAATGTTTACAATATTATTTAGGCCTATAAAAGGCATATTCAATACTAGCTCTATAAATGTTTACAATATTATTTAGGCCTATAAAAGGCATATTCAATACTAGCTCTATAAATGTTTACAATATTATTTAGGCCTATAAAAGGTATATTCAATACTATTCAGTTCTCTAAAAGCATACAAAATAGTATTCAATTCTGAAGAATACCTATAACAATTTTACTTAGAGCTGCAAAAATATCTTCACAATACTATTTAAGGTTAAATTTCTACACAAAACTGGGCCAATTTAGGTGTATATAAAATCTACATAAAACAAGGCCAATTTAACTTATTTAGGTCTATATAACTTATAAGCTCTGCACACGACAATGCCTACACTGGGCCATGTAAGATCTACATAAAAGTAGGCATATGTAGGTCATTGTAAGATCTAAAAAAAAACTACGTATACGTCTACATAAACTAGGCCTATTTAGGTCTATGTAAGATCTAAAGTTAAGTCTATTTAGATCTATGTAAGATCTATGTAAGATCTACATAAAACTATATCTATTTAGGTCAAGGTCTGTAAACGGTCTACCAATAGTGTTTAGGGATAAGATCTACACAAAACTAGGCTTGTTTAGATTTATAAAAGGTCAAAAGAGTACTAATTCGGCCAATTAAAGTCTTTAAAATGCAAATAGGTTAATTACTGTGTGCAAGCTGCTTGATAGATATGAAGTGTTAATATATTGTTATCAATGTCGTATGCTACAATTGGCAAGTGTAGCGACCTTTTCATGAATACTTTCTGATCTCCAACGGCCAAGCAAGTATGACGGGTGATGTGCATGCATGTCTGTGTATATGTACGGAATAAACCTCAAACTGATTTTGTCGCCATCCTTTCCCTCAATACCTCCTCCCTCCCTCTCACCCATGAATATGGACAAAAGAGATCTGGGCATCGAAACTGTGACATTAAAATAGAACTCTTACAATCGATACTTTTTAAGATTTTTTTTTAAAATTACTGTTTAAGAAAATAATTACTTAACCTGCTTCTATGTTCTTTGAAACAGCCCAACTGCAAACCGCCTAAAACAGTGAAAGCGTATCTTTCCATTTAGTATTTGTAACCCATAAAGATGTATTCATTTGTAACAAACCCGTAAAGATGTATTCATTTGTAAACAGATCCATGAAGATGTATTCATTTGTAACAGACCAGTTAAGATGTATTCATTTGTAATAGACCAATGAAGATCTATTCATCTGTAACAGACCAGTGAAGATGTATTCATTTGTAACATACCCATGAAGATCTATTCATCTGTAACAGACCAGTGAAGATGTATTCATTTGTAAACAGACCCATGAAGATGTATTCATGTGTAACAGACCCATGAAGATCTATTCATCTGTAACAGATCAGTGAAGATGTATTCATTTGTAACAGACCAATGAAGATGTATTAATTTGTATCAAACCCATAAAGACGTATTCATCTGTATCAAACTCAAGAAGACGTATTCATTTGTAACAAACCCATAAAGACGTATTCATCTGTATCAAACTCAAGAAGACGTATTCATCTGTATTAAACTCAAGAAGACGTATTCATTTGTATCAAACCCATAAAGACGTATTCATCTGTATCAAACTCAAGAAGACGTATTCATCTGTATCAAAGTCATGAAGACGTATTCATTTGTATCAAACCCATAAAGACGTATTTATCTGTATCAAACTCATAAAGACGTATTCATCTGTATCAAACTCAAGAAGACGTATTCATTTGTATAGAACCTATAGTCGGCCAGATGTACATGTATTCCGAATACATCTGATGTAGATCAACGCTTTCGATGTATAGAGTATAACCGTAATTCTACCGAGTACATGCATTGTTTGCCTATGAGAGCAATGCTCAAACGATTCCATGTGTGTGCGCGCATGCGTGCTTGTAAATATTCGAGGAACATGCGATTTAAAGTTCCAGACATCAGTTATAAAAAGTCTTCTTTACACTATGATTTTACACAGTGGTTTTACATTATGATTTTTTTAATTACAATCACTGTTAACCAGCCAGCAGTCTTCCTATTTATGCTCATATGAAGGGATATCCGGCTTAATTATCCATTAATTATTCAGAATAATGCCTGGACTTTAGTGTCTGATGTTCGCCCTAACCAAACTGTTCCTTAAGCGCTGAAACCATCAGTCTCTTAGCTAAGGGCATCGTAAGCCAAAAGATTATGTCTGATTGTAAGTGTTAAGAACTTGTAAATTTAGGACATCGTAAGGGAAAAGATAACGTCTGCTTGTAAGCGTTGTGAGCCTGTCGTACAATTTAGGACATCGTAAGCGAAAAAGATAACGTCTGTTTGTAAAACCTGTCGTACAATTTAGAACATCTTAAGCGAAAAGATAACGTCTGCTTGTAAAGCCTGTCGTACAATTTAGGACATCTTAAGCGAAAAGATAACGTCTGATTTTAAGTGTTAAAAGCCTGTCGTACAGCTCACCTCAGTATTCTATTTTCACAAGACAGGGAAACGGAGTGAAATTGCAAATACCCGGATTTCCGGACGGTGTCAGAGTCGCAGGTGGATGGAAATACTTCCCTTCGGCAGATGTGGAGATTTTGTGTGGGACGTTGGAGGATAGTACAAATAACCAAATACTTAAATCAATGAATAAATTAGTTTATAAAATAAAAGGAAGAAACAAATTGCTGTTAATAGAATCTATTTGAATTCCCTATATAGAGACAGGAAATCTATCCTTTACTAAAAAATACATTTCAGGCATGGGATTAGCAAATTAGCGGATGTAAACTAAAACATTGGTTGGAATGATGGTGGTTAGGAGACGGTGGGTCTCGCCCCCCCCCCACACCCACCAGCAGCTTAAATAATTCTTGCTATGACTTAAATGTTTGAAAATTTAATATAAATAAGAAATGTTTAACATGTCGAACTAGTTATAGCTGCTTTTAAAACAAAAAGACAGCGGAAAACGATAAAATTAAAAGCAAAGCTATTTAGCCATATCAGTCTGTGAGCATGGCAAAAAACGATTAAGTTAAAAGCACAGCCATATCGGTTAAGACTGTGAACATGGCAAAAAAACGATAAGTTAAAAGCGAAGTCATATCAGTTAAGAAAGTGAACATGGCAACAACAAAAAAAAAAAACAAATATAAAGTTAGACAATACCCTGTCACAGTTAATACATAACGCTTTCTCTTTCTTTGGATAATGATAATAGTCCTAATAATGAGAAAGAGAGGTATGTTAAAGAGTTTTACCTGTAGGCCTATGAGTTATTGAAAACCAGTCTCTTACCTGGTCTCGCTGAACCACACACTGCTTTTCAATCAATTTCGTTCTTTGGCAGCTCTTAGACCTCCACTTTCACTTTTTTTTTTAAGTCTGTCATTCAAACTGCGAATGCGGAATTAAAATGTTCCTAAGATGTTTGGAAATCCAACACAGCCATAATCGGAAGTAGCAGTATCTGGAGCAACTTCTTTCCTGCTTCGATACTGCGCTAGTAAAAGTTGTTTTGTGTTAAGTACTTTTTTTTTCAAATGAAGTTTGGAAAAAAGGGGAGACAATCTAGAGGTAAAACAATTAATTGTGCGCTTTATGAGTTGCCGATGTCACCATGTAACCAAGAGTCACTGTCGATGTACTTCCCTCGATGACGATCAGCACAGCTGGGTAACTTGTTTGTCTGCCCAGGTGCGGATAATTCACCGTGACCAACAATCAGTTTAATTTCATGTGACAAAGTAAGTCTGGTTTTCAATCAATCGATCAAAATTCGGTTTTCCAAAAAATCCAAACGCAGCACAGCGCCTTTTTCCAATTGCAGTGTTTGAAATTATCACAACTTTACACCCTACACCTTTCTTTTCCTTCATCAAACTAAGGTAGCTGCCTCAATTCAGTAAAAATAGTCGACAGTGTTCTGACGACTTACCAGTTTTGTTTCCCGCCACAGGAACTCGCTTGTGATGACGGTGGAGTAATGTCCCGTTTTCGCTTGTTCCTTCCCACAGCGAATAAATACTGAAACGTCTCATTGACACTTCGCTCGGCAGACGACAGACAGCACGTGCTCTTCCCCTCCCCCCCCCCCTCTGCTTTTAAACGGGGAGTCTAACAACATCCCCCCCTCCCACGTGCGTGTACAAGTCTTACGCTGCGCTCAGCATATGACGTTGCTACAGTCTGCTGATTGTCTCTGTGTCGATCGAGCAGAGGCCAGTGAAGCAAGCAACTGCCGAACGCAGGACGTACTGTGTTGCCTCAGGTCGAGGCATCAATGTGAACTAAGGCGTGTGCTGTGCGCTCCAGCGCGCGCCAGTGCCCACGCGGCCCAGTAATCCACATCAATAGAATTTTTTTCCCTCAGTCGCAATGTGTAGTTGTGGTGGTGGATGGTGGGTGGTCGTGGTGGGAGAGTTGAAACTGGTTGGTGGCGGAAGCATGTGAAGAAGAAAAAAAAGATCGATAACCAAAAATACTTGCCGAACGATGACTGAACATGCATGCCGCTTTAAAGCTTCTAACGACATCAATTCCTTTTTTCAATTCCCCAACAACAAAGCCATGCGAGAACAGAATGAAGGAGAGTAAAACAAAAGTTGCAGATCGGTGTAAATCCAGTACAGGGTCACGGCTTCGCTAATCGATTAAGTTGGGTTCATGCGTGCGTAGCACTCTCTCACGGCCGGTCTTGAACTACATTCTCCACCCCTTCAGACACCCCCCCCCCCGTGTGTCCAGTGTGTGCACGGCACATTACACGTCAATCACGCACGCACGCGCACACATCCGCTGTCACTCACGAACGCACATACACGTGTTCGGTCACAAAGATGCATTGACCCCCTCTCTCTGCCCACTCATACTTACCCAGTAATAATAGGAATGATATTAATTAATACAGAGAACGATTGGTGTTATTAAAGTTGTGCCATAGTATACCCAGTAATAATAATATTAATTAATACTGAGAGCGATTGGTGTTATTCAAGTTGTGGTACTAGACCATACTATACCCAGTAATAATAATATTAATTAATACAGAGAGCGATTGGTGTTATTAAAGTTGTGGTACTGGGCCATACTATACCCAGTAATAATAATATTAATTAATACTGAGAGCGATTGATGTTATTAAAGTTGTGGTACTAGGCCATACTGTACAAGTATGGAGTCAATAAAAAACAGTACCAACATATAGTCAACACTATATAAAAAAAAATACAGCAGTGCACTGTAGTAAATAATCTACTAGCATGCAAAACTGGTATTCTGTCACGTATTCTATACATTTTTGTATTTAAAGTCGTACCACAGAGATTGGTCACGAACTTTATGTATTTACAGTCGTAGCACAGAGATTGGTCATATGAAAAACTACAACTTTGAAAAAGATAAAGCATGAGAATAAACTTTTGTTTTGAAGATAGAAAGACATAGCACACTGATTGGTCATATGAAAAAGAACAACTTTGAAGGAGATAAATCATGAGAATAAAATTTCCAAAATGAGTACACTAAGGATTCAAGAAGAAAAAAAAGTTGGGTGCATTAAGAATACAAGTAAGAACTTACGTACACCAAGAATACGAGAAAGAACATTGGATACACAAAAATACAAGAGATAATATTGGGTGCACCAAGAATACGAAAGAGAAGATTGGGTGCACCAAGAACACGAGAAAAAACATTGTGTATGCTAAGGATACGAACGTTAGAGGAGGAGCGCAAGTATCAAGATAGAGAGTGTACATGGGTGAGGTCAGACAGACAGTTGTACTTTGTGCTGGCATTGTTCATGTCGGTGAAACATAATGTGGTGAGCAGACATGTTTGATGCTGAATGAGGTGAAGCATACAGAATTGGTGAGGAAATCTCATGCTTGATTTTGTGAACAGGCAATGTTTGAAGACTGGGAGACTTTCGCTCTCTTTCACATGTACTCGTTTTAGTATTCTCCATGCACACAATGTCACTCTTACCTATACATGCATACTATGTTCTCTCCCTAATATGCACACTAACACAAATACTACAAAGCATAGTCTCAAACATTGACCCTTTCACATACATTCATGCACATAAACGATTTACAGCCAATATGTCAATAAATAACATAGTAGTTACTATGCTATAGTAACATATTAGCAAATATGCCAGTAAATGAATAATAGTCACTGTGACAAATATTTCCACCCTTTCCTTGATTTGTCACTTATTTTATAAACTTTTTCTTACGAAATATTTTATGATAAAATTGTGGAGCACTTTATTCATGTTACTGATATTTATGATAAAAGTCAGCGTTTGCTCCACACTAAACGTATCTAGGTTAAATGACTGGGGAAGCCACAACTCTTCAGAAAGGAAGTACTAGGTCAAGGTCAGCGTTCGCTCCACACTAAACGTATCTAGGTTAAATGACCGGGTAGGCCACAACTCTTCAGACTTGTATTCCTGAATCATCTAATTCTAGATCAATGGTTCTTAACCTGGGTTCGATCGAACCCTAGGGGTTCGGTGAGTCAGTCTCAGGGGTTCGGCAGAGGGAGGTCAAGACACGCACCCAACTCATGATTTGTGATGATAATAAAGAAGGGTTCGGTGAATGTGCATATGAAACTGGTGGGATTAGGTCATTAGGAAGTCATTCAAGACCAGGAAACATTGTCAATGATCCCAAGGAGAAGAAGAAAAGGTACGCCCTAGAAATATTCAAATGCAATGCTCTCTTTCTCTTTCTCTCTCACTATCTCTCTCACTCTTTCACACTCTTTCTCTCTCTCTTTCTCTCTCCCTCTCTCTCTCTCTCTCTCTCTCTCTCTCTCTCTCTCTCTCTCTCTCTCTCTCTCTCTCTCTCTCTCTCTCTCTCTCATTCACAAAGAATCAATATGACATGCACCCTGCGTAAACTTCATGTGTGTATTTTTTCAAATTTAAAGTACAAGTTTTTTTGAAGGAACAAATTTTGGGCCCCTTCTGTTGAAAAGCTCCCATGTACTACGGGGTGGGGTGGGGCTGCAGGAGTAATAGTTACGACACTGGAATGAAGGCATTGGGCTTAGAGAAGATGGAATGGAGATGAGTTATTAATTGTAAGGGAACGAACCGGATGGGATATTTGTTGCTAAAATCTGTATCGATTATTTCCCTTGCACTGTGCTGGCAAATGCATGTGGCTAGCTTTATACTGTATCCGGTTTTAAAATTATCAAGCACGTCATCTCTGAACCTGTAACAAGATGTGAGAGGAGTACACCAAATATAAATTGTCGTTATTGTACTATTTGTGTTAAAAAGTTTGAATAAAATGGGTGTCAGTCAGTATTAATGCTTTGGGGGTCGCTCACATCTGCCGTCATGCATGGGGGAGGGAGAATTTCTGAGATAGGGAGGGGGATTAAAGAAATGTGACGTCACACATAGTAGAACGTTTCTTTCAAAAATAATGTCAGAATAAGAAAGATTCTGTGACCTGAATCTTCAGTCAATTTATATAAATTTATAATAGATGACAACTCTGCGAAATGAAGATCATACTATCAATTAGGGAGACTAAGGAAAATATGGATTAGATTGACGAGAGGGATCTTGATTTGAAGGGAATATTCCTTCCAACAAACGATGTTAATCTAGAAACAAACTGATTTCTTGTTCGTTCAATGAAGGAGCATCTTACTTTGTCTTGAGATATAACGATAACTGTGAACAGAAGTAATTCATTTAGAAACACTTCAGTTTTTTTAAACCCTTAGAATTTTTTCTGGGTTTGGTGAAACTTTTTTTTTTTTTTTATCGATTGCAGTTTAACATCACCACTGGAGCTGGCGTTGATCATTTCGTCATAAGACATCTGATCTGGAGTGCTTCAGTGGGACTCCACAGCCTCGCGGTGCGTCTGAGGTGGAGGGCAGGAGGCTGGCCTAAGGGGGTGAAACAGATCGCACCGGTTAATGCTAGTAAGAATTGAAGTGGCTGGTGTGTTTATTTTGCATTTCTTTTTTCTTTTTTTTTTTTTTTGTTGTTTAAAATTAATTAAAGTTTTAAAAATTATTTTGTAAACTTAACCTCTATTAGCCAACAGTCTCTGTAAAAGCCTGCTTAACTTAAACACTATTTTATTAAAAGATTATTTGGTATGTTTATTACTTGTGTTTTACAGTATTATAAATAAAAACCGTGAAAAAGCAATGAGAGGTAAGAGATTTGTGACGTCATAATGAGGGGGGTCTGGGATTTTGTGACGAAGTTCGGCCAGGGGTAGGGGGTAGAAGCTGCATAGCAGCTTATGTGAACGACTCCTTTGCAATAATTTTATTTGAGTATTTTTTTTTTAAATCTAAACCAGAAGCATTTGCTGCTCTTTGTGCCCACCACTCTTTATTCAACAAACAAGAAAACAGACAACACCAACTCTAGCTTGTTTTATTAGCGGGGGAGCGCTTCTGGTCCGGGCCGATTTCGTGCATCGCTCTATTACCATTCACGTCCTTGGTATTACAACTGTCGCTTATGTAATCTTTGACCTTTCGAGTGCCCCGGAACTACTAGCAACGCATACGGGTTACTAGTGCTAGAGGTTACCCTGACGTGTCTGAGTCTCTGGTGTTTTGAAACCGATTTCTCTTATCTTTCAACCTTCAGATATCGTTCTAGCAGCAGCCGCAAGCACAAAGCAATAAACTGGTGAGTACTATTACTACTATTGTTTAAATCCGACTTGTAATTATCTTTTTTGCTTTAAAAATTGCTTTCTAAATTTAATTTGTGTTTGATAAATGCTGGTAGTGGCAGCAAATATTCAACGAAGTGCCATGTAAATAAATACGGGTAAATCCTGATTCAAAGTAATCTTATTCAGAGCTAGGAATAAATATATTTCGAAGTGAAAATTTACCTATGATTTTGTCCTAGAATCAATTTACTTAAAATGTGTATATATATTATCAGTGCGAAAGTATGATTGAATGCAAACATCGGGACATATTAACAAAACTATACGTGTACGTATGTGTAAATATGTTTATAGATGTGTGCTGTACTCAGGTGTACATTTACTCCAATCTAATCACATTTTCAGTCTTTCAGAAAGATTTCCCCAAAAATGTAGACCAGACGAGAACATAGTTAATGCAAAGATGAAGTAATTTGCTACGTAAACAGTGCACTTCTAATTAGGACTAGGAGACAACCTTTGGGAGTGGGGCCCCTATTTGTATTTGATATTTTACATTTACGTTTATATTGACGTCATCATATTGACATTATTGTTTCTCCTCCTAATACTTTTGGCAGATATCCAGAATTCTAGGAACTTTTGAGATCGATAAACCTCAGCCACATATTATTTTTTTTAAAATCTTTATGGCTAATTTTATGGTTAATTGTGTTATCTCTTTTCAGAGTCAGTTTTGGTACAATTGCATTTTGGGGCAAGCTGTGCACTTCACATTAATTAAGGAATATATATATACTTACATTGCCATTTGGGTTCATAAATACTTTTTAAAAAAATATTATTTCTGATTTAGATTTTTTGACATAATTCTTAGTTAAGTAATTTTATTTGTTTCATTTTTCTCACCTTGATATCAGAGTACCAAATAGTAAATACAGAGTCAAAGCATTTTTACAAAATATCCAGATTGGAGGTCAGTTGTGAATTTAATCTTCAGAATCAATGGTACTTTTATTATAATTCCTACATCCAGTAGAAGATAATCCAGAATTTAATTTGTCCCTAACCATTAAAAAAACAATATGATTATGAATGTTTGTAGTTGTCTGTAGAAAAAAACATTTGCACATTAATTTCTAGCCACTTGTCACAGAATGTCATATTGATTAGCAAACATAATAGCAATAACTAAAATGTAAGCTCAGTTGCACAGAGTTGTTTTAAATAAAAGCTCACTATTTAACTACACTTCTTTTTTAAAAAATGAAATGGATTTGTTTTCATCTCTTGGATTTTTTCCATTAATTTATAATAGGAAATCATCTTGCACAAGCAGCAAACATTTTTAAAATCAACCTCTAACACAAACAATAAACACCATATTTAAAGTTTGACTTTCATGGATATTTTTGTCACACACTAATAAAAGATGGTCAAACTGAATAATAAAGAAAAGTACATATAAAACAAAGTTTCATAGGTAGCATTAGCAACTAAAAAATTACTTAGATATAGCCATTAACATTTATATATTTAATTATATACAACATTGGTATATGATTTTTACATATAAAATTACTCTTCTATATTGTTTATTTCTTTTTTATCCATGATCTCTCAGGAAACCCCAGCAGACTCTCGGGGAACCCTAGTTCTAGATATTTTTCTTTAAATTTCTAATCGCACAAATAACACACACACACACATACAAAGCACAAGCAGTAGAGTTTGATATTCATAATATAATTTTATATAGAGTTATTAGAACCAAACTTTTGTTATGTTATACAAATAAAAGCTTATTTAGTCAGAGTTAGGAAAGAAGATGGTGTTTAAGCACCTTCATCTCTAGCATTAGCAAATTAGAAGATAGCTTTTTTAAACTGAACATTAAAAAGAATATATTTAATAATATAGGCATAGACATATATGTTTAATGTGCTGATTGATTATAATATTACATCAGTAATTTTCAAAGTGTGGATTATGTCAGAATTGTTTTAAATTGCATAAATCTGTGAATTTAAAGACCAAATAAAATGGAATCTAGGTCAGCCACAGATAAGAATAAATCCATATGAAATGAGTAATTCCATTCTTAGAATCAAGACTGAAAAATTTAAACTTTCAGAGATTTGTATAAATGCATTTATTTTGGTATTGAAAATTAATATTTCTGAAAGAAATCAGAGCTCTCATTCATTTGCGAGACTGACTTCTTACCATAACTACAATCCACATGTGATGTCTGACACATTGCCTTGCATTAAACAAGTAGTTTGAAAAATTAAAACAAGGTTTAATATTGCAGTGCATATGGCTGCACAAACATTGGACACTAAAATTATTAATTTTTGTACATTTTCCAAAGATCACAAATTACCACCAAAAAAAAGTGGATTACAAAGCTGAAAAGAGAAAACTTTCATCCAACAGCATCATACAAAGTGTGTATCGAACACTTTCAAGAAGAAGACTATGAAATGCAAAGCAGACAGTCTTTTCAGAACAGTTTAGCAATGCCAGTAATAATAAATAAATAATATTCTTAAAAATATTAAACTTGTTTCATCAACAAAATTATTTAATTATTGGTTGTTATTTATGTTGTTTTTCTGAAGCAATAATATAACTGCTAATACATGTACAAGCATTTAAGGGACAACGTATCTGTATGTATAAATATTGAGTCCAGAATTTACAAACAAATTTATGCACAAATAATTTTGTAAACTATTTATTTTTATATTTTATTCCAAGGAAAGTATGGTATTAAAAAATAGTTATAGACTAAATCAATATTATGGTAACAAAACTTTGCAATTTGTATATAAACATTTTAAGACAAGGGGGTATGTTTGTTTGTCCTGTTTTTATTTTTTTTAATTAAAAAAATGTTAAATATGGTACATTGCTCAACTGCTAATTCTTTTTTTTTTTTATTGCAATTGATTTGCAAAATTGGCTTTCAAACTAAGCCTCTGCAACCCAGCTGTCATACCTGGCATTAAATTTTGATCAATATGCTGGGATTTTTTCCTCTAGAATTCTACTTCTAGCCATTTTGTTGTTGTTTGTAACTGTACTTGATTGTTATTTTAGATCATGAATACACAATATACTACTACTAATAATTGTAATATTAATAAGAAGAAATGCATATATTTAAGCTTTATAATTTATAAGACTATCCAACTATTAAATTATTATAACATTGGCCACAAATTGTTAAATTTAAGAGCTTTAGATTTACAATACTAAATAACTAAAACAGTACACACACACAAAATAAAAATAAAAACACATAACTTTATACAGATTTTAACACACAAACATGCAAATATACATAGAGAGAGAAATATAAAAGAAATGTATCTCTTAATAGATAAAGTAATTAAATTTAATATGAATAATAATCACTCACTGTTAAAAAGGACTGTACTGCTATTCTCTGTATTGTTCTTCATTAGAAAATAAAGTAATTTTAAATGATAATCACTCATTTAAAACATAACTATACTGCTATTCTCTAAACGTTGGTACAGATTGTTAATACTATCACTAATAGTAATAAATATCTAAAATGTTTTATATATATATATATAATGACAATTACAAAAACTGTACTTAAAAAGCTTTCATCATTCTTATAAAAATCATACATAATTCATTTTAATAATAGTTAGAAATATGTCTATGAGCATAACAATGACTACAGACATATGACGTAGTAGGGTTACTTCATATTATCAAGGGGAAAAAAACTTATTAGACATGATCATTATCAGTCAATTGTTTCCTCAGTATCTCCAACATCATTAGAAATGGTATATGAACTACTGTAAGATGAGCTTTTGCTGTCATCATCACAGATTGGATCAAAGTATTATGGTGTACCAGAAAAAATTACATTGGTGCCATTTGATCCCCTCCTGATGTTACTTCTGCTTGCTTTGACCCCAAGGGCTTGGGGATTGTGTATCTTACTTCTTAGTAAAGAGACAAATCTTGTTCACAAACAATGTTTGACCTAAATTTTATTTCACAAATAACATAAACTACAAATAGTAGCATTCAAAACTAAAATACTGACAACATAGAAATGAAAACAAACTGCAGGCTTTTGCTAATTGTAGCATTTAATAATTCTGTTTTCAAAACTAAAATACTGACCACATAGAAAACAAACTGCAGGCTTTTTGCTAATAGTAGCATTTAATAATTCTGTTTTCAAAACTAAAATACTGACCACATAGAAAACAAACTGCAGGCTTTTGCTAATAGTAGCATTTAATAATTCTGTTTTCAAAACTAAAATACTGACCACATAGAAAACAAACTGCAGGCTTTTGCTAATAGTAGCATTTAATAATTCTGTTTCCAAAACTAAAATACTGACCACATAGAAATGAAAACAAAAACAACAAATCTACTGTTTGGAAAAAAACTTTTTTTTCTGTTTTAATATAACTGGATCTATATTGGTTGAATTATTAAAGCAATGCTTGAGCGTAGTCTAAATGAGTAACAGAGAAAGCATTGATTATTTTAAATATGTGAATAAAATGAACAAAACTAAATGCAAGGCAAGCAATGGTGATATATATTGTTTTAGTTAAAATACAGATGGAATAGTTTTGGACTAAAATGGCAGAGAAAAGAGAAGTTCCACAAAAAGAAAGAAAACAAGAATATTACTTTAGTAAATAATAACTGTTGTGTTGCAAACTTCACTCAATAATCATACTTATGTGACCAATTCTACATCATGTACTTTGACGAGAAGCCATAGTTATTTGTGTTGCTAATAATTGTACTCAGATTTCAGTAGAAGCATCTGTGAAGAAAACTGCATATAGCAGTCATATGTCACATGAAATAAGAAAATGCTTTTAATCATTAATGATTAAATGATTTATCAGCATAAAAGTATCCTCTTTAAAATAAATAAGGTCAGGCAGCAAAAAGGTGTTCACATAAACAGTTTCACAGTGAAAATAATTTAATTTGTACTAGGTTTTTAAACACAACATTTGATAGTATTATTAATGAATGACAATGCTGAAATGGAATAACAAAAATAAAACAACACGTAACAGTCAAGAGACATTTATTAGTGATACTAAATATGCCAAAATGTTGGCACCGAGGCAAAATTTAAAATGACCTAGTAACTATAATATTGCTGATAATAGCTGATATAGATGTATAGTATACATACTTCTTTATCATTTATTTAACACTCTTAATTATAAAAGAAATTTCTATGTATGGATTTCTAAAAATATTTCAAATTATTTTTAATGGGGTTGTTGATAATAATATATGAAACAGAAACTGTATTATGTTCATAATCATGAGTATATTCATAACTATACAATATACTCAGAAAGTGTATATAACTTTAGTCTGATTGAAAGCACAGCAATGTTGGTTATGATTTGTTAGAGAATAAAGGTTTTCATAATTTCAAGTCATACATCTTTAGCTGTTGACATTTGGCACACTATTACACTTTTATAGCTACTATAAATCATAAACTGAGTAGAAATTGTGAATGACAGTCCTTCTATGACTTATACTTACAATCTATTACTACTGTAAGTCATGATTGACAATTCTTTTTGAAACATTAGGTATGTTTAGTTAAACATTCGGTAAGTCTAGTTAAACATTAAGTAGGCATGAATAAGTTAAAGCAAATATTAAAATTGTTAGTTTCTCCTAAAATTAAGCTTTTAACTCCTGTTGATCTAAACAGTTAACTATACTTCTTGGTGTAAGTAAATATTTTTTTTCATTGTGAACAATAAAAACCTATTAGTTAATAATTATGTATTTCATATTGTTTTCAGTCAAGATGTCAGGTGGTGACTTTGATCCCTGTGAGTGTATATGGAACCATGAGAGTGCTATGCAGCGTCTGATTAATCTGGTGAGATCACAACTGAAAGAAAATGTTCTCAGCACATTATGTATAATATAATATAGTCACATAAAACTGGCATTTTTATAATACTGCGGATAGAACAAACAAGCATGTTTATCATATAGTAACATAAAAGTGGCATGTTTATCATATAGTAACATCAAAAGTAGCAATGAATAAGGCCAAAAAAGCATGTTATGTATCATATAGTAACATAAAAGTGGCAGTTGTATAGCAGTGAATACAGCCCAAAAAGTACAAAAACATTTTATAATATAGTAACACAAAATTGTAAAACAGTGAATACAGTCAAATAAACACAACATTTGTGTATAATATAGTAATATAGCAGTGAATACAGCCAAAAAAGCACAAAAAACATGTTATATAGAAATATAAAAATGTAAAGCAGTGAATACAGCCAAAAAAGCACACAAAAAATTGTATAGAAATATAAATGCGTAAAGCAGTGAATACAGCAAAAAAGCACAAAAGCAAAAGATCTAATGATTTGTCATATCACATCATCAAGAAAAATATAATCTGTAGCTTTCTTTCTTTTTTTAATATTAATTTACTGCATTGATTGATTGAATTTAGACCTAATTGTTGAATCAAAGTTAGTTTGAATTAATAAAGAAAACTTAAGCAGATTTAAAACACAATCAGTAATATAGCATTGAACACTACCAACAAAGTACAAAAGCAATTGCCTATGTCATCATATCACCAATGAGCAAAATCAAATCTCTTTATTTTTTTCTTTAGCAATGATAGAATGAATATAGACTTACTCTATAAGCAAGCTTTGAATTAGTTAATAAAATACAATAGAATTAAAACAGAATGCATGACAGATTCTGAATTTACAATGAAAGCACAGCAAAATTAAAACAGAATGCATGACAGATATTGAATTTACAATGAAAGCACAGCAAAATTAAAACAGAATGCATGACAGATTTTGAATTTACAATGAAAGCACAGCAAAATTATAACGATGCATGACAGATTTTGAATTTACAATGAAAGCACAGCAAAATTAAAACAATGCATGGCAGATTTTGAATTTACAATTAAAGCACAGACAGTTTGGAACTGGTGAGTGATAGTAGTCTTAGTTTTCAGAATATAATAGTCATATTGATTACGATTCCAGTTCTGGTATTAATGAAGCAATAGAAAGGGATGGTACTGGTAGTAAACAAATTACAATACTATGATTATGGTGTTGATTCTGTAAGATAATATATAAAAAAAAAAAAGTATTAATACTGCTTTAGGAACATTTTCAATGAAATAATTATTCACTAAATATGCTAACAACTGTTTGCTGATATATATTTATTTATTAACTATATTTATAATTTATAAACCTTTTGTTTGTAAAATTGTTTCAGCTGAGAAGTACACAAAACTCCTGCTCAGACACACAATGTTTCCAGGATTGTAAGTCAAATGGCTTTCTTAATTTTATTTCATTTTGTTATCCCGGTTAAGCATCATGTCATTTATTAATACTATCAAATTATGGTGTTTAATAAAAATTTTATTGTTGTATATTTTTTAGCTACTAAAATGTTTTAGTGGTAAGAAATTATATAAAACATTTTATATAAACACAATTTTTTAAAAAGATTTTCTGCACTTGATAGTAGTAATATTATTTTATATCTCCAGGGTTTGTTTTCAGGGTTTTGTTAAAGATTTTCTGCACTTGATAGCAGTAGTATTAAAAATTACTGGGCTCGTTTTCTGCACTTGATAGCAGTAATATTATTTTGTATCTCCAGGGCTTGTTTTCAAGGTTCTGTGGCTAGGGAAGAGACACATTTTTATCAAACATACAAAAGTTACATTTAAGATCTTTACCTTTATTTGAAACTGACTTTTCATCTTAGAAAGAAAGACACTGTTACATATTATCTTAATGTTTAATGTAATTAGATAATGCTAACATAGGTTTTTGCAGGAACGGTTGGTCTGATTGTAACCAAATTTGGATATGTTGTAGGCTTATACATCCTCTACAAACTTGAATTATTTGTTAAGTATTTCTTTCATTACTTCCAAAGATGATTAATTTCATTAGTGCAAAAATAACTCATTTTCCATGACCACCATTTTCACAATTTCAGGGACATCACTCACATAGTATTGTACATTGAATTGTCACTCTCTTCAATGTTTACTATTAAAAAAAAATTGACAAGTCTTCCAACAGTAAAAGAAAACTTGTAGCATTAAAATTATGCTCACTCAACAAGGCTTATCAAGGTATTTCATTTCCACATTGTGTCCCCCCAAAATGCAAAAGTATATATAGTCAAACTTATTAATTCGCAGCAACATTATACATGGCCCATTAAATAAATAATCTGGTGCGCTGATCACAATTTGGAAGTTAGTTTTTAAAAATAATTCAGTATTTTGTTAAGTTCAGCTTTCATGCTCTACTAGAATTTACAACTTTCTATGCTAGTCAACTGATTCATTTTTATTGACTTTTGTATTTGTATATGGTGTACTTTGTGTGAACTTAGTTTCATTGTAAATTGCATATATTTTTAAACACAGAGCCAACAGGTGTGATTTTAATTTGGGTGTTGTCACTCTGGAGAAAGTTCCTCTTCAGATGTTGCAAGTGATTTTTTTAAAAAAAACTTTTAAATTTTTAACTTTTTAAATTTATATATTAATTGTATCATCAGAATCTTGGTTATAATTTTTTCCTTAGTATCTACTGCGTTGCTAATCACAGTATAGATCTGGAATTTTAAAAAAATTTTATCTGGAAAATCATTTTAAACTTGTGGCCCAAAATACTTGAGTGGTGTTCACCCCTCAAGAAGTTCACAAACATAGATAGATAGGCATTCCCAAAATACAAGTTAGTAAAACATGAATATTAATAAAATATTAATAAATCATTTAATAACAAGTAGAAAAGGCTTCAGTTGTGAATTTAATTAATGAGTGTAATTTTGCTTCTTTACAACACCTATTTTTAATATTTATATTCAGAGCTTCATTTCACTTAACCACTTATGAAGCATTTGGTTTTATGTACATTCTTCGCTCATCTATTTCAGCTTTAGATCAAAACAATCTCATTAACTCTCATCCAAATGGAGTGTAACCTGTGTCTGCCTCTCTGATCTATTGTATATAGCCATATATCTGTAACAAAATAAATTATTATGTATATTTTGACACGTTTGGTGCATTTTTAAAAGTACTTTATGCCATTGCATCATACTCTACTTTTGGTATGTTTAGCTAAATCTGTAGAATGTTTTACCACAAAGTAATTCTATTAGTATTACAATTATTTCCACCTCACTGTACAGATTGACTGATCACAGAGTTACATAAGCAATACTGGTATGGACACACACACACACACATTAGTTATTTTATTTTGTGCATTCTAAGTCCATCAGGTTGCTGCTACATAATGACATGTGCTGCTCCTTTCAGTGCAAGGACCCAACTCGTCGCCAGATGGAGGGTTCAGCACAATGATGATGATGATGCTGGGGTGGCTGGTGGTAGCCACTGCTCTTTTCTTATTGCGACCCCAAAGTCTGCGAGATAGAGGAGATGGCAAGCCATCACCCTCTGGAGTATGTATTAAATACATTAAGGGTCTCTTTGTCAGGGTTTTATTTTTATATTTTAAAAAATTGATATTTGCCTCTCTTCACAAAAATATTTTTGAAGATTAAAAATTTGCAGTAAAGAAAACTTTCAGTCATTTTTATTAGTCATGAAACATCATTAATATATGCTTACCATGACTGTTAATCTGGCAGCTTCGAAATATTATTAATATATGCTTACCATGATTGTTAACCTGACAGTTTTACGCATAGTGGATAAAGCCTGTATAGTATTGACTACCTGGTTGTATACAGTTTCATGGGGAGATTATATGAATACATTTTTATACTCATACTTTATATTTGAGTTTTGTTTTTCTCTACACAAACATTTCCACAATCAGTGAAAATTCCTTTGGATATAAATGAATTCTGCTTATGTTTAACTGACACATCAAAGAAAAAAGTTGAATTAAGTTTCAAATTAACTAATGCATTCCAATAATTGTTTCAGTATATCACCAACATTAAAGCTAGTGGTGTTTAGTAACTAGTGCATTCAAATAATTGTTTCAGTATATCACCAACATAAAAGTTAGTGGTGTTTAGTAACTAGTATTGACACATTCACGCTTCACACCATTGAAAGTACCAGTGCTGACAAATGTACATTCACCAAAAGATAAGCAGCAATTTCTCCCAGTAGTAAATATTCTCATTCATCCTAAGTATATTAAACATTTAAAGGATTCTTATCCATCCTATGGATACTAAAGGAGTCTCATTCTTTTTAATTTTAGGGATCTTAAGGATTTTCATTCATCCCTGCAAAGGACACAAGAGTGGAACATACCTTTATTCTTCATGTTTTACTTCCTATATATCATTAATTTTCTCCACATCATGCAAAACAATAAAACATCCATTTTTGTAAAAAGGGGTTTTAACTACATGATTTATTGCACAACTCACCAAACCATTTTTCTCTTTAGAATGGTGGTTCTGGTAACCCGCCACCTGGGCCTGCTGTCAATTGATTGCTGCGGACAAGACAGGACTGACTGGAACGAGAAAGAATCTGTATATCTCACACCTGTACCATTAATGACACCATAACAAGCAACTCTCAGTACAAGGCGATGACTGAGAAGCCTGTTGAATGATTTTAGCCATGGTTTTAAGTTTGTAAAAGAAAAAAGTTTCCTTTAGGAGTGGAAATGACATCGCCATATTATTAAATTATATGATGCTGTTATATATATTAAAGTCTGCCATTAAATTCTACCTATAATATATGCTCTGTTTTAAAGCTTTTAAGTAGGAAAAATATTTCAACAGGGTTATATTTATTTTTCTATCTTATTCATTGGTATTTAAAATGGACTGATGAAATGAAATCTTTATGGTGGTGGTTTTAATTATAAAAAGAAAAATGAGCAAATTTACTTGTTGAAAGGTGCATATTTACTTCATTTATCAGTCTTTTCTTTTTGTCCCTCAGTTTTGGGTTTTCTTGTTTTTTTCTTTACATCTCTGATTTGGCATACTTTAGTATGGATTTATACCATCTTCATTGCTAAAGTAGAAGACTACCTTGTTACAAGTTTCTGAATATAAAACATTTGCCTAGCTAATTATTTTTCGGCTGGGTGATTCCCTTCTAGACCTTGTAGACAAAGATGGCATGGACAACTCAAGATGAGAACATCCATTTGAGCTGCATCTTTGACCATTGACAACCCAGTCTTATAAACATATAAACATAAACTTAAAATATACTTTCGATTCATGCAAAATAAAATTACAAATTTGCTACAAGCAGAATTTCAGGCAGCTCATATCAGGCTTACTATTTTATATTTGGTTTTTTAGCCCAGGAACATAGACTTTCTATTTACATTTAGCAGGGTTTTTTGGTTCTTTTAATGTTATTCTGTATTTGCAAAATTTATGTAGAATGTGTTTATATTTAATATTGTAGTCCACTGGAGAGTCCTATTTGTTGGGTTAGTGTCTGTCATAGTTTTAATTTGCATTTGAAAAGACAGGACACTTTTGACCTTTTGGCTCAGAATTAATTAAAAAAGTCAAGATACTGATTGCCTGACATTGTTTGGTAGTTTTATTTTTCAGTTTTGAAACTAGACTTGCTGCAAACTCTTAGACTTGTGGAGACCTACTGCATCTTTTTTTTTTCCAGGAAAGATGGACAAAGTGCCGATATTTTTCTTTTACTGCATTGTTAATTACATCTCTATGGGACAACGTTTTCATTTTCTTTTAAGGTCTAATTCAGTTTTATGTGAGATGTATTTCTTTTTCTTATTAAAACTTCTTTTAGGTTTGAGAGCACTATTTGAGAGTCATATTTTTTTGTCAGGAGGTAAGTTATATTTAATATATATTGCCTGAAAAGTTCCTTAACACAGTTCAGTTTTTTACTCTTAAGATTCTTTCTTTAAATAGCTTTTACCCTTTTCTTAAATCTTTTTGTTATTTCATCTTTTTATAGATCACATCTGCTAACTTCATGTTCTCAATTCTTAGAGTATAATTTCATTCTCTCCCTTCTTAGAGAACCATTTCCTATCTCATTCTATTCTTAAAGCACCATTTCTGACTCTTTTTTACTCTTAAAGTACCGTTTCTGATTTCCTATTTTAGCTTTGTTTTTCAATTTACTCTTTGTTGAACCTTAACTCTTTCAGATGTCATCTTTTAAACTTTTTTCTTAGTTTAACAACTTTATGATGCTAAATTACTGTGTTTCTCCTTTTAACACCATCTTACTGTCATAAAGTCTTTCTCAGAATTTTTGTATTGCAAAATTTACCAACCTGTTGTAGGTATATATAATTCTTGACATAAATTTATGTTTTTAAGAATCTTCTGTATAGAGTATTGTATGCACATCATTTGTTCGTTTTATTTTTTCCCACTCCTTACATACATTTATATTTTTGTAATAATGGAATATATAAATATGATTTATTAAATTCATATTTATTAATTTTTCCTTGTACCTGCAACTACACATTGTTTGGTAATAATAATGGTTTTGGTTCTCTGGTTTTCAATTGTTGTACAAGGATTGTACATTGAGAGTGCAATCATTTTATTTTATTTTCATGTTGTTTTTATTGTAGTTTGATATATAATAAGAAAAATACAGGTGAGAATTTATTTCTTACTTTTTCTTTTATCTCTTACAGGAATGCACACTTTTCTTCATCATACACTCACACACTTTCATACCCATAAAATGTATTTCTTAAATAAGCACACTCCTTTCTTTCAAAATAATAGCATTGGGGTTGTCCATCTCTTATATGCATACTACATATTTGTCTACAGCAGTACATTGTATATTAAGATAACTAAATGTAGCCTACATCAGTACATTGTGTATTAAGATAACTAAATGTAGTCTACATCAGTACATTGTTTAGTCATAATAGCTAAATATCTATTCACATCAGTACATTTTGTACTGAAAATAGCTGTTTGCCTACACCAGTTTATTATGTACTCAAAACAGCAAAATGTCTGCCCATATCAGTAAATCAAATACTCAGAATTGCTAAATGTCTGCCAGAATCAGTACATAATGTTCTTAAACAGCCTGTTGCAAACATTGCAGACTCATAGATACATATCATTTTTGCTTTTCGATTATTTTTAACATTTCAAATATCTTTCCTTAGGCAAGTTTTCATTTCATGAATGATTTTAATTTAATAAGATGAGATAGTGTGATGAGGTTGTAACAGTTTGTTAGCACGTTCCAAAATTATACTTGATTCCCAAAATACAAAAACAAAAGAAAAGAATATTTTTATTAAAAGTTGATGTCATGCTGCCTTGGTGGAAATCGATTCTTCCAACAGAAGATCTCTAAAATTCAGGTGTGCCAACCAGTTGTAAAAGGTGACCATGAAATTACTAGCACTTTCTTTGTATATGAATTTTAGAATATGTTGATCTGTACCAGACAGCAGAAAGTATAGTGCATGTCTCTACATGCTATAGATAGTGTTGATATATCTGTTTTATTTATTTAAAATTTAGGTATTTGTGCCTTCTGTACATTTCAGACAAAATTCACTGTTTATAATTTATTATTTACCAACACATTATCATTGACCCGTCATCACCAAATACTTTAGTGGGATTTATTTACTTTTCTTTTTTTCGTTAGAAATACTTATAAATATGACCTATTTATCACTGTTATGCACCTTAGATGTTATCTTTAATAAATAAATTACTTTATTGTTTGGGTTTTTTCATAAAGAAAATAAAATTTTCACATTTTATAGAGGAATACTATGATGTTACTCACACTTTCTTAGAGGAATGCTGTCATGTTACTCACACTTTCTTAGAGGAATGCTGTCTGTATAGTTACTAAATTTGGATAGTCACTCAACCATCATTAATTAAGCTGTATAACCTAATTTACTTGTACATGTTACAGAACAGTTTTCAGAGCTGATTTGTTTTAAGTGTATACACATACTGTCTATGACTATTGTTTTATTGCTGTGATACTTGGTCTCACCTTTGTCAGCTCTAAATTATCTTACTGCTACTAAAAGTAATTTTTTTACCCTTTCTGATTAAAAATAAAAGGAAATGTATTCACTATAATTTGTTGTTTACACAATAATTTCTTCAGAACTTGAAAGCGATGTTGGTGTTACTCTTGGGATATTTGTTACATGGAGTTGAACTTTTTGCAACATTCCACAGTGTCTGCAATTCCACATGGCTCGAGTTAAATAATTAATAGACTGGTTGTCAGTTGCCTCCCTTATTGCCAGTTATGCCCTATTTTGGAACATTTGCTGTTAATTGTCACCATTATTGTCAGATGTGTCCTGGTCCGGCACTTTGGTTGCCTTCATTATTGTCAGATATTTGCAGGTCTGGTACATTTGTGGCCATTTACCTTGCTCATTGTCAGATGTGCCCTGATGCAGCACTTTTGTTGTCAATTGCCTTCCTTATTGTCTGATATGCCCTGTTCTGGCACTTTTGTTGTCACTTGCCTTTCTTATTGTCTGATATGCCCTGTTCTGGCACTTTTGTTGTCAATTGCCTTCCTTATTGTCTGATATGCCCTGTTCCGGCACTTTTGTTGTCACTTGCCTTCCTTATTGCCTGGTCATGAATTTCTATCCTGCATGTTCTAGTAAGGCTTGGTTTCTTCATGGGTTTAAACTCTAGCTTTGAAAGAGCACTTCTTAATGATCATAACATAGATTCTTTTTTTGGTATAATATATCTGTTTTATTTATCTGCATTATTCTTGTGCATTTTAAATATCTGTTACTTTTATACAGTCCCTTCTGCACTTAGTAAGCACTTGATAAAAGCATTGACAACCAGTCTATTTGTTGAAATGTTTTGCAATTACATTTATGTACATGTATATAGATGAAGAAAAAAAATCTTTGTAACTTTTGTTGTTAAAAATAAAAAATAAAGTCTTTTATGGCTACTTGTTTTTTTTTGCATGATATGGAGCTAATTTTTTGTATTTTGGCTTTATTTTAAAGAGATCTTTTCTGAGGCAAATTTAATTAAATGCAAAATAAAGCAACTTTATATTAATAATGCAAACCTGTAAACTGAGTTTAAATAATAGTCTTAGATTTCTTTTCTAGACAAATATTTGAAATTTATAGAAATAGGCTGAACAAAAATATGTTAGTTTTTGTGTTTTGACTTTAGACACATTGCTCACAAGGTAAATAGTGACGTGGAACTTCACTTTGCACAAATGATAAAATGTTGGGTTAAAGTGAATGGAACTTCACAATGCATGAGCTGTAAAATGTTGTCTCATTAAAAGTTTGTCAGAGACACCATATATTTTAGTCATCTGGGTTTTTTAGTTGCCTCACACCAAGACTAGAATTTTAGTCATCATATATGCCATTATCTGTTCATGATTTAGTTATTACAAATCTTTACCTGCTTTTCAGATGTAAGTATGAGTGAATGCGACTATAAATGTTGGTTTGTGCACTAAATTCATTCCACTCATCCCACAGCTTAGGCAAATATACAATCAGTAAGTGATGTAATTGGTCACTATCCAGAAAGATTGGTGGACACATAGTCATAATCATGCCTAGACAGACTGATGTAGTCATAATCATGAATAGACAGACTAATGGACATGTAGTCATAATCATGCCCAGACAGATTGATAGACCCATAGTCATAATCATGAATAGACACTAATGGATATATAATAATCATGCCCAGACAGATTGATGGACACGTGTAGTCATAATCATGCCCAGACTGATTGATGGACACGTAGTCATAATCATGCCCAGATAGATTGATGGACATGTAGTTGTAATCATGCCTAGACAGACTGATGGACACATGTCATAATCATGCCCAGACAGATTTATGCAGTTGATAAAATAAACAGAATAATCTGATGAATGAATTGGTGACATTTAAGACAGCATATGGATGGAGTGAAACCACTACCTGCTTAAAGATACAACAGAGACAAAGCAATATTATAGTTGACATGATAGACCTGCAATTGTTGGTAAATATTACTATGACTTGTTTATATGAGAGTTTGCTATTGTAAATGAGCACATCGTGACTAGAGTCAATAAGTTTACAGTCTCAAAATATTACTTGCAGTTATTTTCTATGCTGGAGAAGATGATTCTGCAGTACAGTGTCTCTGCTGGGGTAGATACCTCTAAAACCCATTGTAACCATATAGATACCTCTAAACCCACTGTTAACCATATAGATAGTTCTAAACCCACTGTAACCATATAGATACCTCTAAACCCACTGTAACCATATAGATATCTCTAAACCCACTGTAGCCACATAGATACCTCTAAACCCACTGCAGTCTAAACAGGATGTCTTCCTAGACAGGACTGCTGTCCATGCATAAATGACTTACACTAGGTGTAGGATGGAGTAAACTCTTAGCCAAAATAACAGCAGAGGTATGAGACTAGCAGGCAGCCTTTCACCAAACAGGAGCCCAACTCTGCATACACTTGTTTAAGAGTGTTTCAGTAGAAAGATCTCCAGCTCAAAACCAGCTGTATACACTTGTGCATGTCTCAGTATATCTCTAGCTCAAAACCAGCTGTATACACTTGTGTGTTCTCAGTAGAAAGATCTCCAGCTCAAAACCAGCTGTATACACTTGTGTAAGTGTGTTTCAGTAGGAAGATCTCCAGCTCAAAACCTGCTATAAGCATTTACAGTTTCCCATTAAATGTGTGTTTTTAATGCTGTATTTAGTTGTTACACTAAAATCAACACTCTAATGACATCTGATATAGCATGCTTTGCACATAGTCATATTCATATACAATACAGTAACTGACAGTACAATTATCTAGCACAAGCTAGGTGTAGATTTCTTCTAATATTAGTTACAACAACAATACACAATACTTGTACATGGACAGTTTCTGAGTAAATAACATCACATTTTACCAATCAGTAAACAAAAGCCGTTCATTACATAATTTCTACTGATAAGAGATGTAATCATATAAGTGTGTAACTATACTCCATTACACAGATAGTAATATAATTTATCAGAAAGAAATAAACAAATTTCTACAAGGAAAATACAATAAATATCATCTCATATAATATCTAAATGAGAAGCAGCAGCAATGGATAAAACAAGAACATACTTTAATAAGAAAGAATGAACATTAAAATAATGTTTGAGAAAATAGAAATAGTTTAAACAAATTTTATATACAAAAGCTCTCTCATGGTGAGAAAATAATTTAAAATTTCAACAACAGAAAATGTAAAATATTTCATTTGACTTCACAATGTGGTAAAAATTTGCTGCTCAGGGGCAATAACTAGCATTCAACTATCCTCTGTGAAAAGTTACAGCCTGACTATTCATGTTTGTCTATTTATAATGCCTTATGCAATACTGTAGAATTTTTTCTCTGGTTTCACTTAGTTCCTAGTTTCATTACATATTATGAAAGACAAAGTAAACAAGTAATTTGCATGAACTGATCCACCAATGGTTTGTGATGCTGATCCAGCACCACATTCTGTTGACTCCTAAGGAATGGGAGGGGGGGAAGAAGATTTCTCGACATTAATAATGAAAATCTCCTGCTTAGAGAAAAAGATAATTTCTCACCTTAACTTTTTTGTGTTAACACTTGGTTATATCACAACCATCAAACATCATTTCACATAATATTCAATATTTTTATAGTGAATATTTCACAATCATATATTTTAGTCACCACATATAATTATTTCAGTCATCACTCACTACTATTTCAAAATCATCACATTTTGCCAGAATTTCAGTCACCATACACATCCTTATAGGCATTTCAGTCATAACACATACATCAGTATAGTTATTTCAGTCATCTCATCATTATAGATAATTTCCCAGTCATCACACACATTATTAAAGGCATTTCACAGTCATCACATAATGATAATTATCATTACAGGAATTTCATTCATCACACACACACAGAGGACTGACTACTTCCTTTCAAAAGAACCAAATTTTCCCCAAAAAATTATTCATTGTGAACCTTTTTAAATTTTTGGTTTGTTTACAAATGATTTAAGGCTGAAGAAAAAGACTCAACTGGCTGAGTGCAATTATAGCAAAACCGTGGTGTGAAATTTAACAATTATAAGTGCTGCTATTTCTTACCAGCCATCTGATGGCTAAAGACAATAAATATCAAGTTTTATTAATTCACACATATCAGTTGTGTTTTTTTTGTAAAAGATAATTATTATTATTATTTTACACCAATCACCATTGAAAGATAATGACAAGTTTTGTTATTTTACACCAATCAACTCTCAGCAAAATATAATGTGAATTATATTACAAACCAATTAAATGTCAGCAAAAAGTAATATCAAGTTTTATTCACACCAATCAACTGTCAGTAAAAGATTATGTCATGTTTAGTTTCAAAATAATTAACTATCAAAGGCAATATCAAGTTTTATTTCACACCAATTAATGTCTCCAAGCATCAATCGTCGTTAAGGTGCACCACAAGATGACAAATCTATTAGGATTATCCATCATATGAGAAATGGCTATGTCTATAATGACCTTAATATATCAGGTATGTCAATATTACCCACCATATGGCACAAGGCTAAATTGTGATTACCTTAACAATCAAGTATGCCAAGATTACCCACCATATGGCACAAGGCTAAATTGTAATTACCTTAACAATCAAGTATGCCAAGATTACCCAACATATGGCACAAGGCTAAATTGTAATTACCTTAACAATCAAGTATGCCAAGATTACCCACCAAATGGCACAAGCTAAATTGTGATTATCTTAACAATAAGTATGTCAAGATTACCCACTATATAACATGAGGCTAAGTCATGATAACCGTAGCAGTTAGGTATGTTAAGATTATCTACCATATGATATGAGGCTAAGTCATGGCGACCTTAGAGTCAAGTATGTCAAGATTATCTTAGGACACATTACTAATATGTTTTGACCACAAGTAAACAAATCTGTTAGGATCAGCCAGCACAAAATTGTGAATATCTGATGACCCCAAGAAGTCTGTTACAGAGTTGTGGGTAATACCTAATGGCCACAAGAAGATATGTCTGTTAGGATCACCCATCATAGAGGTCACTGATGAATCTTGATGAACCAACTGAACAAGGGAACAGATCACCCATCATAGAGCTCACTGATGAATCTTGATGAACCAACTGAACAGAACATCCATCAAAGAGTGGATGGCTAAATCTTGGCCACAAGTTGACAAATCTGTTCAAAACATCCACTCAAGATGATCTTAACAATCAAACACAGGCAAATTCTTTGGATTCAACTTCAAAACAAAGACGCTAATTCTTGATGACCACAAATGGCAAATTTTACTGAGATAACTGAAATGGATGCCAGCTATCAGTCCTGAAGACTGTAACTCAGGAAGATCAAGTGCTAAGAAATTATTTAAGTCTTGATGTTTAGAGATAACTAAAATTTTCTGGTGGGGGACTGACAGCCAACTGTTAAATATAAATAACACAGGTGAACATATGAGAGATCACCTGGCAAATGATGCTGTAGCTAAGTCCTGATGACTGCAGGTGATCAATACATCATTAAATTTATCAATTAAAGTAAGAAGATGAGAACGACGCAGATTCTCATAAAACATGATTTCTTCCAAATGATGCTTGCCATTAAAGTATGCAAAAATTCGTGCAAACATCTGCAAGTCCTCTGGATTTTTGGCAGCTGGGCACCTTAACACAGCATTTCTGTCCCATGGGCTGAGTTCTTTTAGCAGGGAGCTCTGAATCTGCCAATGTGTTTTGTTCTCTTCAGTAACAATGGATCCATCACTATTTACCTGTAAGCCAAACAGACTATATTAGTGCATAATCGCTAGATTACGCTACGCGTGTGATCTTTTATGAGAATTAACACTGATGATGATTCTCTGATCGATCAGAGCCCTAGAGAGAATCATGTATAATAATGATTCAAGACTCATAGGCAACCAGAATCTTAAAACTCATAACATAGTCCCCTCTGCCTATTTTCACTGCTTGCGCTGTTTCAGCTGAAGTACATTAGAACTCAAACTGTGATGTTGGGTCACAATTGTTCTAACTATAAACATGATTACAGGCTGGTATAATTGTTCTAACTATAAACATGATTACAGACTGGTATAATTGTTCTATAAACATGACAATAGACTGGTATAATCATTCTAACTATAAACATGATTACAGACTGGTATAATCGTTCTAACTATAAACATGATTACAGTCTGGTATAATTGTTCTAACTATAAACATGATTACAGGCTGGTATAATTGTTCTAACTATAAACATGATGACAGACTGGTATAATCGTTCTAACTATAAACATGATTACAGTCTGGTATAATCGTTCTAACTATAAACACGATTACAGACTGGTATAATTGTTCTATAAACATGACGACAGACTGGTATAATTGTTCTATAAACATGATGACAGACTGGTACAATTGTTCTAACTATAAACATGATTACAGACTGGTATAAGTGTTCTATAAACATGATTACAGGCTGGTATAATTGTTCTAACTATAAACACGATTACAGACTGGTATAATTGTTCTATAAACATGACGACAGACTGGTATAATCGTTCTAACTATAAACATGATTACAGACTAGTATAATCGTTCTAACTATAAACACGATTACAGACTGGTATAATTGTTCTAACTATAAACATGATTACAGACTGGTATAATCGTTCTAACTTTAAACATGATTACAGACTGGTATAATCGTTCTAACTTTAAACATGATTACAGACTGGTATAATCGTTCTAACTATAAACATGATTACAGACTGGTATAATTGTTCTATAAACATGACGACAGACTGGTATAATCGTTCTAACTATAAACATGATGACAGACTGGTATAATCATTCTAACTATAAACATGACGACAGACTGGTATAATTGTTCTAGCTATATTCATGCTGACAGCTACAAACCCTGAATGAAGTGACTCCCAACGATGGCACTGCTGATGATGATGGCAAGCCAATACTTTCATCACTGTTGACAGAAGCCACATCTGACATACTAGGAGCCCGTTCAAGATTGGAGGGTTGGTCATCCATAAGATAACTATACATGGATTCCTCTACAATCTGTAAAGTCATAAGTGATGGAGCAAATTCACCCATACATGAATCTAATTATGCTAATATGATTTGTTATCTTTATTTTCATGCAGACATAAAGGTTACAGTCTGTCTATTGACTACACTTTACCTTGTCTTTCTTACCTATTACAGTCTGTCTATTGACTACACTTTACCTTGTCTTTCTTACCAATTTCAGTCTGTCTATTGACTAACTTTACCTTGTCTTGGTTTACTTCGAGACCAGGTGTTTGTTTGTTTGTGAGGTACTTATGTACTCCTACAGGATATGATATCTATAGTAATCAATGTCAGATAGTGAACGGGAAGTAACACAGGACCACTTTCTATGAGTAGACCCAAAATGATGGGAAGTGCTAATTACACTCTAATAATGATGTTTTTGGAAGTGTGCTCTTCAGGACTAGAGGTAATAAAAGCTGATGTTACCTGAATACTGACAAAATTAATGAAACTGAAATATGTACATGATTAGGGACCAGAGGTGATATGTACAGGATTAGGGATAAGACCAACATTATGAAATCTTGTTTTAATAATGTACAGTATAGTTTGAAACCTTGTTTTAATAATGTACAGTATAGTATGAAATCTTGTTTTAATAATGTACAGTATAGTATGAAATCTTGTTTTAATAATGTACAGTATAGTATGAAATCTTGTTTTAGTAATGTATAGTATAGTATGAAATCTTGTTTTAATAATGTACAGTATAGTTTGAAACCTTGTTTTAATAATGTACAGTATAGTTTGAAACCTTGTTTTAATAATGTACAGTATAGTATGAAATCTTATTTTAGTAATGTACAGTATAGTTTGAAACCTTGTTTTAATAATGTACAGTATGGTATGAAATCTTGTTTTAATAATGTACATTATGAAATCTTGTTTTAATAATGTACATTATGAAATCTTGTTTTAATAATGTACAGTATAGTATGAAATCTTGGTTTAGTAATGTACAGTACAGTTTGAAATCTTGTTTTAATAATGTACAGTATGGTATGAAATCTTGTTTTAATAATGTACAGTATAGTTTGAAATCCTGTTTTAGTAATGTACAGTATAGTTTGAAACCTTGTTTTAATAATGTACAGTATGGTATGAAATCTTGTTTTAATAATGTACAGTATAGTTTGAAACCTTGTTTTAATAATGTACAGTATGGTATGAAATCTTGTTTTAATAATGTACAGTATAGTTTGAAACCTTGTTTTAATAATGTACAGTATGGTATGAAATCTTGTTTTAGTAATGTACAGTAAAGAATGAAATCTTGTTTTAGTTATGTACAGTATAATATGATATTACATTTAAGAATATAGTCAAACAGACAGTTAATTAATTATAACAGTACATTTCTGATGTGGTTTTTAATGACTAAGAATTGTATGCACCCTTAAGATTGATTCAGCATATTAATAACTGAACAGCTTCACTCATTTTTCCATGAGTAATACACTTTTTTTTTTTTACAATAATTACTACTTGGGATACTGTTGTTGCCAGTTGGAGATTAAAATATAAAGAAAAGCACAGTTTAATATTAGACAGGTAATTATGAGAGCATAATTTGATAATTAAAGACATGTGCTCTCTTAGAGTTAGCACAGTAAGTTTAAGATTGATTAAAGTTTGCTATTTTATGATAAGAGGCGTACTTTTCACAATAATGAATTATAACATCTCCTAGAGAATTATCTGCAAAAACAACAATAGCTGTATAAATGCCTAAGTTTACTTTGTGATCACAAAAACACAGCCATTTCTGTAAATAAACACACAACTGACCTGAATGTTGGACACAGAAGAATTAGGTGTATTAGAAGAAATAGTACTAGAGCTATGCTGTGATGGCATCCCTCTGTCTGGTGGAACAAAGAAGACATAAGTGTGTAACTGCATTAACAGACGATGCTGCAGCATCCACACCACCATTTGCACACGCTGCACCTGCTGTTGAGGGTGATCCAGAACGTCCCTTTTCTCTCGCAGCAGGCAAGGCAAAGAGAACTCTGCCAGCTCCACATGGAGAGACTTGCCAGGGAACTGCTTGACAAACTCCTCCACCAGGGTGGAATTAGCTAAGGTGTTGGCAATGGGTGAGAGGACGTAAACATTACTCTCACACAGTGGGTAGATTATCATTGCCTTACCCCAGTAGACCAGATGACAAGCTAGCAAAAAGACCTATAGAAAGACATCAAACAATTTTTTAGTCACTTGTAGACCAGATGACAAGCTAGCAAAAAGACCTATAGAAAGACATCAAACAATTTTTTAGTCACTTGTAGACCAGATGACAAGCTAGCAAAAAAGACCTATAGAAAGACATCAATGAAATTTTCAGTCACTTGTAGACCAGATGACAAGCTAGCAAAAAGACCTATAGAAAAACATCAAACAATTTTTTAGTCACTTGTATCATTGTCTTGCACCAATAGACTAGATGACAAGCTAGCAAGAAAACCTATACAAAGATGCCAAACAATTTTTCAGTCATTTGTAGACCGGATGACAAGCTAGCAACAAAACCTAAAAAAGACATGTCCAACAATTTTTCAGTCTCTTGTAAAAGTTTTATGGTTGCCTTGCCCAAGCTGAAAATTGCAAGTTAACAAGAAAATTTATATAAAATAAAATTGCATAATAAATGTTGAACCTCCCAGTTAAATAAATGAACTGTCATTCAAACTTATTTTCAAGTAATGACAGTACATGTAATTAAAAAGAAAATGTAAACATTTATTTATACAAATAGCAATTATTTTTCATTATGCAATAATCTTGAACCATATACGATAACATGAATATGGTCACACACTACCTACAAACACACTTAGAAATCACAAAATGGGACATAAGAGGATACCCAAGCAAAATGGCCAGAAAAATAAAACAAACAAAATGGAAAGATGACAGACTACATCTCAACCAACTTACGAAAAACTTATTAAAAAACACAAATTAAACTTATTCAAAACAAACCCCCCCCTCAAAACAGACCCACCACCACCATGGACCATCTCACCCCAAGTAGACCTTACACTGATGAAAAAAAACACCTCAAAATGCACCAACACACAACAATAACAACAAAACACATTAGAGAACATATATAAAAATTATCCAGATCATGTAAAAATTTACACAGATGGTTCCAAAACATATGATGGAACTGGAGCACATTCACCATTACCAAGGAACATATACTTACAAATTACACTCTGCAGCTGAACTGGTAGCCATAAAAAAAGCACTTTCACAACTGAACAAAATCCATCCTTATCCCTAAATAAAAACACAATACTAATTGACTCATTATCTTCAATACAGACAATATGCAACACAAACGTTCATTTCTAGAACATAAACTAGAAACAAATTAAGAAACCAGATAAACAAAGCATTAAAACCATATTACTATGGATACCAAGTGACAAGAACATATCAGGAAATGAAACAGCAGGTAAAGAGGCAAAATATGGTACAAAACAGGGCAGACCTCACACACTCCCATATACAATTCAGAAATGCATGCACAAATTATGCACAAATTAAACAGATTTATAAAATGAAAAATATGCCAAGACCTCCTACTTACACAACAAAGCCATTTTCAGACTAAATTCAACACTTTTAACACAAGATTTCAGGTCAAACAAAAAGCTGCAATCATTGTAGAGCAGAAAACACTATATAAAACTACCTATTGCTCTGTCCACTATATAATGAAGAAAGAAAAACAATCATTGACACCACAAATCGATTAGAAGTCCCATTCTCCATTCAGTCACAAACAGAAAAATTAATTCAAAAAGCACTCGTCAATTTCCTTACAGAAACAAACACAATGCACCTTCTTTAAAACATTTTAGGTAGTGACTTTAAAAAATAACAAAACCCCCAAAACAAATAAACTAATAAAAACACAATCACCACCTGCAATATTAGGAACTAATCACTTTCACATGAACTATAACAAGTAGAATGCCCTCTTTAGAATAAGATGAGAAGAGGAAGTCCTCACAGGAACAAACCAAGACAAAGAACATCAAACAATGAAAAATCTATTGCAGTTTCTCTAAGGAAAAGAAGTTATTGAGAAAAAAAAAACATAACACATAAAAACAAAAAGATACCACTACATACATTGAATCAGATTTTATTACTGGTAACAGAAAACCAGAAAGTTTTGAAAAAATAGTCACCATGGTTGTAAAAAAACAACCCAGCCAGGTTAACCACTTCAGCTCTTGTCCAACATTAACTCAAAGAGTTATTGAAAAACATATCAAAATTAGGTATCCTAAGAACATCCACAATAATAAAATATTCAACAGCAACATTTTTTCAGGCCATAACATGAAAAACAACACACTCATCAAACAGATGATGACAACTAAATACAGGCCAGTATGCAAGTTAAGGATCAGTGTGAATGGATTTCAAATTAAATCTCAAAATGACTAGTAATGATCAGAAACATGAAGATAAATGAAACAACAGACTTACCCTTTTTCCCCAAGTAGCCATGCAGATAATATTTTAAAAAATATTTTATTACTATAACTGATTATTCTGATATAGTACAATATTCGCAGGCTTTATCAAACTATGACTTATGAAAGTCTACCAGATACCTGAAATCAAAGGTGAACATTGAGTTTATGCACTAAAACAATTAAAGAGTCAGCTAATTTAGAAACTAGAGGTAAGTCTCACCTGAGACAGACTCAGATCAGAATCCAAGGAGAGCATCTGGAGATTTTTGAGTGGGCTGATCATTTTCACCAAACGCACCAAGGCAGGTGAAGAATCAAGTGGTAAGCTGTTCAGTAACTCCCCTTCAGACTGCATCAGTAGAATGCCATGATACAGTCGCAGTGCTGATAAGCAAGATTCTATTTCCTGTGGTTCTAAATGTAATACTTGAGATGCTGTCACAATAATATGTACCTAAAATATACATATATATTTTTAAGTAAGGAAACAAAGATGCTTTAGTGATACAATCAAAGGCACTATTGCCATGAAACAAACTTGTGAATATAGCAGAGGTAATGAAAAGAGTTTACAATTCTGATAAGTAGTACATACTTAATTGTTTTAGAATTATCATTCTAATGTCAATGTTTCAAATGTTTCATAATTGTCTGCCCTCCCACCAATTAACTTTTTGAAAACGGTGATATTAATTTCCATTTTAATGAATGTGATTTAATATGAGCTATAAAAGTATAAAAAAAAATTTAATTTTAAAGAAGTGAAATGGAATTATCTATTCAAGTCAAACATAGTTTGTGAACGAGATTTGCCCCATTACTAAGATACACAATCCCCAAGCCCTTGGTGTAAAAGCAAGCAGAAGTGATGTAGAGCAGAGGGTCAAATGGCTGCCGTGTCATTTTCTTTGGTACTTCATATACAGTTGTTCCAATTTGTAATGATGACAGCAAAAGTTCAACTGTTAGTTGTTCACATACCATTTCTAATGATGTTGGAGATACCGAGGAAACAATGACTGATGAAGATCATGTCTGGTAAGTTATTTTTTTAATAGTCAGTGTACTACATACCATGCATTTGTCCAATTGTAGTTATCATTAAGTTCATAGATATATACTAACTATTATTAAAATTAGTTGCATATAATTTTTATATGAATGACAAAAGCTTTTTAACATAATTTTTATTAAAAGTACAGTTTTGTAATTGTCATTATAATTTATATATATATTATATATTATGCTTGAGTGTTTATGCATAAATATCTGTATAAGTGTTGTGTGTGTTTATTTTTTGTTTTGAGTACTATTTTCTTTATTTTGTATAGTAAATCTAAAACTTTTAAAATTAACAATTAATGGCCAGTGATATATTAATCTCATAGTTGAATAGTCTTATTAAGCTTAAATATATGCATTTGTTCTTATTAATTTTACAATTATTAGTTTATTGTGTATATCTGATCTAACAATCTGGTACAGTTTCCAAAAAATGGTTAGAATTACATGGAAAAATCCATCTTACTAATGGTGGTATAATTAGTGTAATAAAATTCTATAACTCTGCTAATATCATAAATTTGCCGTATTATGAAACCATAAACTGTAAAGTAAAATATTCAAGTTACTTGAACAATTCATTTGTACACAAGTAGTTATGACAGATGCATAATAATAAGTATCAAATGCCTTCTAATGGATGTACCAACTGAAGTTAACAGCAGAAAATGAAGACCAGTTTTTGTCCTGTACAGTAGTAGTGGCTAGAGTAAAATGATTATCTATTCAAGAAAATTTGTCTTATACATTTATGTTATGAATAGTGTTAAAAGTTATATTACAGTATATAAAGTAAAATATTATGATACAATTAACATACAGGCAACTGCTGATGCATTAAAATGCATTCATACAAATTCAGATTAAAAGATAATGATAAGGGTTTGATGAATATACATTTAATATATATATTTAATATATGTATGTATGTAAGCCTGAATGCCTGACATTGCTAAACTGTCCCGAAAAGACTGTTGCTATGAAACTTCATAGTCTTCTTGGAACTGCTCACTACACAGTACCGTATATACTCTTGGATGAAAGTTTTCTCTTCATAATTTGTGATATTTGGGAAAGGTAAAAAGAATGAATATTTTTAGTTTGTCGACTGTTTGTGCAGCCAGATGCACTGCAATGTTTAACCGTGTTTTATTTTTCAAACTATGCGTTTACCGCAAGACAATATAATGAATATTACATACACTGTCTTTGGAGCTATTGTGACCTTTGGACTTACCTTGTGTGGAAGACAAAAGTTGACTTCTACCCAACGATTAATGTGAAGTGAAACAACTCCACTCTCTACCAGACTCTGGTACACTTGCTTTAGCTCATTAGCAATTTGACTCCGTTGCAGGATCAGCTTGAAGGGATTTTGCACTGAACCCTCAGGCTGTGATGCTACTTCATCAAACACTGCCCTGATTGTCTTAGCCTGTGTCGACAAGTAGAGACAACGCTGCTCTTCATATCGTACAGCAACAATTAGCTGCTTTGCCAGTGAATGGTAACATTCAATAGCAGATTCCACTATGTTGGCATGTAAAGCAAAGACAATATTAACTGTGCTAATGCGATGTTTAGTTGAAGTCTGAAAAAGACAAAAGTAAAGCAAAGACAATATTAACTGTGCTAATGCGATGTTTAGTTGAAGTCTGAAAAAGACAAAAGTAAAGCAAAGACAATATTAACTGTGCTAATGCGATGTTTAGTTGAAGTCTGAAAAAGACAAAAGTAAAGCAAAGACAATATTAACTGTGCTAATGCGATGTTTAGTTGAAGTCTGAAAAAGACAAAAGTAAAGCAAAGACAATATTAACTGTGCTAATGCGATGTTTAGTTGAAGTCTGAAAAAGACAAAATAATAAATAAGTAATGTAAAATTAATAAATGTTCAGCAATGTACAAATTACACAGTTCTCATTTAACCCCAAGAAACATTCCCATGATTGAACTGCAAAGACCCTTTGCACCTCAGATCAAAGTTTGGAAAATTTAGTTTCCCAAAGTTACACTTATCATTCTGTATAAATATATTTTATTACTGACCAACTAAATCAGTAAATGCTTTTGTCATGTTTTAAAATACAAATTTTATAATTTCATAAATATATATTTTATTTTAAATTTCTTTACATATTTTTTGGCCTAATTTCTCAATTATTATTTCAACTTTTGTGGTACAATATAATTATTAATATTACTGCATTTTTTTGTTGTTGTTGTAATGAATGCAATGGGAAAATTCAAAACACCTTATAATACAGAACAAGAAACTATAAGATTCGACATTTCAGCTACATAGCTTTCATTAGGATAAAAGAGTTATTATTAAAAATGACATGAAGAATGAAATGAGTGACAGAGAGTTTACTACTGTGTAAAAAAACATACCTGGCTAGACGATGACTCGTTATAGCGTACCCAATTCGTATATATTTTTTCTTTAAAAAAAATAAACTCCTTACCTGCGCTTGATCTTGCTTTGATGCGGTCTTTACTGAATATTCCAAATGCACTGGATATCCAACAAAGCGAACGTCGTCAATTTTTAGGTTGAATTTACTGCCACACAGTTTGGTCTTCACTGCCAAAAGATTTGCTAAAGTTTTATCTTCAAATCCCACAAGCACATCGTTTTTTATTAAAGTTGGTGTCGTAATTTTTGTAGAAAGATGGCGATCCTCTGCAATCTTTAAAGCATATGGATTGTTAAGCCTTGATTTTGAATAATTTTCTTTTATATTTTCTGATTCAAATGGATAACGGAAGAGAAGTCGGTCCCCTCTTGTTCCAGACGTAACTAAAATTATAGCAACAGGATTCAAATCGGCCATTTTTATTAAACAAAATGAATATATTTGCGTTATACTGTTATTTTAAAACCATGGGACAAATGGAAAATGTATGATGGCTTTTCAGTATAGGTGATTTTTAAAAATAATAATAATTTAAAGCCGTTTATTTGTAATAAGCCACTTCAATTCTACTGTCAACAAATCTAAAATTAGAATTAAGGGTGTTGCAATGTGCAAATTTGCTGATCCATATTAATAGTCAATGACACAAGGAGAATAATTTATAAAATCTGCCATATTAATTCACTTTTTATTACTCAATGCGTTACTGTAATTGCTTCACAGATCGAAGTCCCTGTAAAGCGATAGCTGACTGATGTGAGAAGAGTAGTGCCCCTTATTAGACTTTACAAAACACGGAGTCGCGAACATTTGGTTAGGTATTTTTAAATAAGAAGACAAAAAATGACAAAAAGAAAGAAAGAAAAATGTGTTATAACTATTTTTTGTATTAATTCTGTGTAAAATTTTTACTTCACCACCACCGTAGGCATCTTGTTTATAAATATTTGCTATGTATGATTGCAAGAGAGACTGAAATGCTGTATTTACATAGATGTACGTTACATTTGCATGGTGCAATCAGTTTACTTATTTATATAATTTATACCTAAACACAGCTTTCAGTAATTTTAGAATCATACCTTAACTTACTGGGATATACTGAGTTTTATTAAACTTTTGACTGACATCGGAAATTACAGAGACGAAGTACAAACGAATATTCATAAACTGCTTATAACTTATAAGTTTATGAGCGTCATAGTATTAAACTGTAGGTTTATAGACCTAATATTCTGTTAAACATACAGTTTTGGTCGTATAAAAAACCCACCCTGAAATTCGTTGTTGCACGTACGTAAACTGATATAAAATTATGGCTGAGAAAATAAATGAAAATACTCCGATTCTGTTAGAATATGGTAAAATTCCAGATTCAAAATTCTGTGGACAAAAAGACAGACATGCAGAACAAAACTTAAACGTTTTTGAACAAGACACTTGTCTTCGTCTTTCAAAGCGGTTGTGTTACATTCTTCGTTATGGAGCTCAGAAGGAAGGACTACAAGTAGATGGATCAGGTTTGAGAGGAAAACAATTAAGAATTTATTCTTTAGTTTTCATCAGCACTTTAGCCTAATAAAAGTACTAAGTAATAATAAATATATTTGCAAATAACTACACGTATAATAATTAATAGCCTGCTATTGTTAAAACTGACATAGTACATGAATGCACAAGTATTTCAAACTGTATAATTTATTTTGATGCTCAGCTGACATACATTATTTGTTCAGAATGCCTGTGCCAATTTTGATCGTTCGAAAGGTTTATAGAGTTAGTGACAGTACCTTGTTGTGTACCATTTTCCAGTTATTTGTTTCAGTATGTCTAAATATTTACCATTTGCAGGATTGGTAGATAAGAAAGCGCTTTTTATGGTGGCATTACTTGAGTGCCATTCTCTAGTAGTACTAGTACTACTAGTAGTAGTCTATACCAGTTCTTTACATGATTTGTATTTTGTACTATTGTAGCCTAATCAAGACATGGCTTAGCTATAACATCATTACTTTAAGTTTAACATGATACTGTATTTTACAAGATTTTTTAGGTTATCTGCAGTCCTAAGTTTTAACACTGTTATTACTTGAGCTTTAAATTGATATCTTTTACAAGATATTTATATCAAACATAACTAAAACATGCATTTCTTGAGCATTAAAATAATATATTTTGTAGATACAAATCTTGTTGAAGAGAGTGCTCTAATGCTCAAGCAAGGACAGTGTTATACAACTAAGTTATAACACTGTCCAGACTTGAGCACTAAAGCACTGACTTTTAACAGATTTGTATCACTTGAGCATTAAAACTAAAAGAAACCTGTCTTTTACAGGATTTGTAGATCTAAAAGAGCTCATGACCTTGTCATTATTTGAACACTATTCCTTTGATGAGGTTCTAGAACACATCCGCACATCACAGTCTCATCGTGGTACCCAGCGCTTTGAAGTCTGGTTTCATAATGGCAGAACTCTAGTACGGGCAGCATATGGCAGACAGTTTGAAAAGGTAGTGTTCCTCCACCCACCTGTTAGTTTAAGTGTATAATTCTGATAAATGTTAAAGTTTAAAAACAATCAATTTAATAAATGTATTTATTGTTGATTATATACCATCGACCATCAGTACTTTGTGCTTAGACTATCACTGTCACTTGCTTGTGCATATTTTATTATCTACATTTCAATCACATAAAGAAATAATCTTGTATAAGATACTTTCGTTAAAAAAAAAACAACTAAAAGTTGTTTTATTGTCAACTTACCAAGTATCAAAGTTTGAAGACTATTTCTTGTTAACCCACTGCAATAATTTATTCCTTGATTTTTCTATCCTGAAAAGATCTATCTATTCTATCTTTTCTAAACTGTCCAAGATTCACATTTTTGTTTTCACTTTACCTTCCCATCTATACTATTTTACTGTGGGTGTATGACTGAACGGTTATTTATTTCTGAGATATTTGAAAAATATTTGATATTTGTGCAGAATCCATACCATTATGGAACAAAAGTGTGCACGCTGTTTGAAACATGTATTCTGAATATTATCAACAACTTATACAGCTATGACCTACAAAGTTTTCCTGATGAATATATCATTAGGTAATTACTTTTATTTTTTAACACAATTTGAGTAGATGGGGAAAGTGGGAGGTTGTATATCCCCATTAATGATGCTTTGTCCCATAATTGATGCATTGTGCTTTAAAAATTTAAGTGACATTTTGTCCTGTTTGTCCCATTGTACATTCATTAATGTTTTGTCTTATCATTGATGTTTTGTCCTTTATTGTCCATTCTGTAAATAATTTTGTATATCAAATAATGTTGTACTCTATCATTAATGCTTTGTGCTTTAATTTTTGTCCTATGTTGTCAGTTAAATTTTGTAAATTAAATGATATATCTTATCATCATTGCTTTTTTGTATTACTTGATTTTTGTCCTGTGTTATACCATCAATATTACATTATAGATTAGGTTATATGGCCTATCATTAATTCTTTATGCATTACTTGATTTTTGTCCCATCTTTATTGTATCCTAATTTCATTAAATATTATTTACTTTATTCCTGTGTTGTCCCATCAGTAATGTTTTGTATATTAAATGATGTTATGTCCCATTAGCGATGCATTCATGTTATTTAGTACATAGTGGTGTTTTGTCTCATACATTACGTTATGCTTTGTCCTGTGATGCATTGTATATTAGTGCTGTTTTGTCTCATACATTGCATTATGCTTTGTCCTGTGATGCATTGTATATTAGTGCTGTTTTGTCTCATACATTGCATTATGCTTTGTCCTGTGATGCATTGTATATTAGTGCTGTTTTGTCTCATACATTGCATTATGCTTTGTCCTGTGATGCATTGTATATTAGTGCTGTTTTGTCCTATCAAAGTATCATTAAAAAATTAATATGCTGTGTACATTCATTGGTGCTTTTTCCTCTTAAATAAAACAGTATGTGTCTGAATAAACTTTTGAAATCTTTAAATTGTTGTTTACACATTGCATTTTTTAAAACAATTTTTTTTCTTTTTATAGTAAACTTAGTAATTGCAAATGAATAACGTTTTAAAACTTGATATTGTTTTCCAGTACCATCTTGCACAAGCTGAAGCGGGAGAAAAGACTAAATAACAGAATCCTGAAAGTGCTGTTGGTTCCAGTCTTAGAGCATTTGGATCTCGAGGAAGTGAATTTGACTATGAACACTCTGCACCTCATCTTTACACAATGTCCACACCTCAAAAGTCTCAGCCTGCGCAACTGTGGTTACATTGTCACAGACACCATTCTAAGTCAGCTGTCAAAGGTATGTTTTCATTTGTCAACTATATCGTTCCTTCAAACAATTCGCTACAGTATTGATGTGTTGTTTGTTTTCTTACCCATGCTGTTTCATTTTTTGTTTCTTACTGTTCATGATGATCATGCCATCAGTACTGGTGTTAAACTATATAGACTCCCAGACTTTGTTTCATGGTACAGTCGAGTCCACTTATTTCAGCATCGGTTAACTTGCCAACCCTAGTAAGTCGACGTTTTTGAAGTGGAACCGCCAGATTCACTCTTTGTCTTAGCATTTTCTCATTGGTTATGTCGATTCTTTTATGTTGCCGAACCCTACTATCTTGGGCACAATAGAGGGCCAAAATCGTGACTTAAATCGGTTACCTCGACCCCTGTGACGCGTTTTGAAAATGTTAGTTACCGATGCCTCTTCACCATCTCGCTAACAATAAATGGTCATGGCTTGTTAACAAACTACAGCTTAAACTTAGAAGGGCATTGCTTCCTCATTGGGCACGATGTTTGCCATGGGCAAAATAGGCATAAAATGCCCTTCATGTTAGTTAGCCCACTTTTGAAGTAACCGCTTGTACGATATTTGCAGAGGCCAGAGGCGGCTTCACTGTGCACCCCCCCCCCCCCCGCCCCGTTCCACCATTGGAGAGCAGTTAAGGGTGTGCACCTAATAAGTGCGACCTGTTTCACCCCCTTCCTCCTGCCCTCCACCTTCGAAGCAACCAAGACCTAGAAAAATCATGAAGATGAAAGGTCTATTGCGGCTTCTGGAGTGAGTGTGAGCAAAACACACACACACACACACACACACAAAATGACTTGCAACTTGATAGTTCATTTACTTGGTTAGCTTTTTGTAAAAACGAACTACACGTACACCCTGCAGGTTTTTTGATTTTGAGAGCAATCTTTGTGTTTGCAATGTTGGAGAATACATGTAGAGTACATACGTGTATAATGAACGGTTTGTATCGAGAATATAGAGGTTGGGCAAAATTCCCAATTGTCATAGCATTTTCTCATCAGTTATGTCGCCGAACACTAATACAATGTCTGTTTGTTAGCATAAGTTATCTCGATCCTCATGACTAATCATTGTCGGCTTTTGAAAATGTTAGTTATCGATGCCACTTTGCCATCTCGCTAACAATACATGTAAATGGTCATGTCTTGTTAACAACCTGCAGTTTAAACTTAAGAAGGGCATGTTTTCTGCAATCTTGATTTTCAGTTATCTCGACACTTTTTGGCAAACCCCATAGCTGTCGACATATCCGGACTTGACTGTAATTTCTTATTATTTTGTTTCATTCATTTATAGTTTCTTTCTTTTAATTTTACTTGCCATTTCAATGGTTTTCTTGATTTTGATCCCTCTTCTCTGTATACAAAATGAGAGTTTGATCCAAATGAAGCACATACAAATAAACACCTATTTGGGATGACATAAAGATGTTGCAATTAAACATCTATTTGGAATGATGTAAAGATGGTACAAATAAACATCTATTTGTGATGAAGATGATACAAATAAACATCTATTTGGGTTAAGTAAAGATGGTACAAATAAACATCTATTTGGGTTAAATAAAGATGGTACAAATAAACATCTATTTGTGATGAAGATGATACAAATAAACATTTATTTGGGTTAAGTAAAGATGGTACAAATAAACATCTATTTGGGTTAAGTAAAAATTCTACAAATAAACATTTATTTGGGTTAAGTAAAGATGGTACAAATAAACATCTATTTGGGTTAAGTAAAGATGGTACAAATAAACATTTATTTGGGTTAAGTAAAGATGGTACAAATAAACATTTATTTGGGTTAAGTAAAAATTATACAAATAAACATCTATTTGGGTTAAGTAAAGATGGTACAAATAAACATCTATTTGGGTTAAGTAAAGATGGTACAAATAAACATCTATTTGGGTTAAGTAAAGATGGTACAAATAAACATCTAGTTGGGATGAGATAAAATGATGCATATAATGTATAGTTTCTAGAATATTGTATTCATGAGTAAATGAAGCGATAGTGGTCAAAGTGTTATGCCGAGTTTTGCCACCGTTTTGCTATATGTCTTGTTCTGACTGTTTAAGGAATAAATGGAATACTAAGGAGGTTATTTAATGTATGTTATGCTGAGTATGGTCAACGTTTTGCCACATATCTTGCAGAAACTACCAGAACTGGAATTCCTGAATCTTACAGGATGCAGTCATTTGACAGATCGCTGCATCAAATACCTGATCCAAAATTTACCAAATCTCCAGTGTGTTGGTCTCAGCTGCAATAAAGGCATCACAGAAACAGGAGTCATTGAACTGCTTGCACAAGCCCCTGCTTTGAAGCATCTGGACATTTTTGCCTTAAAGGCATCGCCAGAGGCAATGGAAAAGATTCATGCATTGCGATGTGAGCGTGCAATTGTAGTTTTATTGCAAGGATTGGCCGAACAAGATGAATATGGTAATTTGTGTCACATTCAACCACGTTATCATAAAGGAATACGTAAACCATTTACCAGCTAAGGAAAACTCCTAGTATCTTTAACAAAGTAAGCAAATTTAATTGTTAGCATTGCTTGGAAAATAAAATTGATTCAGAATGACTACCTTCTTAAAGGGGGTTGAGTGCTAATTGATACAAAAATCTCAAGAACAAATGGAGAGTCATGAAACTAAAAAAGAGACATATTGATTGAAACCACTGTATTGATTTCTGTCATTAACTTATACTAATAACTGGTAATGACATGAACACTTTGGTGAGATGAATTTACGTCTAGCAGTACAAGTTCTGAGGATATTTTTCATTGATTGCAGATTCCACATAAGGTATCATTTAGTTTGGAAAGTATATCAGTGGGATTCAATAAAAACTTAATGATTCTAGTAGAAATATAGGCTATATATATAATTCTGAACAGACTATATAGTAATGTATAAAAGATTAACCATTGTTTCTGTTCTTATAAGACCGTTAGAAAACTGTGGGGAGAATAGTGGCATTTGTGATAATGACAAAATCATGATGAGTGGTAGTTCCAGGTTTGTTGAGTGTTACCATGGTGAGCTGGTAGTCATAAATGACAAAATCAGTGATGAGTGGTAGTTCCAGGTTTGTTGAGTGTTACCCTGGTGAGCTGGAAGTCGTAAGTGTCATTAAGACTGGAATAATGAGTGTCATTGATAAGTGTTGGTGAAGAATGGCCATTGATAATTACAGTCATGAAGTCACTGATAAATGACATGATGAGTGGTAGTAACTACCATTAATAATGAGTATCATTAATAAGTAGTGATTATGCTTGGCTGTTATGATAATGAGTGTCATTGACAGGTTGTAGTGATGAATGAACATGACTGCTAAAAGTGAATTCATAAATAAGTGGTACTGGTAGTTTGAGTAGTTGGGTGAACATGATGATTGGAATGATGAGTAATATGGACAAGTTGTAGTCATAAATGGATGTGGAAAGTGTACATGACTAGTTATATTGAGTGTCATTAAAAATTTGGTAGTAATGAGTAGCAGTGGTGAGTGAACATGATGTTTGGTAATATTGACAGTTGGTAGTAATAAATGGATGTGAAGAGTGAACATGACTAGTAATGTGAATGTCATTGGCAAGTGATAGTGATGAGTAGTAATGGTGAGTGGTAGTGATGAATGGCAACAGTGAGTGAACATGATGACTGGTCATAACGAGTTCATTGGCAAGCAGTAGTTATGACTGAGTGTTTTACATGACAAGTGGTAATTATGACTAGTTGTAATGAGTGAATTGATAATAATGAGTTCATTGACAAGTGGAAATTATGATTTTTTGTAGTGATTGAATGTGATGTTTGGTAATAATGAGTTCATTGACAAGTGGAAATTATGATTGGTTGTAGTGATTGAATGTGATGTTTGATAATAATGAGTTCATTGACAAGCGGAAATTATGATTGGTTGTAGTGATTGAATATGATGACTGGTAATGATGGGCATCACTGATAAATGTTAGTGGTGAGTGACCATGATAGCTTGGTGTGAAGCAACCTAGTGAAGAGTGATAATGGAAATGTACATAAAACTTTAAAATTTATTATTTAATATATATTTGAGTTTGTTAACATTACAATTAAAGTGTATGTTTACAACATTTAACTGAATGTAAATTTTAGACCATGATAGCTTGGTGTGAAGCAACCTAGTGAAGAGTGATAATGGAAAGGAAAAGGAATACAAGCCTAAACATATACATAAAACTTTAAAATTTATTATTTAATATATATTTGAGTTTGTTAACATTACAATTAAAGTGTATGTTTATGACATTTAACTGAATGTAAATTTTAGAGGAAGAGTGAATTGATTGTAACAAACTAGAATTCATTACAATTTCTTTGTCTGTAAAACATATACCTCACCTCGCTGTCGGCATTAGATGTAATGTGTTCTTGTAAAATAAGAAACCACTAAGGAATGCAAATGATATTATTAAAGTAATGAATTTTATGGTGTGTTATTACTGTACTGTACATGCTCATAACTGATTATTCAGGTTAACACTGTACAACAAACACAATACTACTGAAAATCAATGCTACATCTAACAGTTCTGGCAATGCACAGTAAATACACGTACACTTTAAAAAAACAACAAAAAAAGAAACACAGTAATAAATATATAAATTTAATTTTATGTTCATATTTAAGAAAATGTATAAAATCATTCTTATTATCATACATGCAATTCATTAACAAAAATTATCACTGGATTTAAAATAATTTATAATAATTTTAAATGTCCTGTGACATTATCCACAAGAGCTGCTGGCCCTGAAACAAATACCAAAACAAGTATTAGAATTTCATCACTCAATCTGCCATCAAAGCATTTAATGATTCTTAGTTAGAAATGCTAATCAAATCTTACCTCATTCCTTTCTTACCCCTGTTTCATTCTTTTTACATTCATTCCTATTTACAATAGTCTCATTTTTTAAAAACTTGTGCAATTTCATCTCTTACTGTACACTTGGACACCCATTTCAAATCTGTTTACATTCATCTCATTTTTTAAAATTTATTGAAATTTTAACTCACTGTATATTTTTACACTGATTTCAAAACTGTTTACAATCATCTCATTATTTAAAAAATTTGTTGAAATTTGGTTATGTTCATCCCTGTTTACACCCATTCATTCCCTGTTTGTTTAAGGCCAAACTCTAGACACAATATCTATTACTATCGGTGTAAATTAAACAGGTCAGTTTTAAAACATGATCACAAGCAATATTTTAATGACTAGATATTTCAGAATCAAACTCTAGACATGTTGTCTGAGGAGTAAACAGTAAAATCAGCTTAATTAAATTTTTCCTCAGTCATTTTCAAGAAATTTTCTTTAAGACTGTTTTCTATATCAATAACTGGCTTTGAAATGATTTCTTAATTTTCATGCTTCCTTTAAGACACTTCAATATCTCACCATGGCTTACACCATTCACATGTTGTCATACCTGGATACTTGAGTAATATCTACCTGGACACTTTACAAGTAACATTTCACATGGACAAATAACATCTCATCTGGACACAACAAGTAACATCTCATATGTAATTTCCCACATGGACACATAGCAAGTAGCATCTCACATAGGTAAATAACATCTCTCAGCAGGACACACACATAACAAATAACATCTCATCTGGTCACATAACAAGTAACATATCATGTAGACACATAATAAGTAACATATCATGTAGACACATAACAAGTAACATCTAATCTGGTCACATAACAAGGAACATATCATCTGGACATATAATAAGTGACAGCTCATTTGGACACAAATAACAAGTAATATTTCATCTTTACATATAAGTAACAGTTCATCTGGACACATAAGCAAAAGTATCTGACCTGTATAAGTAACAAGTAATGTTCTCTAATCTGATCCATAACAAGTAGAGAGGTCTATTGATAATTTTATCACTCTTATCACCTGGACATAAAACAAGTAATATCCACCTATGAACATATATGACTGACCACAGAATAACAACTAATATTCTCTTATATCAACAAATTGTCTCTCCTTAACTATCATACTCTTCTGGGTAAGAAATAAGCAGCATTATCTCCCCTTAACATGTGGAAACAAAAACATAATTTCATTGGTAGCAAATAATTCTTTCACCTGGACCAACACCAAGGACTGTCTTTGATCCAGGAGCTATCTGCGTGCGGCCAGCATCACTGACCAGACAAGTGACCAGTCCCAGAGAATGGGCTTTCTCTGCCAGTGCCAATCTGCAAGATTACAGAATACTTTTTTAGAGTCAAGGTTGTTCTTGCTACAACTTCAGTGTTTTCTTTGTCAGTTTATCAAGTATGTGAACAGTAAACTGGTATAAAATCAATATATTGATACTGAGACGGTGTAGAAATCACTGTACACATGAATAGTGAACTGGTATAAAATTAAATATGTGAACAATGAAATAAAGTATGTGAACACTAAGCTGGTAAAAATCAAGTATGAGAACCCACAGATGGAATAAAATCAAGTATGAGAATACTATGAAGGTATAAATAAAATAAAATGTGTGAACATATAACTGGTATAAAAATCAAGTCAGTGGAACCACGCAAAAATGCGCCCTGCTATAACGCGAATTTGGATATAATGCGGTTGTGGCATGGCTCCCAAAATTTCGTATATTCATTCGCACATATTGCAAAACCCTGCATTAAACCCGTGACTCCCGCTATTAATGCGATCCAATTTTATGGACCCCAATTATAGCATTACAGTGAGGTTTCACTGTATATAAACACAGCTTGTATAAAATAAGTTTCTGAACACATTGCTGGTACATGATCAAGAATAAAAATACAGCTGGTATAAAATCAAGTATGTGAACACAGTGAGCTGGCATAAAATACCTTTAAAAAAATAACTCACAGTGCAGTTTCATCATCAGCCTTGACAACAACTTTTGCCTGACCATGCCAACGCCACATCTTCAGGTTGTCTGGATCCTTCTTGGAGGCTCGTTCAACAGCCCCAACTGCTGCATGTGCACACTGAACATACAGTATTTATCTGAACATGGAAAAATTCACTGTATCCCCTCAACTCACTTTAAAATTATTCTTCAAGTATCCATTGTAGGGGTAACCATTAAGATATAAATGAAAATTTTGCATTTTAAAGCAAGGTGAATTGTAATAATAACTCTTCTAAGAACCATTAGTGTTTTCAAATTTCAGTAACTATAATTAAAAGAATTATATTAGATTTATATGTAAGAAGATTTATTGTTTAACATTACCATTTTCATGGAAATACAATGGCATACAAACAAAGATATATAAAGACTCTAAGCCTTAATTTGTTTAATTATGGTATATCAACAAGTAATTAGGCTAATGAGAGAAAGTAGACAATAGGTATTCTAGGCAGCATACTTTTAATCTAGTAGTAAAGTAGCATTACGGCAGACATTTCATTCAGATGTGACTGAAGACAATACATGTGTAATCTAGGTGTAAAAACAGACTAGAGGCAATAAATCCAGGTGTAAAACAGACTGGAGGTGTTTGTTTATGCACAAAAGTAGAATGTGGGTGTTTAGCTGTAACAGAAAACAGTAGATGTGTGGTGAATGCACTAGTGGTGGCTGTGTGTAGGAATGAATGTTGTTAATGGGAAAGTAAACAAGTTGTGTGGGTTAGGGGTGGGTGAAAAAGGCAAGAAATTAGAAAAGCTTAAGGTAAATTCAGTGAGTCCAGATAGCATGAACATCTAATTAGAATTAAAAGACATTAATTTGCTATGTGTTTCATCAGATTCTCAGAGGAGTGTTACCCATCAGCATACATACATAATTAATTATAAAGTGGTTCCTAATGTTGTACAGTGATGATTTATTACCCACCCCAATTTTTTAAAATTTAAAAATGATAAAATTACGTATTTCTGATAATAAAATTAAATAACTTTAGTAATGAAATGGAAAAAGAAGAAAAAACACAAAAAACTGATATAAACAATAGATAAAATAAAGCAGAAGAGTAACAGAATAAAATGTAATTAATAATAATACAAATGAGAGAAAAGCATGAATCAAAGTATTCAAACTACTATTAGCACTACCCTACATAAATCCAATCCATTCTATATTATTTTTAATTATGGGTATTTTATTTTTTGGTTGTCAATTCCATCTGTAATCCTCAAACACCTCTCCCCAAACTATGCTGGTGCAAAATTGACATAAGTTGACATAAAATCAACCCCACAACCATCCCACTTTAAATCCTAACTAAATATTCTGATTTACTGCATGATGTGAAAGCATGTCCCATCTGATTTATTACATGAAATGTCAGCATTGTCCTGATTTATTGCATGATGTGTCAGCATGTCCTAACTGATGTGAACATGAAGTGTTCTGTTGTGAACAATTTATTATGTACCCTCCAAAAGCAATATACTTTCCTCCTTGCCATTATCTGCTTTATTATCAACTATAATAAAGCTTTCTACTTTCTTTTATCTCATAATTTATTTAATCCTGCTTTAACAATGCTCATACACAGTCAGTAATCAAGCAAATGAGCAACTCCTAACATTATACAAAAAAATTGACTGCCTGGCATAAAATAACTTAACTTAGCCAAAACACATAAACTGCTTTGTAAAGACTTGTTTTCCTTCTCTCTGTAATCTTCTTTACAATTCAACCATACCTGAGCAGCTATTTTTCCTTTACCCATGGCAAGGTCATTCCTGACAACCAACACCATTTTCCTTTCTCCTAAGTCAGTCATTGCCTTGGCACCATCAGACAACTTCAAAATAAAGGCAGGTTTAACATTTTAAACTGCTAGTAGCATGGATTAGAATGGAAGCAAAACCTGTTAACAGATATCAATACAGTGCTACTTTATAAAATGTTGCATAATTATATAATGTGAAATAAAGATTTGTTATCAGAACACACATTATTTTACTGCAATATGATGACAATGTGAATGTCATCATACATACGTTATCTGACTGCACTATGATGATGACAATGTTCACAGGAGTAATGATCTGTAATTGAAAATCAAACTGCTCAAATATGTCATCAAATAACATTTGTGTGTTTGTTACTAGTTGCTTAAAGATGGGGGAAAATTATAAAAATACTAAACGTTTAAATTGCAGAAAAGCTACAAACACTTAAACAACAGACTGATAACTATTCCCTACAATGGACATCTTTAAACAGACTAATAGTAATACAAGCATCAGTCTGCTTATGACTTATAAGTTTTAGTTATATCAAAATGATCACAATTCACATTGCATGTCCGAGTTAATAGAAATTAGAATATAACATTTAGTTTAGATTCTGCTTTCTCTAATATAACAAACATACATAAAATTTATACAATTATAGAAAAAAAAGTCAGTTGTTAATAGGAAAGAAAGATCCTATGACAAAAAGTTCTTTGTGTTTTGTATTATACAAAATTTATAGCTAAAAAGTATTATAAAAAATAAAATATGATTTTGAAGTTAAAAATAAACATGGGTGATGGATGGACATATGATTGCTGGAGATGGAGAGAGAGGCAGAGAGTTTGGCAAAAACAGACAAATACAGTATTGCAAATATTACATAATTATGCATGAACAAAATGTATAAAAGTAGACATTCATGGACAAATAACTGCTGAAGATGGGAAGAGAAACACTAATAGTTTGACAAAACAGACAAATGCTACATAACTATGGCAAATGATACATAATTATGCATAAACAAAATGCATAACAATTGATATGTGAATGAACATTTTTAATATCTTAAGAAAAATATGAAGTGGTGGATAAAATTAATGGTTGTACTTTGTAGCCAACTTGTAGGTGGCAAATATTACAATTTACACTGCTATGCTTCTTACATAATTTAATAGTAATGTATATATTTTTGTAATACATGTACTTACATCTTCTAAAATTCCTTTTGCTACATTTTGAGTGCTTCTTCCACGCAGTACCCAGCCGATGGCAATGCCAAGGCCCACGCCCAAAGCTGTGGTGATCACAATAGTTGTCTTTTCCAATTCCATTTTCTTATTCCCCAGAATTTCCCTGAACTAAATTTATATACATGTTTAAATAGTGAATATGATGCAGGCTATAGGCTAATGTATCAATAGGCCTACATTTAACAACTAATAAAGTAATATTTCGATGATTATTTATAATCAAAATCATTACCAATTTTCAAACATTTCAGTATAGTTAAAATCAAACTTATTAAAGATTATAACAGTACTAAAATTTAATGCATTAATCAGATTCAGTTTCACTATAGGACTAATTACAAATATGTTTAACTGTTGTTTGGGGATGGACGCTAACATTTTACATTTTTTCTAATAATGCAAGTAAAATAGATAATTTATAATTAAAAAAACAACGTTAATTTAGTTTATAAAATAAAATACACTTTGAAGACCCAACCAGTATTTCTGATTTCATATTAATATAATTATATATATATATTTAATATATGTCTGTTTTTTAATTCATAAATTATATATTCCATGGTGATATATCTAATTTTGGGAAGAAAAAGAATTGTTCTTTCCTAAACTCAGTCCAAGACTTAGATGAAAAATGCAGTGAAAAGCAACAGTTTCTTACCATTACATAAACTTAAAATCAGCAAATGGCGAGAATGTCTAAAATCCCAAATCTAACGATGTGACAACGACAAACGTAATTTTAACATGATTTTAAAATTTAAAATGTTACACTCATCGTGCTTAGTTGTCATACTCGCTACATACACTACAGTAGAACTTCAGCTTCGGAAACCGAGATTCAAGTATAGCTATTGGCTGCATCAGAAAATAGGAAACGCCGAAACTAAAGCGAAAGGGGATGGGGTGTCTGAAAACTAACGGGAAATAGTATTCACAACGAGTACATGTATATAGATCTTATTTGTTTGAGTGCTGAGCTTATGTTAAACTCTTTAAATAACATTTTAAAAAATAAGTATAAAGTTGTTATCGAGAAATGAACGTATTCGATCATATTCGACAGCTTTATCAAGCAGAGCTTTACGAAGATTTGATACAGCTGGTAAGAGTTATTAAATAACAATATCTACATAAATTGTGTCGTTAAGTAAATTGAAATTATTTGTCTCGGAATCTTTAGTTTTGCATTTCAGGTCCACTAATTGTTATTGCGTTTTTGATCTGTCATGGAAAGGATGATGTACTTTTATTTCTTTCTTTTTCAAAAAAGGCAAGTGTTGTGTACACTAACGCCGAGTAACGGCAATACATCAATATTCTATGCACAATGAATCGAATCCCTTATTATTGCAAATGATAATTTTGGTACTCTAGTTTCTTAGCAAATAACTGTACACATTCATTTACCCCTTTCTTCTGTTACTTCTACCCAAGCACGATTTATGTATGTGTTTATTTTATAAATTTCATCAACACTTGCCCTCAAAAGAGCATTGTAAAAGTTATTTAAGATCTTATTTAAAGTTTGTACCTTTGAAAGAAAGAAACATGTTTGCACTGCCTATACTCTTTACGAAAATGATTTTTAAAAATAAAAATAGTTATATTCACAAAATGATAGTGAAGCAGAACCCTTATATAATTTATGTCAAACAGTATCATTTGGAGTAATGTATTATGTATAAAGTAGCAATGATTATAAACAACTCATATATCATAAGCCATGTCACAGATAATTCTACAATGGATAAAACATACTGGTGATCATTGTCAATTACCTGCAGGCATTTAAAGATTTTCTTGCTTTTGTTTCTTAATGTTAAATTCAGGTAAGGAAAGAAAGCTATTGTTAAAACTTCCAAGTTTTGAATGAACTGAGAGATATTCGCATGTTTAACAGTGATGGCTTCCTTTCTGCCAATTTTCAATGAATTATATCTGTTTTATTATTTTGATGCCAGAATATTTTTATGCACAATATAATGTAAATGAGAGCACCTTTTTTTTTATATCAGTGTTTATTCTAATAGCCTTCTCTTTTTTTTTAAATTTTTGTGACGGCGTAGTATATTTACATAAAGTACTACTACTATAAAGTTGCATCAAGAGATTTAATTAAAGTTTTAAAATGTGCAATGAAGACATTTAAAATGTTACACAACAGTGTTTGCTATAAATTTACTGGCACATTTCAATTACACCAACTTCATGTTTAGGGCCATTAAATTTTATTTCCTTGTGAAATTTGTCTGACATGCTTTCTGACAGATGTACATTTATAATGCTTCCACTTTTTCTTTTTTTCTTTTTTTTTCATTTTTTTTGGGGGGAGGGATGTGGGATTTTAAATAATCAATTATCAAAACAAAACACAATTGTTAATTTGTTTATTGTGAATGTTATTCTGTAAGTATTCCTTCGGACATGCACTCTTGTCTTATTTTAGTTCTTTGAAGGTTATGACTCTTTCCTGTCAACAAATCTAAAACTGAAATTTCAGATTCCAAGCTTTAAAATAAAAAAGAATCATGGAAAGAAAAAGTTTTGTTTTTTTCAAAAGACCTTGCCAGAGTTAAGTTAAAGACAAGTGCATAAGAGTGAATATTGTACGCCAGAATAATAGAGCAGAATGAAAGTATAGAATTAAATTAGGCCCATTTACAAATTATTTAAAACTTTGCCTTCTTTTTGGTTGAGAGTGAGCATGCTAAAATAGGACATATTTTGGATTTGTTTATAGTAAAATAGTACTGAAAATGCAATAAAATATTAGGAAGATACATTCAACTTCGAACACTGATTAAAACACACATATGCCACAGTTCTTCTATTTATACTTCTAGCATTAGATAGATAGGAACTAAAAAACATTCTATAAACCCAGAACTTTGATATAAGCAATTTCAATCAAACCATGTGGGATTTTGGGTATGTTGCAGTAGTGTGATGGTTTGGAACCAAGGAATCACTAAAAACAAATATTCGATAAATTGGAGTTTGAAATATTGAGATTATATGTATTTTTATTTGCCTATTCTAAAAATGCATGTTTTTATCAAATTGAAAGTTGATGTAGCATACTGGAAACCTGTATGTTTTAATCAGATGTAAAGATTAAATGTAGTCCTGATTTTGCCATGCTGAGTATTGGTACAACAAAGTGACATCACATTTTCTAGTCCCGTTTTTGCCATGCTGTGTATTGGTACAACAAACTGACATCACATTTTCTAGTCCTGTTTTTGCCTGCTGAGTAATACTAATAGAGTATTGGTACAACAAACTGACATCACATATTCTAGTCCTGTTTTTGCCTGCTGAGTAATAGAGTATTGGTACAACAAAGTGACATCACATTTTCTAGTCCTGTTTTTGCCTGCTGAGTAATAGAGGTATTGGTACAACAAACTGACATCACATATTCTAGTCCTGTTTTTGCCTGCTGAGTAATAGAGTATTGGTACAACAAAGTGACATCACATTTTCTAGTCCTGTTTTTGCCTGCTGAGTAATAGAGTATTGGTACAACAAACTGACATCCTGTTTTTGCCATGCTGATTATTGGTATAACATACTGGTATCACTTTTTGTAGTCCTTTTCTGGTTATGCTGTGTATTGGCAGAACTGAAATCACTTTTTTAGTCCTGTTTTTTGCCATGCTGCATATGGTACAACACACCTGCATCACTTTTTGTAGTCCTGTTTTTGCTATGTTGCATATTGGTACAAGTGGTACCATTTTTTTATAGTCCTGTTTTTACTGTGCTGCATATTGGTACAGTATACTGGCATTACATTTTGTAGTCCTGTTATTGCCATACTGCGTTTTGGTACAGTATACTGCTATCACATTTAGTAGTCCTGATTTCCACCTCACTTTCCATTTAATAATATGATAAATAATAGTCAATAAAAACTAATAAAGTGCTTATTCTTATAAAGACTCAAAATGCATTACAATTGTTAATAAAAATGTTTACAATATACACAGTCTTTTGTATAAACTACCTGAGCATAAAAGAAAACTAAAGACAATATAAAAGACATATGTATACAAGGTGTTTTGTATAAACTACCTGAGCACAGAAGAAAACTAAAGACAATTTAAAAGACCAGTAGAATTCAGCTGCAAATATATTAAAGATAAACTTAATATATGAAAGAGAACTATGAGTAAAATGAATGTACAGTTTGAACAAACAAAACAGGAGAGATTTCTGTTCTTGCTAATGAAAAGATGTTTTTCAAGAGCTCTTTGGAAAATGGTCATTGTCTCTTTCTATCTCAAGCTCAAAAGACATTTAATTCCCCAATAGATTGACCATAGAGCTTGTACTTTGCTTTTGGAATGAATTCCCAGTAGATTGATCCTGATAAGCAAACAGAAATTTGACCATAGGGCTTGTACTTTGCTTTTGGAATACTGCATTGCATATCTGATGATGAGTGCAAGCTACTAGCAGGAGTATCTACACTTGGGGATGAAACCAGACATTGAAGTATAATGAAGAGAAGAGGCCTTATGTTGTGTTTCACTGTGACATCTTTGGTTTTTTTTATGAAAAAATTATTTTTGAACTTCAAGACTGCAGTTCCCATGTCAGTAAAACCGTGTGTGTATGTGTGTGTGTGTGTGTGTGTGTGTGTGTGTGTGTGTGTATATATATAACTGCTGATTCAGTTTACATTTCAGGCTGCTTTTGCCTAATATATATATATATTATATAGATATAGTTATAAATTTTTTCTGGTATTAGTACTACTGCATTTTTCTGGTATTAGTACACCTGCGTCTTCTGGTATTAGTACTACTACATTTTTCTGGTATTAGTACTCCTGCATTTTTCTGGTATTAGTACTACTACATTTTTCTGGTATTAGTACTACTTCGTTTTTCTGGTATTAGTACTACTGCAGTTAGGGAATTACTCTATTGTTTCATTTACTTTTATGAGTGAGTGAGTGATATACACTTATAAATCTTTGTATAATTTGAAGTATTTTAAATGTTTGCATATTCATCTATGTTCTTTTGTTATATTATTTTTGTCTGTTAGCATGTTTAATCTGCAAACCAAATAATCCACCTCATAATTGAGAGGCAACTCTATTAACTAGTAGTACTTATACTTTGGAAATAATAATTGTTTTTATTTTATTTTCTTAGTCTTCAATGATAAATTTTAAAATCAAATATATTTATTTTTTCTTGGCTTATTTTCAATACATTTATTTTTGTTTTAAACTGTTATCTTTATAGAGCTAATGAGCAAGGCCTATTTGTTTCAGTTTTCGGTTGTTCTGTCTCTTTGCGAGAGTAATGAAGAATGTGAATTGTTGACACTGCCACAGCGGTACCAGTGCATCATATTCTATGGAAATGCCTTCTACCATCAGGGAGAATACCGCAAAGCTGTAGTATGCAAATGCACTTTATTTTTATTTTTCATGTACATAGCTGTTGCTAATTTTTATGTTGTTCATGTTATACATTAAATCCTTCTGGATTTTAAGCCTCTAGCTCAGGGGTCTCAAACTTGAGGCCCGCGTGACGATATTTTGTGGCCCCCACTTTATATCAAAGTTTAGTGATAGTGCGGCCTGCATGTTTTTCTAACGCACCTTGGGAGTTTTTGACACCTGTGGGCTACCATACCTCAGGATCATGACAGCAAGGCAAATTAACAACCAGTGCTTGTGTTGCCATTCTTTCACCAAGCCTGTTACATATTGCTACCGTTTAGCAAAATTCAAAAGCATTCAGATCTAGCAAGCTGATTCTATATAGATTATAGACCTACAGGCCTACACACAGATGAGTGGTTTAGAAAAGACAGAATCTTCATGTCGAAAAAGCAGGTGAATGGTTTAGCAAAGAAGAAAAATAGTAAAAATAGTAGACTGATAGAACAGAAAAGGAAGAACAGAAAAATAAATAAATAAAGGAATACAGCAATCTAAATAAATATGTTTAAACAAATAAGAAATATTAAATTAAATAAACAATATACCAACAAAAAAGAATGATTATATAAAAATAATTACGAAAAAAAGTACTTGAAACAGAGGCGTGATTCCTAATCCAGTGAATGTGTACTAAGTGATCCCAAATGGCTCATGGACTTAGCTTTTTTTTTTTTGTTGACATCATACAAGAGCTGAATGTATTGAACAAGAAATTACAAGGCCAGGGGCAGCTTGTCAGTGCAGCATATGACAATGTCAGAGCATTTTCCACAAAACTTGTGTTATGGAGAGCCTAGCTTTCTCAGACAAACCTCTGCCATTTCCCAGCATGTAAGGCACTCATGGATTCTGGCACACCATTCAGTGGTTAGAAGTATGTTGATGCCATTGTAAAGCTGCAGGAAGAATTTGATCAGGTTTGCAGATTTCAAGAAACACAGAACCACCTTTCAAATATTTGCTGACCCCTTCTCCTTCGATGTGGAAGATGCCCCTCTTGTGCTTCAAATGGAGCTAATTGACATATAATGTAATTCTGAACTCAAAGCCAAGTTCAGGAAGGTGAGTGGAAAAGCAGATAAGCTTGGACAGTTTTTGAGAGAATTGCCCCTTACCTTCCCTGAGCTTTCTAGGATGTTCAAGTGGACCATGTGCCTTTTTGGGAGCACCTATATGTGTGAAAATCTCTTCTCCACCATGAACTTTAATAAGTCAAAATTCCGGTCCAAACTTACTGATGAGCATCTTCAAGCTATACTGAGGGTCTCAGTGGCTTCCTCCCTGAAGCCAAATGTGCCTGAGCTGTGTAAGAGGAAGCGTTGCCAGGTCTCTGGCGGCAGGGAGTAATGATGTGGCCCAGCTTCACCCAGACTCTACTTCCAGTGTCCCCCAGGTAAAATGAGTTTGAGACCCCTGCTCTAGCTCATCATTTCAGGGGAGATAAGAGATATGATACAGAGAGTGAATTTGTTCATAGGTATGAAGATTAGATTCTTTCCCTTTCCTATCAAGGGCTAGAAATGTTTCAGGTGTTTAAACACACCTTAATTGAGTATAATTCAGTATACTTTTACTTATCTCCTTATTCTGGGCTAGTGATGGATTCAGGTGTTTAAACACACATTAAATTGAACATAATTTCAATATACTTTTATCTGTCTCCTTATTCTCATATTGATCATATTATGATAAAAGTGTTGAAATATCACTATCTTTTGGAATTCGATTTATTGCAAAGTGTTGTGATAATAGTGCTGAAATATCAACATCTACTTGAATTTGATTTATTGCAAAGTGTTGTGATAACAGTGCTGAAATATCACCATCTATTCAAATTTTCTTTATTGCAAAGTGTTAATTGTTATGACAGCAGTGCTGAAACATCACCATCAGTTGGATTTTGATTTGTTTGCAAAGTGTTATAATAACAGTGTCGAGATACAGTATTACCATCTATTAGAATTTGATTTATTGTAAAGCTTACCTGAAGATATAATATTTGCATGAATTACCTTGTTGTTTTTTGCAAAATGCTCTTTCTTTTGTTTGAAAAATAAATGTCAAATGAAAAGAAAGAGTTGCTCAGAATGTCACTAGCTCTCATTTGTCAGTGGATGTCATTTAATTCACATGATAAATAATTTGATTTATTCTCTAGAGAAAGATTGAGTTCACTTATAATAGTAAATATGGTAGATATTGCTCAAGGAGGTACATGTATTTATAACAGTCATTCCATAGTGTCCTTACTTTCATATGTTTGACTTTTACATATCCCACACTTTTATACATGCTACACTAAACCTTTCAACTACCTTTTATACATGCTAATTAAAACCTTTAAACTACCTTCATATATCTGCAGAAAAGTTGATCATACATTTCTAGCTTAGTAGCTATCGTGGTCTCCTGAACACCTTTCATATGCTGAAATCTGACTTTTATGCATCAGCAAAGGACAAATAAAAATTTAGAATTATTTTTTGTATTTCATTTTAATAATGTTTTAATTAACCATCTATCTTTATATAACATTCAAGGATAAAATATTAAAACCCAAAATGTTAATACTGTAATTTTTTTCATATATTTTTCCTCTTTGGGACTGGAATCCCTGGACTGTATACAAGTCTGTTATTTGACACTTGTACATTAGACTTTCATACCATTTTATAGAAATATATTACTTATGAAAGCATAGACTTTAAGGATTGCAAAATAAGAAATGTATTACTTATGAAAGTTAGTGCATTAGTCTTTAGAAACCCAAATATAGTTTAAAAAAATACTTGCTTACATTTTTTATTTAGCAGTTCCTAAAGTTTATACGTTCATAAGAAATTCATTTCTTATTTTATTGTCCTTAAATTCAATATATTTAATATAAAATGAATGAAAAAATGTATGTATATATTTACAAAATAACATATTATATCTCATTTGTGTTCAGTTATGGAAACGAAATATAATATGAAAATGAATTTCCATTTTTATTTCAGTATGGAAATGTGACCTATTTCTAATATTTAACTGTTGTTGAGGTTTTTTGTTTTGTTGGTTTTTTTATTGATCCTTTAAGAAATCTGATTTGTAATATTGATTTGTTGGATTGTTTCTTTAGCGAGCCTTTAAGAAGTCCTATTTGGTCAAGAAAGCCATCAACAAAGCAAAGGGCAAATGTGGAGCTACCTTAGTAAGCTGTTGGTTTTTTTCTCTTTCTTAAGATATTTTCCTGTTTACTTTGGCTGATTTCTTTCTTTAAAACATATACTTTAGGAATTTTGTTAGTGCTGCAAACTTGTATAATTTGCACAATACTTTATATCTAGATTGACAAGACAGCAATTTCAAGTACATACTTTTACCATTTATGGCAAAGATTAAGATTTTGAATGTAATTGTTTTAATTAAATTAAAAGTATAATAACATTTGATTCAGTTATTTTTAAAGGTAAAAGCAATATGTTGTACTTACATTATATTTAAGAAGCTTTTAAAAAATAAATAAGCATGAAAATTCATAAGAAAAGAGCATTTATTATGTTTTTAATTGCTTTTTAAAAGTATAATCTCTCTGTCCTAAATATAATTTTGTGTAAAAAAGTAAATAATCATGAAAATTCATAAGAAGAGAGCATTTCTTATGTTTAATATAATCTCTCTCTGTCCTACCCCCTCTCTCTGTCCTACCCCCTCTCTCTCTCTCTCTCTGTCCTACCCTCTGTCCTACCCTCTCTCTCTCTCCTCTCTAACACACACAAGCACACACACAAACTAAAATATTTAAATATAATTGTGATACGTGCACCACTTAGTTAATGAAGAAAATTATTATTTTTAATTATATTTCATAACTAATTTCAAGTTATGAGAATATTAATTTTATTTTATTAAGATCCTCCAACAGACACCACTCGTCTCTCACTTGGCGGATATTTTAGCATTGTAAACGTTTTTGCAGTTCCACAATATAAAACAACATTTACAGTCACATAAGGTTTTCTGCAGGTGGAAAACTTCTTACTAAGGAGAAGACAAATCCGACTTTAATCTATATTTAGTGAGCCCCCATCCACCCACTTCTCCAACATAAGAATATCAATATCAATATGCATAAGTCGGTCAATAAATTTATTTAAAGAAAAAATCAACCATACAAATGACAATTACAGTGAAACAGATAATTTTACATCAATATTCCATGAACCCACGTTCGGATAATTAGTTTACAGTCTCTCTCTCTCTACATATATATAATAAAATTACAGCTAATTGTAGTTCAACAATAGAGTCAATATAAATTGCAGGTTAGTCCTATCAAAGAATAGAAATGGAATTATTAGAATAGGTTATTACAAACTTCACATAACCTGGATTAAATACAGCTTCCACAGTCTTTTCACTGGCCTTTTCAATCACGTCACAGTGTCAAAATGTCTGCGCTCAGCACATGTGCCTGCCTTGTGCACAAGAAAACACTGACACATCGCTACTCTTAACCAACCTGACACTCTCTTACCTTCAATTTCTTGAGCAGAACACAATCACAATGATTGTGTTAACTTCACTGGACTGATGCACTTAGCATCCTTGCGTTGGTACATCAAAAGTAGGAGTGTAGCATACTTCGTTACGCTTACACAGTCTGCAACACACTTTGAAAGTCTTCTGCGCTTTCCCGGTCACTCGTCATGACTTGAAAGTTGAACTTGAGGCTCCACTTGAGACTCACAGCTCAGGGTTGAACTCGCAGACTGAGACTCAACCACATCTAATGAAGAAGACATCAGAAGAAGAAGACCGCTTGCTGACTGCAACCACAACTAATGAAGAAGACATCAGAAGAAAAAGACCGCTTGCTGACTGCAACCACAACTAATGAAGAAGACATCAGAAGAAGAAGACCGCTTGCTGACTGCAACCACAACTAATGAAGAAGACATCAGAAGAAGAAGACCGCTTGCTGACTGCAACCACAACTAATGAAGAAGACATCAGAAGAAGAAGACCGCTTGCTGACTGCAACCACAACTAATGAAGAAGACATCAGAAGAAGAAGACCGCTTGCTGACTGCAACCACAACTAATGAAGAAGACATCAGAAGAAGAAGACCGCTTGCTGACTGCAACACACAGTCAAGGAGAAAGCCCAAGTTTCTTATTCATTACAGTATAATTCCATTCTATTTCACATCTATTCTCAAAACTTACAATCTCCTGCAACAGTAGTTATTATCCCCATGCATGTGGTACAATAAATACAATATATCAAACAATGTCACATATTAATACACCATATGGGTGCAGCTTAGTTCAAACATTTGTAGTAAATAAATCAACTTACATAGTACATCTTTACATTACACAAGTATAACATATCAATAGAAAAATGTATGAAATGTTTCCAGGTCCACTCTCTCTCTCAATCAGTCAGTTTAAACTCACCACTCAAGCTAACGACTGCCTTCAGAGCTGGACTTCAAAATTCAAAAGTGAATAACAGCAAAATTCTCTACAACAAATAAACTCCTTAAAACCCATTGGCTAGTCTCGTTCTCATAAATCATAATCATTGGATGATAAAAAAATCTGCTCACTCACATTCCACTAGGTCAGCAAATCTAGAATATTCTTCCCTTAGGCTGTTTACTTCAAACTCAGACACTTTTAAAATAACACCATAAGGAGTGCCCAAGGTTAGGTCACAGACAATTTAGCAACTTAAATAACAATTAAAATTAAAAATAGGGAGGGGCAAATTTACTTTGTCACAATAATTATGTGTATGTACATGAGAGTTTTGATGTGGGTATTGCAGTTTGAGTTTTGACATGGATATTGCAGTTCAAGTTTTGATGTGGGTATTGCAGTTTGAGTTTTGACATGGGTATTGCAGTTCAAGTTTTGATGTGGGAATTGCAGTTTGAGTTTTGATGTGGGTATTGCAGTTCAAGTTTTGATGTGGGTATTGCAGTTTGAGTTTTGATGTGGGTATTGCAGTTTGAACTGGAGTGCCAGTAACCTGGTTATAAGGATCACCACACCAAAAGCATTTCTTTTCAGTGCAATAGATCTGGGAGGTTGTGTTAATTCTCAGGCAGTCTTTGCAGAAGTGAATGTCATTTTCTTATTTTATTTTTTACCCAACGTTTGGCCCTTTTTATAACTGGAAAGTCTCCCCCCCTCCCCAGATAAACATCTATATCCAAGGAAAGCATCTCACAAAATAAACAGCACAATGTTGTGAGGATTTGGATCTTGATGTAAAAAGCCACCTTACAAAATAAACTGGAAAAACATCACGTTTATGAAACTAGATCAGTATGCAAGAAGCCATCTTGAGATGAGATGCCAGACCTGTCTGAACTATTTCCTTTAGTTCTTAATTTGTATTTAGTTTATGGATTATGAGTTGTGTGACCAAACAGCACAACTTCCATATAAATCAAGGACAGGATGATGTATTTGTCAATGTGGTTTTATTTTCTAAAAATTGTTCTCACAAGTTGTTTGTTCAGTTTTTAATGTTTTCAGTTCATTCTGTAACACAGGACAACACAGATGTTATTCAATGTTTGCAACTGTTATTCCCAGTTATTACCATCACATAAAGATTTCTTCCTGATCTATATTGATATCATTTCTTTGTTTTATATCTCTCAGATGTTGATATTTTGTTTATCATATCACTTCTTTTGTTTTATATTGTGTCGGGCTTAACATTGTATGAGTGTATTTTGTTTGTGTAGGACTTAACATTGTATGAGTGCATTCTGTTTGTGTAGGACTTAACATTGTATGAGTGCATTCTGTTTGTGTAGGACTTAACATTGTATGAGTGCATTCCGTTTGTGTAGGACTTATCATTGTATGAATACATTCTGTTTGTGTAACACTTAACATTGTATGAGTGCATTCTGTTTGTGTAGGACTTAACATTGTATGAGTGCATTCTGTTTGTGTAGGACTTAACATCAGAAGTGGACGTAAAGTTCAGGGAATACCAGTGTCACATGAAGTTAAAGGAAACAGCAGAAGCTTTGCAAATTGTAAGTTAAAGCTAGTTTAAGAATACTTACACTATCAATTCTTCCTTCATATATCCTGAATTCTTTAAAAGACAGTGTCAGTCCATCTGGTTTAGTAATAGTATTATACTAGTTAAAATGCTTTTCATATTATTGATAGGAGAGGGGGTTTGTAGTCTTAGAAAATTGTCTTTAGTAAAATAAATATATATTCATGCATCTGTTACAGGTACTAATAAGATACTCACTAATTATGCACATTGTACTTAACAGTCACTTCAGGTTGTCTTCAAATCTTACAAAAAAAGTTACTAAAATTCTTCCTGTTGGAGTGTGGTCCCCTACCACTTGTTAAAATATACCTGCTTTCTCAATTATTTTACTCCCATAGCTTGAAAGCATAAGCACAAAGCAGCGTACTGCAAAGATAAACTTGGCACTGGCTCGTCTTTATCAGCAAGAAAGCCGAGATCGTTCTGCTTTAACATGCTACAGAGAAGTTCTCAGGTAAATGTTATCCTGCCAGTTTTTGTACTCATAACTTCATCTTGCCAGTTTGTGTACTCGTAATTTTTATCATGCCACTTTGAAACCCTAAATGTCAGTTTTAAACCTCAGCATTTTTCTTTTCAGTTTATGACCTCATAGCTTTACTTCTTTACAGTTTGTGACATAATTTTTTCTTGCCAGTTGGAGAGCACTTAGACAGTCTACTACTATATTAATTTTAATATAGTTTTAATTTCTGTAAAATAAGATTTTACTTTAAGTAAAAATAAAATAATTGCTGTGGTCATTCCCTTAAATAATAAATCTTATTATTAATTCTTGAGTAAAACATTTATGATACATCTTCCTTTTTTTTTTCTTTTGATCAGAGAGAACCCACTAGCACTTGTGGCTGTCCGAGAACTATTGTCTTTGGGTATGCGAGGTACTGATGTCATTTCAGTCATAATGGCAGCACTGCCACATTTTTCAACTTGTGACTGGTGAGTTTTTCATTACAATTTCATCTTATGACTGGTGAGTTTTTAATGAAAATTATCATCTTGTGAATGGTGAAGTTTCATTACAGTTTCATTACAGTTTCATCTTGTGACTGATGACTGTTTCATTACAATTTCATCTTGTGACTGGTGAGTTTTTAATGAAAATTATCATCTTGTGAATGGTGAAGTTTCATTAGAATTTCATCTTGTGACTGGTGAGTTTTCATTACAATTTCATCTTGTGACGGGTGAGTTTTTAATGAAAATTATCATCTTGTGAATGGTGAAGTTTCATTAGAATTTCATCTTGTGACTGGTGAGTTTTCATTACATTTATCATCTTGTGGACAGGTGAATATTTCATTACAATTATCACGTTTTGCCTGGTAAGTTTTTAATTCCATTTATCATCTTGTGACTGGGGGGTGTGTGTGTGTGTGTTTCATCACAGTTTTCACATGACTGATGAGATTATTATCACAATTACCATCTTGTGACTGATTATTTTATTATCACAGTTATCTTGTGACTGGTCAGTTTATTTTCACAGTTATCATCTTAGTTATCAATCTAGTGCAGGGTCGGGCAAACTCTGGCCCAGAGGCCAAATCTGGCCTGCAAAGGATTTTTGTCTGGCCCACCAAGCTATTAACAATTAACATTGCCATCCAGCCTACTTGTCCACCACATCGATTATCACTGATTCATTGTAAGCAACACCATCGATCTCATTAACTTTTTGTTGAAACTGTTTTGTTTTTTTAAATAATAAATTAAACTTTTAAAAATTACTTTTGTTCTTATGTTATATTCTGGACTTCTTGACCTTTGGTCATCTATCTGGCCGCAGACGGTTCCAACAGTTTTATCTGGCCTGTGCTCTTAAAAGTTTGCCCACCTCTGATCTAGTGACTGGTCAGTTTGTTATCACAATTATCATCTTGTGACTGGTCAGTTTATCAGAATTATCATCTTGTGACTGGTTAGTTTATTATCACAGTTATCATCTTGTTACTGGTCAGTTTATTATCAGTTATCATCTTGTGACTGGTCAATTTATTATCACACTTATCATCTTGTGACTGTTGAGTTCTTTGCGAAAAAGAGAGATAATATTGTTGGAATGACAAAGTGACTGTTAGAATAATTTAGTAAGAAGGCAAGTAATTCCTTGTCAGATTTCTTCCCATTGTTTGATTCATTTCGTGTTTTTAAACACTGTAGGTTGATGGGATTGATCCGGGCATATGCCTTTCTCTCCACAAAGGAGTACACATCGGCTATTGCAGCTTTCCGAGTATTAGAAGCCAAAGTAAGTAATAACTAATTTTGTTACTGTAGTTTACTTATGTTTTGTTATTGCAGGTTATTGTTATGTTAAGACATAAAGAATATAGTCCCCCTCCTTTTCTGCATGAAGAAAATTGTCTCGTTTTCTGCACGAAGAAAATTGTCTCATTTTCTGCACGAAGAAAATTGTCTACCACCTTTTCTGCTTTATTGGGTACATCACATTGTAGATTGATTGATTGGTTTCTGTTTAAAGTCAACTTTGATCTTGCTGGATTTGTTTTTGCAGTGCTAGAATTCCAGCTCTCAAACATATATAAATTTTAAAATTCATTCATTAACCTTGTACATTTTTTTTACATAATTGAAAGTAAGTGTTTTATATTGTAATAATATATGATAGTAATACTAATTGTGTGTATGTGAGAGAAAGTGTGTGTGTGTGTGTGTGATTGGTGGTGATGGTGGTGGTGGTGGGTGGGTGGGTGGGTGGGCGGGCGGGCGGTTAGGTGTGTGTGGGTGTGGGGTATTTTTGTTGGGGTTTTTTGTTGTTTTTTTTTTTAATTGGTGAAAATTATTTTAAAGGTTAAACAAAGAAAATACTGTTGACTATTGGAAAATGAGAAATAGGTTTAGTAAATTTTACATGTATGTCTTGTGTGGTACATTTACTAGAGACAAACAATTTGTGTGGGTAACGATTCTATACATACATGTGCACAATGTAATTTTTTACCAATTCATTTATTGCATTCTTATATGAGCTTGAATTGTGTGTGTGTGTGTGTGTGCCTGGCTAACTACATGGTAATTAACTATTGTGACTGCCAGCCTGTAAAAAAAATGTCAAAATATGCAAATGTTTCAATAAAGGACAAATTTTCTGAAATTCAACTCAGAAAATCAGATGGCATATATATCAGTAAAAGTGAACTTATCTTTCACAAAGTAATAAAAATTTATTAGATGAATCAGACAAATTGGAAGATCCCTGAATTTGTATGATGATAAGCATAATTATTTGTTTTGAGACCTTCCCCTTTAATTAAAAAATCATAATATCATATTTTTAAAATAGCCCATTTTTATCTTCTCTATATTCAGAATGAATATGAGAGATGGCTAGGATAGTTTATTGTGTTTATTTATTTTGGAATGAAAATGGTGCCTCTTTGGTATTACTATTTTGTTTCATTTTCATTTTGATAAATAATCCAACAAATATCATATTAGGGTAGGTTTTTTAAAGTGATAATGCATTAAAGCAAAATTCTAGATTTCTTTTATTTGAAATGGTAACTTTTTGAAAGAAATATTCAAAAGAGATTAATTTTGTAACACTTCATTTCCACATAAATGGGATCCAATGATTTTATTCTTTTATTATATGTCATACATAAATGCCATGTGCTGCTTAAACAATCAATGCAATTACAATATTCAGACATTAATGTTTTTCAGCTTTAACCCTTTGAACTCGAGATCCCGCTTTAGCGGGATTACCAGAAAATCGGATTTCCCCGGTGGCCCGCAATAGCAGTATGAACATATAAAATTATATCCCATTATACTACAACATCGGTATATGCTGACTTACCCTAGACATGAACTCTTCTCAAGATTTTGTGTCTGCGACTTGGTGCGCAAGTTCAGTGTAGTGTACAAGGCTAAATATGGCGACGGTCTTTCGATGTTCTGCTTGCAAAGACTACCTGTGCATTCGAATTAACAGCCGCTGTTGGTTGGATTATCATTCCAAGAAGGAATTTTGGCAATAAAGTGTTTCACACATTGAGTGGCTAACTGATTTCATGTAGAAAATTTTTTTTAAATCAATTTTTTAAAATTGACATTTTTTTTGCTCAGGGAGGGAGGTTTGTTATGTACAGGCGCATGGAGTTCAAAGGATTAAGATAATTAATTTGCCTTCATTTCTAGTTTAAGCACATTACAAAGTTACTCATAAATTTGATTTGATTTGATTTTTTGATTGAGTGTAGGGGGCGCTTCCGGCTTCCGCCGCTTTCGTGCTGGTCTAAATTCATAAATATAAAATAATGATGATAATATCAGAAACTATTCTTACATTTTTTAAAGGTGCCAAATTGTGGAAAGACAACTCTTATTTTATTTAATCTTGGTGTGATGAGTTCAAGTACCAAATAAAAAAATTAACTCTCAATCTCATCAATATCACATTGTTATGAAATTTTGAAGTTTCTTTTTCTTTTAGTTTCATATAGTTTGCGTTTATGTTTTAAACCTGAGCAAGTGGTAGAAAAACCTGTGAATTATGTTCAAGAATTTAAAAATCCTTATATAAATTTATTTTATATTTATTTTATTTATTTTAAAACCTTTGAATAAATTCTAATTACATTTACACTGAGCTTTGAAAGAATTATATCCTTTAATTGAATGTTATCTTAGAACACTACACTCATTTAAAGAAATTATATCTTGACCTCACTGAATCACAATGCTTCAATTATATCTTGACCTCACTGAATCACAATGCCTCAACTATATCTTGACCTCACTGAATCACAATGCCTCAACTATATCTTGACCTCACTGAATCACAATGCCTTAATTATATCCTGATTGCACTGAACTCTTTGAACAGATTATCATTTGTTTACTGTAGTGAACTTCAAATAATTTTCACTGGACTCTTAACAATTTTCATTTGTTTAACTATACATATTGAATACTTTAAAACAGATTATCATTTGTTTATACATTGAATACTTTTAAACAAATTATCATTTGTGTACTATACACATTGAATACTTTAAAACAAATTATCATTTGTTTACTATACACATTGAATACTTTAAAACAAATTATCATTTGTTCACACATTGAATACTTTAAAACAAATTATCATTTGTTTACTATACATATTGAATGCTTTTAAATATTAAATACTTTTAACCAGATTGTCATTTTATCATTTGCTTACTGTGTACATTGAATACTTTTAACCAGATTGTCATTTTATCATTTGCTTACTGTGTACATTGAATACTTTTAACCAGATTGTCATTTTATCTTTTGCTTACTATGTACATTGAATACTTTTAAAGAGATTATCATTTGTTTATTATATACAAAACCCTTTTAACTGAATATTCATTGTACATTAAATCCCTTTAAATGGATTATCTTTTCTGACAGGCAGGTTTACGTGACAACATCCACATACAGGATTGTTTGGGCGAGTCTTTTTTCATGGCTGGACAGTACAATCAAGCTTCGTTAGTTTTTCAGCGGGTATACATAATATCCTGCCTAATTGTGATTTGTGCAAGCTTAGCAGTTAAGACAATTTTATTTTCCCCCCATTAATTTTCTTGAAGTAAATCATTGGAAACGAAAAACCTTGGTTAAAGCTTCATGAATGCTATTATTGTACATTGTGTTCATTTAATCTTATTGAAGTAAATCATTGGAAAGGGAAAACTTAGGTTAAAACTTTCTGAATGCTGCTATTGTATGTTGTGTTCATTTAATCTTATTGAAGTAAATCATTAGGAAAAACTTAGGTTAAAGCTTCATGAATGCCATTATTGTATATTGTGTCCATTAATCTTATTGAAGTAAATCATTGGAAAGGAAAAACTTATGTTAAAACTTTCTGAATGCTGTTATTGTATGTTGCATTGAGGGAGTGTAAGAAAGAATTCACTTATGTCTTCTAAATAATTGTTTCACTGAAATTGCTTTCTCTTCTATTTCATATGTAGAGTATTAGGAAGCATATATATAGTTCTTAATTCTCTAATCAGTATTAGCTTTTATTTTTTTAAATTCAGATCTTATTTTCTTTCACCTGCTTTAACTGTTGGTCCAATGTAACTTATATAATTGTAGTATTGATAATTAATTGCCTTAAAAGTGATGATTTCTTATATAATAGTAGTGTTGATGACTTAATTACCTTAAAAGTCATGATTTCTTCTATAATTGTAGTATTGATGATTTTTTTTTTGCCTAAAAAAAAATGTAGATTTCTTATATAATTATAGTATTTGATGACCTAATTGCCTAAAAAGCTATGATTTCTTATATAATTTTATTATTGATGTCTTAATTGCCTAAAAAAAGTCCTGATTTCTTATATAATTATAGTATTGATGACTTAATTGCCTTTAAAAAAAGTCATGATTTCTTCTATAATAGTAATATTGATGACTTAATTGCCTAAAATGTCATGATTTCTTCTATAATTATATTATCGATGACTTAATTACCTAGAAATGTCATGATTTCTTATGTAGTTATTGTGACTTAATTGCCTAAATATTTCATAATTTCTGAGTATTCTTTGGCCCACTGGCATAGTGCATATAACTAACTGGCTAAAAAAATTAATGATTACTTGGCCCTCATTTTTACTTGGTCCACTGGTGTATTTTAGGTAACAGATGGTTTAAATAAGAAAGAAAATGTCAGTCTATAAGTGTGTATACACTATGGAAATAAGTCTGGGTGCTTTTCATGCATCACAGATGAATATGGCATCCTAGTTATTTCTAGTGGGTTGCTAACGGTTAATTGAACTCCTTAAGTCAGAATTGCTCAGAGGTTACTGTTCATAAAAGGTCACATTATTACCCATACAATGGAGCTGAGAGCTCAATAAATACTTTTAATGTGTTTTCTCTCCTCATGCTCATTTGTACTGCTTTCAACATCATAGTAATAAATATTCTAATTTACAGAAATCCAAACTTATGATTTCCAGGTACGAGCATTGGATCCATTACATTTACGAAATATGGATCTCTATGCTTTCCTTTTATCGAAGGAAAAACGCAACAAAGATTTACAGGCGTAAGTCACTTTAAATAAAGTCAAGTGTTGTGTGTAGGTAGATTTATATTAACACTTTTATCGAAGGTAAAACGCAACAAAGATTTACAGGCGTAAGTCACTTTAAATAAAGTCAAGTGTTGTGTGTAGGTAGATTTGTATTAGCACTTTATTGTCATATACATTAAGCATATACATTTTTTTTAGTGGGGAGTGGGAGCCAGTATTTTAAATAAATTGCTTAAATAGATAGTTAACATTTTTATTGTTATTTATACTCAGTTTTGGGGAAGAACATCAGGCCATCAGAAAAGTCCTGGCGCTTTTTCATTTTTAGGAAATGAATGGCACTGACTAACTGAATCTGCTGGCTGCATAGAAAATGTTTAGTACAACATAAATTGTATGTTGTGATTGTAAATTATATATTGTAAACACAAATTATGCGTTATTGCCTGCGAAAAGCCAGTTAAAGTCACTATAATTAATTATGCTACAAGCCATTTGTAGTCATAAAGTTTACAAAAATCAATTTGGTGATTACTTTAAAAATCACTTTATTGATCATTATTTTTCAATAATCTGAGTTTTTATTCTTATATATTTGTTTCTAGGTATGTTGTTGAACAATTCTTGTATGTTTATGTCAGTGTTGTAGATCATTATAACAAGAACCATTCTTGTATGTTTATGTCAGTGTTGTAGATCATTATAACAAGAACCATTCTTGTGTGTTTATGTCAGTGTTGTAGATCATTATAACAAGAACCATTCTTGTGTGTTTATGTCAGTGTTGTAGATCATTATAACAAGAACCATTCTTGTGTGTTTATGTCAGTGTTGTAGATCATTATAACAAGAACCATTCTTGTATGTTTATGTCAGTGTTGTAGATCATTATAACAAGAACCATTCTTGTATGTTTGTGTCTCAGTATGTTGTAGGTCATTGTTACAAGAACCATTCTTGTATGTTAGTGTCTAGATATGTTGTAGGTGTTTGTAACACCAGGAACAGTTCTTGTATGTTTGTGTCTAAGTATGTTGTAGGTGTTTGTAACACCAGGAACAGTTCTTGTATGTTTTGTTTCTAGATATGTTGTAGGTCATTGGAACAACAAGATCAGTTCTTATGTGTTTCTAGGTATGTTATTGGTTACTATAACAACAAGAATCATCCTTATATGTTTTGTTTCTAAGTATATTGTAGGTCATTATAACAAAGGGATCTGTTCTATTTTTGTGTCTAGGTATGTTGTAGGTCATTGTAACACCAGGAACAATTCTGATATATTTTGTTTCTAGGTATGTTGTAAGTCATTGTAACACCAGGAACAATTCTGATATATTTTGTTTCTAGGTATGTTGTAAGTCATTGTAACAAGAACAGTTCTGATATATTTTGTTTCTAGGTATGTTGTAAGTCATTGTAACACCAGGAACAGTTCTGATATATTTTGTTTCTAGGTATGTTGTAAGTTATTGTAACAACAAGAACAGTTCTTGTATGTTTGTGTCTACGTATGTTGTAGGTCATTGTAATAAGAATACTTCTTGTATATTTGTTTCTAGATATGTTGTAAGTAGTTGTAAGAATGGGAACAGTTTTTGTATGTCTCTGTACTTATCTCAACAAGTCTTAAGACCAAAATGGGAGTGATTTGTTAAATCAACTAGAAAATTAGTTTGCATGGACACAAATGATCTTGACATGTTCCGACCACCTCTTAACCAATGGTGTTTACAAATGATGTTAGATTTTAAATGGATTTTCTTGCTTTTATTGTTTGCCATAGAATTGCCCAGCAGTTGATGGATGTTAATGAGAATGCAGTCGAGCCCTGGGTGTTTATGGGATACTACTCACTAAACAGTCTCAATAAACAGAACGAACGGCTAGTCCGAACTGTATATTGTGCACAAAAGGTACATGTTGTAAGGGTTTATGAAGATCTGGCACTCAGAGCCTCTGGTTAAAACTGTATATTGTGCACAAAAGGTACATGTAAGGGTTTATGAAGATCTGTCACTCAGAGCCTCTGATTAAAAATGTATAGTGTGCACAAAGATTAGGGCAGTCTGACCTGCTGATCAACAATAATTTGGTGCGGAAAGATAGGGCAGTTCCAAGTGGCTGGTAGACTGTAAACAAAGGTATTGTGTTTCTAAGTGATTAGTGGGCTGTTAACAGTGTAGTGTGTTTCTAAGTGACTAGTGGGCTGTTAACAATGTAGTGTGTTTCTAAGTGACTAGTGGGCTTTTGACAGAGTTTTGTTTCTAAATGACTAGTGGGCTGTTAATAGAGTAGTGTGTTTCTAACTGACTAGTGGGCTGTTAACAGAGTAGTGAGTTTCTAAGTGACTAGTAGACTTTTAAAATTGTATATTGTTTCTAAGTGACTAGTGGCTTGACAGAATATTTTCTGACTAGTGGACTATTGACAGAATATTGTTTCTAAGTGACTAGTGGACTATTGACAGAATATTGTTTCTAAGTGACTGGTGTGCTGTTGACAGAATATTACGTTTCTAAGTGACTGGTAGACTGTGAACAGTGTTTCTGAGCAAGTGGTGGACTTTTGACTGAAGTAATGTATTTCTAAGCTTTTGATTCACACTGTATTCAATGGACTTTTGATTCACACTGTATTCAATGGACTTTTGATTCACACTGTATTCAATGCTTGTGAGGGGAGAAGAAGATGAAGTAATCCTTGAGGTATTGATTCCTCTGTAAAAGTTCTTACCGATCACTTGAACAAGAATTGCATGTAAAATTAATATAAAAATATATGAAACTACTTTAGAAAGGTGTTATTCAAACATTCTGTTAGCTTGTTTGTTTATTTATTAATTCACTTTTATTCCAACACTTATTTGCTTGTTCTTTATGTAGGCATATTCCATCAACCCACGTTGCACACAGGCTTTATTACTAAAGGGGACAGCACTCCATGAGTTAAATCGCACCCAGGATGCTGTACTTCATTTTCACGAGGCAGTTACTCGTGCACCAGATAGATTTGAAGCATATCAAGGTTTTGACTTACTTTGACTTATGTTACAAATGATTTTTTAAAATTAAATTACAGAATTATTTTTTAAAATTAAATTATGTTGCCAAATGATGTATACCAAAAAATTGCTATAAAGTTAGTTTTTTAAATGTTATAATGAAACAATTTTCTTAAAAGAAATTTTTTATCATATGGATTATTTTGTAAGAAAAAATAATTGAATGTTCCACCTACCATAGTCTTTTTTCCCATAAGACCTATTTAAGCCTTCTGTTTATAAAGCAAACAAACAATGTTTTTTATTTTAAAAAAATTACAAATATCAATTTATTACATTAATAATAAATATTACATTATTGTTTTTTTAAACTTTGAGTAGTTGTAAATATGATTATATCTTTGAACCATTATTTATGTGCCTTTAACACGTGTGTGTGCTTTAATAATACATTGTGTACTTTTAACGATATTTGAATTTAGTGGTTATATTTGTTCAGTACACCAGTTTGTAAATTCAAGCTTATGTTCTAATTTTATTTTATAGACTTGAACTAGAATCTTTCATAGAATTTAGAAATTTCCTTACTGCTTCTGTCTTTTCAGGTCTGATTGACTGTTACATTGCAAGCCACCGACTGCGAGATGCTGTTGCTTTGGCTACTAGAGCATTTAGTCATTTAGGTTGTTCAGCTGTCGTTCGAACAAGCACCGTAAGTTCTTTGTTTTTCTGGTTAGTGTGTTAAGCCTTTATGCAGTTCTTGATTGGAAAATTGTAATAATTAAACTATGTTCATGTTTAGAATTCTTGTGCAATTTCAGTGTTCTGTAAAATTATGGTTTCTGCATCTGGTATTTTATTTTCAGCTTCTGGCATCAGTTTTGGTCAAAAGTCCTGCAACTGTTGCAAAGGTATGTTCATTGACCCATAACTGCTTATTCAGTCAACCAGAGCTATTTATTCATTGACCCAAAGCTAATTATTTGACTGATCTATATTTATTTATTCATGACCCAAAACTATTTAATAATTAATTTAGAAGTGTTGCCTGCTGCTTAATGAGTGTGTGAAGAGTTAGAGTAGATTGCTTTCAAAGAGAATTGCATATAAACTTTCATAATGTATTTTGATTTAATTTCTCTTATTCTAGAAGGTAAGATATAAAATCTCTTGTTTCAGGCTTTAAAAACAAATGAGTGTGTACTTATTAATTTGTTAGTGATCATGTGGAGATGGTTATGTGGTAATAGTTGTTTTATAGACTAGAGTATTTTGTCCATTTGATACTACAATATTGCTTAGAACAAAAGCATTACAGAAGGAGATATATATATATATATATGCATAAACCCTCTTCTTTTTAAAGATTTAACATTTTATTGTTAGTTTTTAAACCTTTGTGTTTTGCTTCAACACTTTTCAATAATTTTGTTCCTGCACTATTTTTAAGTATTTCTAAGTAATATTACTTTTGTTGTTACTGACACAGTGTCAAGGGAGTTCACTCAATAATATACTCACTTCCCTGGTAGAAATTGCTGTTGTAATGTTTATTTATAGCTTACTGTATTCATGACATACCAGAAATTAATTTTACATAGTGAGGAGACCTCTTAGTTTGAAATAGATGATTTTAAAAAGTCCATTTTATTAAAATTAAAAATGGAGCTCACAGATTTTCCTTTTTTATTAGTAGAATATAATTAATTTCAATTTCTGATTAATTTAATCAATTTCTCTGTGCCTAGACATGCATTTTATTCAAAATTTCTTATTTATTTATGATAACATAATCATTTTTATTTGTTTAAAACTATTATATTTAGGTTAAACCTCATTTGTTTAAAATTATTTTAGGCCAAACCTTATATGTTTATCATTATTATTTTTAGGCCAAACTTTATTTGTTTAAAATTATTATTTTTAGGCCAAACCTTATCTGGAGAAAGCCATGTCTCTGGACCCTACCTATGTAGAGGCCATTTACATCATGGCTGATATATTATCACATGAACAGGATTTTGACAAAGGCATTACACTGTGAGAGTTGTATTATTTTTTATTGTCTTATGTTGTCTGCACATTTATTCAGTTCTCTCTGTATCTACCAGTCTGTAAGTCTGACTGTCTGTCTAACATCAAGGAAATGAGAAATGCATTAGTTTCCACTGCACACATATCTCCTGTATATAATTTGTCACCACTGCACAGAGATCTCCTGTATATAATTTGTCACCACTGCACAGAGATCTCCTGTATATAATTTGTCACCACTGCACAGAGATCTGTATATAATTTGTCACCACTGCACAGAGATCTCCTGTATATAACTTGCCACCACTGCACAAAGATCACCTGTATATAATTTGTCACCACAAATATCTTCTCTATATAATTTGTCACCACAAAGATCTCCTGTATAAAATTTGTCACCACTGCACAGAGATCTGTATATAATTTGTCACCACTTCACAGAAAATCTCCTGTATATAATTTGTCACCACTGCACAAAGATCACCTGTATATAATTTATCACCACAAATATCTCCTGTATATAATTTGTCACCACAAATATCTCCTGTATATAATCCCCTAAATCTTTTGAGGACAGCTCCTTGGAAGACTAGATGGTTTGATTATTTCCTGTTTGGATTTTTAATTTAATTTTTTCATTAAGTGAAATGTTTTTGTTGTGTGTGTGCACATTAATTTATCCTAAATATATGTATTTCATCTATGATACTAATGGATGAGCAAAATGTTTACATTTTACAAGCTCCTGTACATACAAGTTAAAGCCAGAGTCGCACACACTCTCCAGGTGGAAAAGTATAATAAAACAAAGCTAATCAAGTAGTATGTCCCATATTTTTTGCTCAGTGCAGATGTTTCTCAAGTCAGGGCCATTTATTTCAACTTGTATTGACGTTTGTTGGTTCTTTGTTTCTTTTTATTCTCTTATCATCTCATCTTTTTATCTGTCTCTGAGACAAAACCATATTTTTCCCTTCATTTTTTGATGCCAGAGCTGTTGACTGTTTTGATAGCATCATGCTTGAGTTTGCTTATGAGAGCATTTAGACTCACTCTCTTCACTTGTGTAATAAGAGTGAAAAGATGTGAATGTTGTGTGAATTCTGGTCTCAAGTCTCCTTGGACTGCAGGCATAAAATTACAGGTTTAAATACTGTTAGAAATTGTTTTAGTCCTCATGCTGTCTTGGGGAATGGATGCAAGAGAGCAACTTAACTACAGCAGGGGGTAAGATGTTTTGTCTAAGGGCAGTTCTGGCACTGCTGAAATAATTTTTGGATGAAAATGAAAGTGTTCAGAGGCTGAAGATGGAGGATAGAGTTCATTTTCATAGAAAATGAACAAGTACATCACATCTGTAGGTGAATGACTTTTAAATATAACAACTAGGATGCATATCTCTGGGTTTGATGCTGCCTGTTGACAACACATTAGAGGAGATAAGTAAATCTATGTCAATGGTTGTTAATTCAAGTGAATCTCCATATCATAAGTATTGGTTCTGGTGTGTGTCCATATGAATAGCAATCGCTATGGGAGATAACTGAGCCAGATGAGCTCAATACAAGGGAAATGGCAGCAGCCATTATTATTGAACCTTGCTGGCAAAGAGTTAGTGAATGGAGCAGAATCCCTCTTGCACATCTTGGTAAGAAAAAATAGATGCCTATGAGACACACATAACAACCAGTTATTTTCTTGATAATGCACATGGCTCTCACACATAACAACCAGTTATTTTCTTGATAATGCGCATGGCTCTCACACATAACAACCAGTTATTTTCTTGACAATGCGCATGGCTCTCACACATAACAACCAGTTATTTTCTTGATAATGCGCATGGCTCTCACACATAACAACCAGTTATTTTCTTGACAATGCGCATGGCTCTCACACATAACAACCAGTTATTTTCTTGATAATGCGCATGGCTCCTCACAAACGCGATGTGCAGAAAACACCATTTTTGAAAATCTCTTGAAGACTACAAAACTCTTTCGGGCCACATGTTCTAGAGAAAGAGAAAAATTCTAATGAAACAATCATGTTCAGAAAATGAGTGTGGACATTTTTAGGAGAGAACAAACAGCTACCTCCTGAGAGGAGTAGAACTTAGACCTACTTGGATGTTCCTGACAGGACAGGCAGCAGTGGGAGGATAGGGGTGTCTTTTTTCTTTTACACATTTCTTGAACTTAGAAAATTATGAGCATCACACAAATGGATTCTTTAAATTATTTATTCAGGTCTATTTATTTCAGTTTGCACTTCTCTCCTCACAAGGGTGCCAGTACCTACCAGAGAAGTACCTTTTGATCTTCTTCCCCTCACAAGGGTGTTAATACCTCAAGAGTACTTTCATATTCCCTTCCCCTCACAAGGGTATTAATACCTCAATAGTACTTTAATATTCCCTTCCCCTCACAAGGGTATTAATACCTCAAGAGTACTTTCATATTCCCTTCCCCTCACAAGGGTATTAATACCTCAAGAGTACTTTCATATTCCCTTTCCCTCACAGAGGAGTTAATACCTCAAGAGTATTCACTTTCCCTCACATGCCTTGGATCTAAAAGTCATTTATGTCTACATCATGCTACTCAGAAGTAGGCCTTGGATCTAAAAGTCATTTATGTCTACATCATGCTACTCAGAAGTAGGCCTTGGATCTAAAAGTCATTTATGTCTACATCATGCTACTCAGAAGTAGGCCTTGGATCTAAAAGTCATTTATGTCTACATCATGCTACTCAGAAGTAGCCTTGGATCTAAAAGTCACTATGTCCACATCATGTAGGCCATGGATCTAAAAGTCACTTATATCCACATTGTGCAAGTCAGAAGGTCCTATTAATACTTCCAGTTTGCATTCTGGGAAAGTATTTCAGTTTAGGGTCCTTTAGTGATGAGTCACTTAACAGTAGTAATAGATCCATTTTTTCTGGTCAAAATACACTTTCCAATAAGATGTTTAGTTATTCTCTTGTGTTCAGGACTCAGTGGGCATTAAATATGTATCTACATAATCAGTGTGGTCTGTCTCAGACTTGTGTGCACAGGAATCCTTACTATTCTTATAGTATGCTCATTTGATAAACACTCATGAAAAACTTATATTACATGGAAAAATTCATCTTAGTGTTATAGTGTTAGATGAAACATCTTGCCTAGTTAAACTACTGTGTGCTTCCTCCTTTTCAGTTAATTTCCATTTATTCACTTTGTCTAGTTAATTTCCATTTATTCACTTTGTCTAGTTAATTTCCATTTATTCACTTTGTCTAGTTAATTTCCATTTATTCACTTTGTCTAGTTTATTTTCATTTATTCTCTGTCTATATTTATTCACTGTCTAGTTAATTTTCGTTTATTCACTTTGTCTAGTTTATTTTCATTTATTCACTGTCTAGTTAATTTCCATTTATTCACTTTGTCTATTTTCATTTATTCACTGTCTAGTTAATTTCCCTTTATTCACTTTGTCTATTTTCATTTATTCACTGTCTAGTTAATTTCCCTTTATTCACTTTGTCTATTTTCATTTATTCACTGTCTAGTTAATTTCCCTTTATTCACTTTGTCTAGTTTATTTTCATTTATTCACTGTCTAGTTAATTTCCAATTACTCACTGTGTCTAATTTATTATTTCCATTTACTCACTCTGTCCAGTTTGTTATTTCCATTTACTCATTGTCTAGTTTCAGTTTACTCACTGTCTAGTTTATTCCTGTTTGCTCACTTTATCCAGTTTATTTCCATTTACTCATTGTGTCCATTTTATTTCTGTTTACTCACAGAATCCATTTTTATTGTGATTTTTAACCCCATCTTGCTGTTTTTTTTGTGGTTTTCATGATCTCGTTTAAAGGAGGTACTTTTTGTACCATTTTAATGTGCCATGGTCTATTGTGTTTTCAGGCTACGACATGCGTTGTTGACACAGAGTGATGCTCGACTTCATGAACAACTTGCAGACCTTCTTGTCAATACTAATCAATACCAGGATGCTTTAGACCATTATCACATTGCCCTAAGGTAATAGTCAATACCAATCAATACCAGAATGCTTTAGATCATTACCACATTGCCCTAAGGTAAAAATAGGCAATACCAATCAATACCATGTCTTAGCCCATTATTCATACATGATTAAGAGAGTTACTGGGGAAGGGGGGTAGAGACATAATATGAAGTCTTAGCCCATATTTCATACATGATTAAGAAAGTTTTGCTGGTGAGGGGTGGCTCAGAAAGAAGCCTTTAGTCTAGTGGTTCCCAACATGGTGCCTGCCAAGGCATTTACATGCACTCAGGATGTGTGAAAAATAGTGCAGATGTAGATTGTTCCATCCAACCTCCCATCACGCATGTTAGGTTCTGTAAAGTTATTCAAAGCAGAACTGATCTTGTGAAAGTCACATTTGAAGACAAAGTCTCGTGAACATTTTCCAAGTGTGAAAACTGGCATTTGGCAGTGATTTTAACATTCAAAGACCCCAGTTGCAGTTTGAAAGAATTATAACAGTTCCTCATCATTGAGTCATTATTTACCTTACTTGGGAATCCTTTTACTTGCTAACTAGAGGTAACAAAGAGTCCATCATCATTGTGTCATTGAATCCCTTTACTTGCCAACTAGAGGTAACAAAAAGGCCATCATCATTGTGTCATTGAATCCTTTTACTTGCCAACTAGAGGTAACAAAAAGGCCATCATCATTGTGTCATTGAATCCCTTTACTTGCCAACTAGAGGTAACAAAGAGTCCATCATCATTGTGTCATTGAATCCCTTTACTTGCCAACTAGAGGTAACAAAAAGGCCATCATCATTGTGTCATTGAATCCTTTTACTTGCCAACTAGAGGTAACAAAAAGGTTACATTTTCTGCAAGTCTCATTCTAGTGAAAGGAGAAGTGGAAGTGGACATTTTGGACCTTCAAAATGATGTGTTCTCAAATTGACCTCAACAAATAATAATTTTTGGAAACTATAGCACACACAGAAAACATAATTTGATTCCATTTACTTATGTGAACTGTTTTTAACGATGAGAATAATAAAGTCAAAATACATATCTTTGACTTAAAGATGAGCATCTTGATAATTGTTTACAAACGGGAATATTCTACTTGCTTGACTGCTAAAAACTGGCTCTTGAAATACAAAAATCACACTTATTCCTTACAGTAAAAACTGGCTATTGAAATACAAAAATCACACTTATTTCTTACAGTAAAAACTGGCTATTGAAATACAAAAATCACACTTATTTCTTACAGTAAAAACTGGCTATTGAAATACAGTGCCAAAAATCACACTGATTTCTTACAGTAAAAACTTGCTCTTGAAATACAGTGCAAAAATCACACTTATTTCTTACAGTAAAAACTGGCTCTTGAAATACAGTGACAAAATCACACTTATTTCTTACAGTAAAAACTGGCTCTTGAAATACAAAAATCACACTTATTTCTTACAGTAAAAACTGGTTCTTGAAATACAGTGCCAAATATCACACTGATTTCTTACAGTAAAAACTGGCTCTTGAAATACAGTGACAAAATCACACTTATTTCTTACAGTAAAAACTGGTTCTTGAAATACAAAAATCACACTTATTTCTTACAGTAAAAACTGGCTCTTGAAATACAGTGACAAAATCACACTGATTTCTTACAGTAAAAACACATGAATTAATAATATCTGTTTTCTATTCAGTTCTAGTGAGTGCTTATGAATATTATTCTTATTTGCATTCTTATAGAAATCCTGCTGAAAGTAATAACAGACACTGTGCTTAACTTTGTTCATGTTTGTGTTTGCTTATTGAAATCCAGATACAAGTAAAAATAAAAAGAATATTTTAATTAATCACAACTGGCTTCTATGCTAAAGTAAGAATAATAAATATATTTCGGCCACTAGTTACATAATTCTTCTTCTAGATAGGTTCTAAAAGAGAAAATCCGCATTATAATAGTGAAAGAGTAATCCTCTTGAGTGGTATACATACATATATTACGTATTACTAAATATAATGATTTGCACATTATTTAATGTCCAGTACTGAAAAATTGATGGTGCCTGCCAAACTCTTGAGAAAATGTGAATGTGCTCTTGGTCACAAAAAGGTTGGTGGAATCACTGCCTTAGCCCATATTTCATGATTAAGAAAATTTTGCTGGGCGAGTGGGTGGTCAGACAAATAATATGAGGTCTTAGCCCATATTTCTTGATTAAGAAAGTTTTGCTGGGGTGGGGTGGGGTCAGACTAATAATATGAGAGCGCATATTTCATGATTAAGAAAGTTTGCTGGGGGTGGGGGATCTGACAGATAATATGAGGTCTTAGCCCATGTTTCATGATTAGGAAAGTTTTGCTTGGGGAGGGGGGAGGGGGGGGGCAAACAGATAATGTGAGGTCTTAGCCCATATTTCATGATTTAAAAAGTTTTGTGTTGTTTTTTTTTTTTCAGACAGGTGCCATGAGGTCTTAGTCCATATTCCATACATAATTAAGAGAGTTTTGCTGATGTTTTTTTTTCAGTATTGATCCATCGAGTGTGCGAGCACGGGAAGGAATGGAGCGTGTGGAAAAGCACAACGAGATGGGCTTGGAAGGCAACTATGATGTTGAGGTGGAGGACGTAGGAGGCAGTGACAATGAGGTGATCTAGTTGTATATAATGGTTCTGTGCTGTCTAAACAAACAATTCGTGCAATTTCTTGCACAACAAACAAACAAACAAAAAATGGGACACAACCATCCTTGAGTTTAGATTTTGTCAGTCTAAACATTTTCTTTGCAATATTTAGAACTATCAAAAAGTAACAGTTTCATTTTTATTTGTAAAACTTCAAATGATAACAATGGTGATATTAATTTGTTAAAGATGTAATTGACCGGAATGGAAGATTCTAATTTCAACTTGACAAGGACTGCCTAATGTAAACATCAAATTCAGTCATACTTTGAAAGAAAATCTAAATGGCTATACAAAACAAAACCTAACAAAATTATGATACTAAACAAAATTTGTTTTAACACAAACTAATGATCAGGCTTGAAACTGACAACCAGATTTCAGATGAAATTAGGTCACAGATGATTGTAAATGTTTCATTTTTCTGCCATTCATTATTTTTTAAAAAAATCATATTTATCCAGATTAAGACTTGAGAAAGGATTGTATAGCCTAAAAAAATACAAGTAAAAGTTTTTTTTTTCACTTTTTAATAATTTAATGTTGTCATGTTCCATTCAGATTGTATCAGCCTTATTGTTCCTATAAAACTTAGGGATTCCCCAAAATTGTCTTACAAATATATTTAGTAAAAGGATGGTGAACTTTACCCATTGACCTTATGACCTGTGCTACATCATTGCCTCCTTGCATACCCTATACCAAATGTTCTCCATTCTTCATTATTTTCTGAGTAAAGTGTCTTAAATATACATGTCCTCTTCATTATCTTCTGAGTAAAGTGTCTTAAATATACATGTCCTCTTCATTAGTTTCTGAGTAAAGTGTCTTAAATATACATGTCCTCTTCATTCTTTGTTAACTTCTGGGTAATATGTCTTAAATATGCATATCTTCATCATTCTTCATTAACTTTGGGTAATATGTCTTAAATAAACAGATATAACTCCTGACAAAAGTTAGAATTTTGGTTTTAATAAGTTAGGAGTATATTATGCTTTCAGTACTCAGTCTGATGTTACTCATCAACAGCTTATATTTTTCTCTTGATAAATGTACAGTGTTTACATGTTGAAAGTTATATATTCACTCTCTTAATGCTCTCAACATTTGCCTGTTTCTCATCTTTTTTCCCAGCCGGATTTTGATGGAAGTGACATGGAAAGCACATGGTCTGAGACAGATTTTAGTCAGCCCTGACAAATGTTTAGCGTAGACAGCAATCAGATTTAAGACATTTTGGGTTGTGCACATATGATGTGTTTACACAATTCTAGGATATATCTAGTGTTCAGATTAGATGTATGCATGCATGTATTTGAAAAATTAGACTGAAATGTATGTGTTCAAGAATGATTAGTCTGAAATGTGTGTGTTTGAGAATGATTAGACTGAAATGTGTGTTCAAGAATTATTAGACTGAAATGTGTATGTTTGAGAATGATTAGACTGAAATGTGTGTGTTCAAGAATTATTAGACTGAAATGTGTATGTTTGAGAATGATTAGACTGAAATGTGTGTGTTCAAGAATTATTAGACTGAAATGTGTGTTTGAGAATTATTAGACTGAAATGTGTGTGTTTGAGAATTATTAGACTGAAATGTGTGTTTGAGAATTATTAGACTGAAATGTGTGTGTTTGAGAATTATTAGACTGAAATGTGTGTTTGAGAATTATTAGACTGAAATGTGTGTGTTTGAGAATTATTAGACTGAAATGTGTGTTTGAGAATTATTAGACTGAAATGTGTGTGCATGATATACGTTTATGTATGTACAGATGTGTGATACATTATTGTACAAGCACACCATGTGATACTTGGGTGTTTTGTGTTGGATTTCTAAACAAAATAAAAAAGCACACATAATGTGTCATGGTTCAGAATATATGAATATACAAATGTAATTGAAATATAAGAGACTGAATTGCAATGGTTTATTTTTGCATACATGTGATGCTAATGTATAAATATAGGCATGTGATACCAGAATGTTTTTTTTATATACTTACATATTGGACAGGATAGAAATGTGTTGTATATGTGATAATATGGATACAATAAATGCATGTTTGCAAGCTCATTTACAAATAGGTTGAGAAGGTATTTTGTGATTATGTTTATGTTTACATAAATACATGTTTACAATTAAAGAATATTTGCTTGTTCATTTACAATTGTGACATAATTGTATGTAGATTATTACATGGATATATGGAAAAATACATGTTTAAATGTTCATTAGTGACATGTCAGGATGGTGTATGCTGTACAGATATGTAACTACAATAGGAAATATTGTCAGGATGGTGTATGCTGTACAGATATGTAGTTAGGAAATATTGTCAGGATGGTGTATGTTGTACAGATATGTAACTACAATAGGAGATATTTCTTTTAACCATACATGACTACAATATAGTTTTTGTTATGGTATATAAGTACAATAGAGATTGCATGGATATATGACTAAAATGCAGGGTTTTAACTGTTCATCTATAAATGTTGAAATAATATGCATGTTTGTAGAATGAATTGTGAAAAAGTCTGCAGTCTATAATTTTGTTTTTACATTTATTGGCATGCCATTCATAAATTTTTTTAAAATGTCCTACTTTCATACTTTACTAAATCAACTACCAGTAGTAAATTTAGTATCACCTACCCCCAATATTTCTAAATCAACTCAGACTTTTCAAAATCAACTATCAACTAGTAAATTTAATATCACCTACCCCAAATATTTCTAAATCAACTATCAGTCTTTAGTAAATTTAATTATCACCTACCCCCAATATTTCTAAATCAACTGTCAGACTTTTCTAAATCAACTATCAGTCTTTATTGAATCACACTACCATATCAGACTTTACTGGATCACATTGCCAGACTACTAAATCACACTACCATAACAGACTTTACTGGATCACATTGCCAGACTACTGAATCACACTACCATAATAGACTTTACTGGATCACATTGCCAGACTACTAAATCACACTACCATATCAGACTTTAATGGATCACATTGCCAGACTACTGAATCACACTACCATAATAGACTTTACTGGATCACATTGCCAGACTACTAAATCACACTACCATAACAGACTTTACTGGATCACTTTGCCAGACTACTGAATCACACTACCATAACAGACTTTACTGGATCACTTTGCCAGACTACTAAATCACACTACCATTACTAAATCATATTGCCAGGTGCAGTTACATGATTATCTCCCTTCTCTTTGGCAATTGTAAACCCGGTTTCAGCTTATATGTTTTGTTCTGTAATCTACTACAGCTTTATTAATTTTCCACTTTCAAATCTGTACAGGCCAGTTTCATTTTTTAATCTGCTAAAGTGGGTTTTTTTTTCTTAATTTTTCATTCCTGACTTCATTTGCAGTACTAAGTTTACTTCTTGTCAGTCTGCTTTGGCCAATAAAATAAAAATGTCATTAATTATATACATCATTTGGACGTGACATGGACAGCTCTGTTTTAAAGGGAGATCACCACACTTTCTTATTAAATGTGTGTGTTTTGGGATGAATTGTCAATATTTCATTGTTGATATGCACAAGCACTTATACAAGATCTTTGTCACCTTTTGTTTCATTGGTGAGCTCCATTACACTGTACTTACACCATGGACTGTCTGCTCCATTACATTGTACTTAGCTATTGACTATCTGTTCCATTACATTGACTTTGGAACCTCTGCTCCATTACATTGTACTTTTGACCATCTGCTCCATTACATTGACTTTGGAACCTCTGCTCCATTACATTGTACTTTTGACCATCTGCTCCATTACATTGACTTTGGAACCTCTGCTCCATTACATTGTACTTTTGACCATCTGCTCCATTACATTGACTTTGGAATCTCTGCTCCATTACGTTGTACTTTTGACCATCTGCTCCATTACATTGACTTTGGAATCTCTGCTCCATTACATTGTACTTTTGACCATCTGCTCCATTACATTACACTTACACTTATGCCCATCTGCTGTTTCCATCATTTCATACAGAAACTTCAAAATATTCAGTAAGCTGTTGTATTTGGGGCCAAACTAAATTACCTGTTGTATAGTTAAGTAAGCTAGTTGCATGGCCAAACGAAATTATCTGTTGTGTGTTAACTAAGCTAGTTCTATGGTTGATTAAAATTAATTGTTGTATGTTTAACTAAGTTAATTTTGTAGTAGATTAAAATTATCTATTGTATGTTTAACTAAGCTAGTTCAATGGTAAAACTGGGCTATTGATTCCCAATAAAATTGCTCTGCATATTTATTGATCTAACAAAATATTAATTTTGCTTACTGCCATTATTATGTGTATATGAGTACAATGGGTACATTTCATTTTCTTCAAACTGCCTACATGCACCTTTGTGTTAGCTCTTGTTAACTTGTTTCTTACGTTTTACATCTTAAATTCCAAATGAAGTCTAAATTCTAAATTATTATTACACTGTATACTGAGTGATTAATAATTATTATTACCACTAAACCACATCTTGTCTATCAATGGATACTGTTTACTACTTTTAACTAAAATATTTACTGGTACTATGGCACACCTGTTTGTATTGTTTTGGTAAGCATGCATATTGTTCCTGGGTTCACAGCACACCTGTTTGTATTGTTTTGGTAAGCATGCATATTGTTCCTGGGTTCACAGCACACCTGTTTGTATTGTCTTGGTAAGCATGCATATTGTTCCTGGGTTCACAGCACACCTGTTTGTATTGTCTTGGTAAGCATGCATTATGTTCCTGGGTTCACAGCACACCTGTTTGTATTGTCTTGGTAAGCATGCATTATGTTCCTGGGTTCACAAAAGCACTTCAGGATAAAAGCACTAATCTTTTGTGCAATACACCTGTGGGTACCATATGCATTTTGGAATGTTTATCCATTTCAAATTTTATCATTGCATTTATTTGTTTTTTTTTAAATTCCACAAGCAATTGTATAATTGTCAATTTTTCTTATTTATTCACAAATAAATAGCCCTTGTTTATTCAGGGTTCAGCCATAATGTTGTCCAGTGTACTTGTTATCTTTATGCAAAATAAATGTTCAAAGTTCTAATAGTTATTGTCTTTTTTGAACAGTCTTCTTTGTTTCTCATATATAAATACACTTCCTTAAATAATACAATGATTATTGCCATCTATTATATTCAGCAAGTATTAGAGTTACCAATTATAATCATTAATTACTAGAATTCCATTATAATTAGTGATTACCAGAATTACCAATATAATCAGTGATGACAGGTTTCCATTATTGTCACAAGGAAGGGGCATAGTGCCAAACTTAATTACCAATATAATCAGTGATGACAGGTTTCCATTATTGTCACAAGGAAGGGGCATAGTGCCAAACTTACTTCGATTGTCATGGTCAAGGGGAAGTAACACTTTCACGATATTCATTTCTTATAAATTTCTACTTGTAAAGATTGCAATCGCTCGTCAACATGGCCAGTATTTTTTGTTTGTCACCAGTATTTATTTTATAAAGTACACAAATTATAAAAGAGTTCACCTATGTTTCATTTGTGCTCAAGACTGACAATCTGTGTTGACATAAAGTCTATCTTGTAAAGTATAACTTGTGAAAAGTAGAGATTTATGTATTGTATAAATGAAATCGATTTATGCATTGTGTGAATGCGGTCTATTCACTATTGTGTGTGAGAGAAAGTATTTAAGAATGATTAATTATACAATTGATATATTCTGATAATGAGAATAACCTGTATAATATAATTTACATTATAGTAGAATTGGATAGTGCACTGTAGAAGAATAGTAACTTTAGCTAAGGTCTGAATAGTGAGAAATTCTCATGCTGTGTGTAGTGCGTGGACTCTTAAGAATGCATGAATTGAGTGCAGGTAATACCGACTGAGCAATATTTTTTTTAAGCTTCAATCAAAGATAAAAAGAGGAGAAATATAGTAACTTGGAGAGATACACCTTCATAGGAGCAACATTGTTTAATGGGTTGAAAGAGAGTGTGCATTTCTTTTCTCTTGTCATCCCCCCCTCTCTGCGCCTTGTCAAGTGTACCAGAACATGAAGGCAAAAACATTTTTCTTGACACAATGAAAAAGGTTCGTTGGCTGAGTCTGGTGAATTGAAAACCATTTCACTGTGATAGATAGAGCCAACCAGAGCTCTCTATCTGGAGATTACTTTTTCAGTCAACCTATTCCATGCTTGAATCGAGTTTTGCTTCCAGTGCAAAATTTTGGGTGGAAGGCAAACGTTTACAACCATGATGACACATTTCACTGGTGGGTGATGCAGGTGGCAGAAACTGTCGCAAGAACAGAAGTGATCGTATAAACCTTTAGACCTAACCTATGTACAGGAAAGTCATTTCACAGAATCACACAGAAATGTCACATGAGGAAGTGGTAACAGTACCGCAAGAATCCAACGCAAAGAGTTGTGTCAACAAATGGTCATGACTGATATAAGTGAGAATCGGATTGAAAACTTTGTAGTAAAGAGTTGTGTCAACAAATGGTCATGACTGATATAAGTGAGAATCGGATTGAAAACTTTGTAGTAAAGAGTTGTGTCAACAAATGGTCATGACTGATATAAGTGAGAATCGGATTGAAAACTTTGTAGTAAAGAGGTGTGTCAACAAATGGTCATGACTGATATAAGGGGAATCGGATTGAAAACTTTGTAGTAAAGAGTTGTGTCAACAAATGGTCATTACTGATATAAGTGAGTGTCAGATTGAAAACTTTGTAGTAACTTTATTAGACCTCAGCACACTTAGGTTATTAAAAAAACCTTGAACTTGACTTTGAAAAAACTTTACATATATTTATATGCATTTTGAACAGTTGAACTTTTTATTGGTTAGCTCAATCTTGAATCTGATAATTTATTATTGTCATTAATTGATGTCATTGCCAGACATTACTAGTGGGAGTACCGCTGATAAGTGAAATTAATATTTATCTTTTTTTGATATTTTCATTTTTCACCATTTGTCACACACATACCCATGAGTGGAAGTCACGAATGATTTGTGTGATTGATTTAACCACTGCATGAAAGAGAATGCTCCTGGATTAATAAACCTAAATCATATCTTTTTCAAAACTTGTTGCTATTATTTTGAAAGGGTGAAAGCGGAACCTTGCTTTGTCGTGTCTTGTGTTTGTCCATTTAGTACTGTCTAGTATTGTCCAGTACTGTCTAGTATTGTCCACATAATATTCACCACATTTCCACTCGCATTCTCACAAGCAAACACGTCAGCAAAACGTTCCCTTGCATACAGAATAAAATTGATTGGCCAATCAAACATCTTTGGTTTTCTCTGTATTGTGGACTTTGAGACAACAGTCTGACATCACTGCTGACAGATGTTATCTTCCACTTTCCTTCTCTCCAGCAATTGAGAAGGGGTGTTTGACAACTATCATCAGTGATTTCTAGAAGTGCCATTATAATCAGTGATTACTAGAGTTACAAATTATAATCAGTAATTACTAGAATTCCATTATAATTAATGGTTACCAGTCTAATCAGCCATAACAAGAGTTATCATTATAATCAGCAATTACTAGAATTCTATTATAATTAGTGATTACCAGAGTTACCAGTTTAATCATTGATTACAAGAGTTACCATTATAATCAGTGATTTCTAAAGGAGCCATTATAATCATTGATTACTAGAGTTACCATTAGATTCAGTGATCACCTGAATTATAAGTTACCATTACAATCAGAAATTACTAGAGTTACTATTATAATCAGCAATTGCTAGAGTTACCCTTATAATCAGTGATTACTAGAGTTACCCTTTTAATCAGTAATTACTAGTGTTACCATAAAATTATAATAACACTAGTAATCACTAATTAGTGATTACTATATTATTTGCTCTATTGTCTAATCAACTAGATCAAGACTAAAATTTATAGTAGTTTATTAAATTTAAGTTATATTATTTTTATATCTGACAAGATTTTTCATTTATGTAAATAATCCTAACAAGTTCATCAAAATACTTCAATTATAACGTGACCACGATAAGCAATTCAATCTATATACTATTAGGCAAAAATATTTTAACATAAATCATTGATAAATAAAAAAAAGCATGCTTTTACAGAAGAATATTTCTTCAGATTCATATCGGACATTAAACTTTTAATAAATAATTTGATGATATTAGAGACGTGATCACAACATAAAATATGCATGTACATATAAACTATCATACAATCAGCATTTAATACTGGACTATCACATTTGAACATATTAAAAATGGCAAGAATTAACCTGTTCCATGAAAATGAGTTAATCTATTCCATAGTTTACCCCTTCTCACCCACATTTCTAGAAAAAGCATAAATATGTTCAAACTTGCAGACAGGATGGAACAGGTTACAGCCAGAGCAATAGTGTTTGAAAGATTAGGAAATTGTAACTACAAAGAATGCTCCTGCAAGCATTTATGTCATACATGTTGCTAAGTAACATAATGAAGGTGTTTGCAATGATTGCATTGTGACCAATTTAATGTAATGAATTGATCAATTTAAAATTTATTAACACTATGTCTGCATTTCTCAACACTACTCTCAATCAAATATCTATAGAATTATTGGGCAGTGTGCTCCCTTTGACTCACTTCAGAAGTGCATGCAGTATGCTCCCTTATTTTCCTTGACTCCAGAAGTGCCTGCAATGTACTCCCTTGACTCCCAAAATGTTGATTTTATTTGAACAATGATGTACTTCCTTTATTGCAAATAAATAGCATGGTTCCATTTATCTGTTCAAGGAAAGTTAATTTGACACTTCAACAAATATTTGTATAAATGGAACAAGTTTGCAGCAGTTAACAGAATCCAGTCTCTCTCACATATATTTTTGCAATTAAACAAGTGCAAATGGGAAAAATTTCTCTGCAATATTTAATGGCAAAACTTACATTATTTTTACCAGTATCTAAATGCATTAGGTGTCTAAGTGCTTAAGAAAGTATTTTGCAAGCAAGATCAACCAAAAAAGTGACACATGATGATTAAAAAGAAGTGACAATGGCTGACCCGGTCTGACCTGCAAAAGTGGATATTACTCAGACCTGTGACCTGCACAAGAGGTTACATCTAGATCTTTGGCCTCCTACACAAGTGGATAGCATCTTTACTTCCTACATAAGAGAACAGCACCTAGACTGCTGTCGTACACAAGCAGATAGCTCCTAGACCGACCTCTGACCTGCACAAGATAGCATCTTTACTTCCTACATAAGAGAACAGCACCTAGACCTCTGACCTGCACAAGAGAATAGTACTTTGACCTGTGACTACACATGTGGGTAGCACCTAGACCTCAGGGCCATCTACCTCCCCAGTTAATATTCTCAGTATAATATACAGCAAAGATTAACATTAAAAGTCATCACAAGAGACCTAAGCCACATAATCAGGTGAAATGTCTGTAACATTGACTGAATCAATGCCATCACAAGTCAAGCCATGATATTAATGACAGTCACCACCAACCTAACTATGACACTGCTGTCTGTACCATTATGATGCTGACCCTAAACCAACCAACCATGACAGTCAGCAATAGCCAAACTAGGACACTGCCGATAATCACCACCAACCAAACCATGACACTACTGGTAATACCACAGCACTGCTGACAGTCACCACAACCCAAACCATGACACCACTTACAGTCACCACTAGCCAAGCCATTTCAGCTGAGAATACTGCCAATCTAGTCACCACTAGCCAAGCCATGACAGCTGAGAATACTGCCAACCTATAGAATATATCAATTTAAAAAATGAAAAAAATACTTTGGGGGGTATATTGCCAATTAAAGAACACAAACCAGTGAACAAGACACAAAGTAAGAATGACATCAATCTACAGAACACAAACATAAAGAATGACAAAACACTGAATTATAGAACAAACCCAAGATCGACAACATCATAAGTTGAGAATACTGACAATCTAGAAATTTAAAGGTACAGCTACACAACTGAGGAGAATATTATGATTCAAGAGAATATCATCAATTTACAGAACAAAATCAATTTAAAGAGTGACAAAAACACAACTGGGGAGATTAATCATCAATATACACAACACAATCAATTTAAAGAATGACAGAACACTACCAGGTGAAAGTGATCAATATACAACACAATCAATTTAATGAATGACAAAACACTACCAGGTGAAAGTGATCAATATACAACACAATCATTTTAAAGAATGACAGACCACTGTTGAGGAGAATATCATCAATATACAGTACACAATCAACCCAAATAATGACACTAGTACTGTAGAAAGAATTGCCTGAATGTAGTGACTAACTTGTCAGGGTGAACTTTCAGTGTCACAACCAGCAAATGTTAAACTGGCAGCATGATCTCAGTGACTTGGGGCTAATTAAAACAACTGACAGCAGACTAATTAAGAGATCTGAGAGTATGTCCCAGTGACTCTGGGCTAATTAAGACTGGTGACAGTATGATCCCAGTAAGTCTAATCAGGAGAGTTTTCATTACACAACACATTAAGCCAACAAGTTATAAAATGAAAACATCGATGCCATCAACAATGCTAATAGCAAACCCAATGTGGTATCACTACTCATTATCGTCGAAAGGAACCGTCACCTTTCAAGTAGATCTTTACCTAAGTTTCATTCACAAAGGCCTCATTTACGTGCATCACAAGTGTCCATTAAATCACTGCAGATATTCAGATAAAAGAATAAATACTGATAATCCCACAGTGCAGAGCAACTATCCACTAAATGACTCCCATTCCCAGCAGAAACACAATAATGCATGTTGATGGTTCAAAAGTTTCATTACAATTAAATAAACATCTGTGCACATTCAATTGTTCAATTGAAGCAAAATGCACTGTAAAGGTCAACCAACCAAATGCATTGTAATAGGTCAACCAACCAAAATCATATAGTTACGGACCCAATTATAGCACAGAGGTAAAGGTACCATGACAATAAGATAATGACATTTATTACTGTGTAAACAACTGACAAAAAATATATGTAGGCTGTTAAGTACATACTATAATGAAAATTATTAATATATAAAATCACTGATTAAAAAAATAGGTGTAAGCCATTAAGTACATGCTGGTCCCAGATTTTGTGCAGAAAGCTTCATTTCATATTTCAAATCATTTGACTATCACTCTTATAATGTCTATAACATTTAACAAAATTTTTTCAATACATTCTGTCTCAAATCTTAACGTCTCTATCCTCTTGTGCATCAGTTCGGTTTCAGTCATGATCGTCCCCTACCATCCCATACTGAATGCACCGTATATTGCTATGGGAGAAATTTGTTCGGCTTTCCATATTTGAACCAAGCTCTCACAATGCGTTGCAATTAGTTAAGTTACTTCCTTTCTATTTTTTCCTTTCTGGCTTTCTATTTTTCCCACGTGTATTTTCGTTCTGTATATTTTTTCCAAATATTTTTTCTTGCTTCGAAAATTTTTCAACATTTTAAAAATGGCGTCGGCATTTCTGTTTGAGATGGATTTTGATACTGAGTTGACACAAAATATAACTATCATTATTTGATTGTGAAGCTAATTTTTGTGAAGACAACCAAAATGAGATTTCGTTTTCTAGCTCAGATCCTTTTTATTCATCATCTTTGGAAAATGACTGAAAGTAAACTGAGCCAGAAATTGTTGTCAACCAAGACGCACCTTGGAGTTCCAAATGAGTGACAAAAGGCGTTCTAGTAATTAGCATTTATTTTATTTGGCAATATGTACAAACAAAAATTAAATTTTTCATAAAGTTCAACCACAGTATGACTTGTGTGGAAAATTTGAAAAGAATCCATCATCATTCAAATAAGTTATTTTATATCTTCAATTGCTGATATTTATGCTGCATTTTGACATTTCATACTAATCATAGTAATGACATACCTGAGTTTATATGAGTTCAAATGACTGATAAATATATTTATTACTTCATATCTGTGTTTACTTGTGTTTGTAGTCTGCTTTGCAATGATTTCCACAAAATTTAATAATATTTTCTTTTATCCACAATTATTTTTCAAACAATATATTTGTGTTTTCAAATAAATTATCATGAAGTACTAATTAAAATATTTTTTAATTACCAAACAGATTTAACCAAAAAATATTTTACATAAAGGGCATCCATATTGTGACAACTAGAACACATTTGAAGTTGATCTCACTTCAAACAAAAAAGTTATAATGCAAGCACCATTATAGCATGATTTTAGACCATTTTGTCATGAACCTTCCATGACAGCAAGTGAGTTTGACCTAAATATCTTATGAGATGTTAAGAATTAACATCAATCTTAGCCATTTAAAAAATGATATTTTTAACTAAAAGACTGTAATACTACTTTGCAACATATGTCATTATTGGCCAAGATGATTTCTGATCAATAATCTGTAACATAATGCTGAAAATGCAGAAGCCATGAAAATTTTTGCATCAACAGGCTTATATATTTTGTTGTTCATTTGTCCTGGTATAAAAAACTACTGTCCTGATGAGTAGCCAAAACATCATTTTGTTATTCATTTGTCCTGGTATTAAGAACTATTGTCCTGATGAAGTCTATTTAGTAGCCAAAACATCATTTTGTTATTCATTTGTCCTAGTATAAAGAACTACTGTCCTGATGAAGTCTATTTAGTAGCCAAAACGTCATTTTGTTATATTGTATACATGCAAAACAATCAAGACTATTGTCTTTGTTCTGTGTACAGTTAAGGTATGCAAAAGTGGCTAAAATGCTCTGGGTTATTGTCTTTGTTCCACATGCAGTTAAGGTATGCAAAAGTATGAGACATTCATACAGGGCTCATATCCTTTTGTCAAGTGTCGTACCTTCAAAGAAAAGAGTGTTTTTTAGTCCCCTGTGTATATTGGTAACATTGAAAATCTCACAGAGATCCTTTTCATTAATTATATTGCAATATCGATCAGGACTATGACTTTGAAAAGATTTTAAATATTAGAAAATCTAAACCAAATGATTGAGCTCATGTGACCTGAATTCCTCTTCACTGGGTCTTTAAGAATCATGTGCTGTATATTTTAATATGCAAAACGTTTCTGACCAATATGAAAAGATAATAAATACTAAGAGTAACCACTAGTGTTTAAGGTAAAATAAAAATGGCATGAGCATCAAAAGTGTGAAACTTCTATTGATATTCATTCTCACAGTAACCCTTTCACTGATAACCACTTAAAACTATGCAATGCTATCTGCTGGGCAGTATTTTAACTTTTTTAAACAGTTATTTGTTATTTTAACAAAACTTTGTATATAAAAGCAGATATCAGTTACTGTAAGTGATAGGTGTGGGTGTTTTCCAGTAAGTTTTCCTTTAATATAAACTTCAAAAGAGCAATTCAGCAGGCAAACTGTTATGACACACATATCATAGGAAAGTTGGTTAGTATTTTAGCTTTTAGCACTACTCTGCTAGACAAAGTAAATTGTATTACAAGGACACTAACACTATTTTATGTTCTTGGGGTTATAAGGTGAAGAGAGAATTATTTAAACTACACAAACTGGAAGTATTCATCACAGCATTTTCAAAATATAATGAGTCAGCAGATAAATAAATAAATTATTTTGTCACTGACTGTTAATAATGTGTTGAATCTCCTCATTACTACTTATTACTACTTTGTAAATGTCGGCCTTAAAGGGAAAGCTGAGACAAGCAAAATCACTTTAAGAAGTATGTCAATCTGTCAATTCTAGCTACATCTTCAAGGAATGGCAAAATCACTTTAAGAAGTATCCCATTCTGTCAATTCTAGCTACACCTTCAAGGAATGGAAAAATCACTTTAAGAAGTATCCCATTCTGTAAATTCTAGCTACACCTTCAAGAAATGGCAAAATCACTTTAAGAAGTATCCCATTCTGTCAATTCTAGCTACACCTTCAAGAAATGGCAATATCTTGGTGACAACATGAAGTCCTCAAATGCCACTGCTCAAGAACTAGTTTTCAGGACTTGGTAGCGTTTTAATGCCATGCGCAGAGAGCCAAGTTCACGGTTCACCTGTTCTAATTTCTGTTCAGAGTCCTCCTGTCAAAGACATGAAAATCACTTTCTGAGCATACAGTTCATTAAAATAGTCAAATCTTTCATGAAACAATTTCTACCATCTATATTTTTATAATTGTAACTTAAAAAATTAAAAATAAAATATTCACTTTAAATTTTGTTTGTTCTATGCATTTAAGGAAAGCTAATGAGGAAGGTGATAAAAAAAAAATGCTTCATTCGACCTGAAAGTAGGTCATACAGCTAAAGATAAACAAAAAGAACTCCTGGCAAGTACCTTACAGATCAATAACCTTTCAGGTCAGCATCAAATGTGAAAACCTCATTGACATCTGGGAGATTCTACTTTTAACTTGACAGAAAACCAAGAGGCAAGCACCATGAGAAAAAATATCTAAGACTGCAGCCGAATAAAAAACTAAGTGAATCTATGGTGTATTATCTGAAGAAGATGACTCAGATCTTTTGTGCTTTTTGTAAGATGTGCGGTATATTTTAGGTGATGTATTATCTGTTTAATTACGTGTTGTTAGGATGGTGTGTTATCTGAAGAAGATGACTCGGATCTTTTGTGCATTTTTGTAAGATGTGCTGTATTTTTAAGATGATGTCTTATTTCTTAGATTAAATGTCAGTTTTGTATGATGCTTGAGAGCAAATGTGTCACAGACTTACCTTTTCTTTACGACTGTTTCTATCAACACGGCCATGTGAAGGAATTTTGTTAAGTGCAGATTCCAACTGAAATAAATAACTTCTGCTGTAAAATAGCATTATTAGCCGTTAAAAAAACAATATTTTTAAAGAATCTCTACTTTGATAATTTTGAAGAGAGATGAAATATTTCTATAAACTATTTTATTTCAAAGAAAAAAGCTGTATTGAAGACTGAATCTTCTTTTTCTAACCTTATCAGAAGATTTAATTGTTAATTATAAGCAAAAGTGATGGGGAACCTCTTCAGAAGATTGTAATTGCTAATTATAAACAAAAGTGAAGGTGAAAAAAACTCTCATACTCTGTTGTTTCTGCTTGAAAAAAAATCTCATTTTTCCTATGAACTAAAAATACATTTTTGAAAATGAATTAAATAAAGACAAAATTAAACTGTACAGTCCTCCTCTTTTCTTACCTTTCTCTTTTCTACTTGCAATTCATCATATCGCCGTTCCATATCAGCAACAGTATGTAAACGCTCACGAAGCATTGATTCTTGTGTCTGAAAGAACAAAATTGTAACTTAAGTCCCTCCATCAGCATACCAGAGTCAACAGACTTGTACTTAACACAAGATAAAAGCTTGAAGTCTAGCATACCAGAGTCAACAGACTTGTACTTAACACAAGGTAAAAGCTGGCATACCAGAGTCAACAGACTTATACTTAACACAAGATAAAATCTGGCATACCAGAGTCAACAGACTTGTACTTAAAAGCTGGCAGTCTAGTAGAAATGTAAGCACAAAAATATTAATGATAAGCACAGAAATTAACAACCTTTCACAGCAATGGACAGAGTTTTGTTGTGAAGAAAGGCAAGCACACAGATGCTAATGGTAAGTGCAGTAAACAATCTTTAATATTACTGCCAAGCTGAGTTTCCTTCCATATCTTGGTAAATCTGCTTTCATCAGAAATAACAGTCTATCTCCTTTTAGCCATTAGTAGACACACATTATTGCCAGTGTGTCAGACTTGCCTGTCACCTGTTGAACCACACTGAATTAAGGCTGTTTATTCTAGCATGACATTGTTGTCCATCTACTTTCCATCTGTGCTACATTATTTTCAAGTGACATCTTTTGTGCCATTCAACTCTTAGGTCCTTCTGTCATCTAAATTGGCCTCCTGATCACAGAGAGTGAAAATCGGTGTAGTCTAAATTGGCCTCCTGTTCACAGAGAGTGAAAATTGATGTAGTTTATATCAGCCTCCCTTTCCTAGAGAGTAAGAAAGCCTCCATCAGAGAATACAAATCTGTGTAGTTTAAGTCGGCCTCCATGACCCAGAGAGTAAGAAAGCCTCCATCAGAGAATACAAATCTGTGTAGTTTAAGTCGGCCTCCATGACCCAGAGAGTAAGAAAGCCTCCATCAGAGAATACAAATCAGTGTAGTTTAAGTTGGCCTCCATGATCCAGAGTAAGAAAGCCTCCATCAGAGAATACAAATCTGTGTAGTTTAAGTCGGCCTCCATGACCCAGACAGTAGGATAGACATGACCCAGAAAGTAAGAATCTATGTAGATTGTTGGTCTCTATGACCTAGAGAGTGACAATCTATGTAGTTTGTTGGTCTCTATGACCTAGAGATTGAGAATGTGTAGTTTGTTGGTCTCTATGACCCAGACAGTGAGAATGTTTTGCTGACATCACAGTTAAAAATATACACTCTAATTCTAAAACTGTCTATTCTTTGCAAGTAATTTCTGACCATTAAGCATTACTCTGTATGCTTGGCCACATCTGATAGATAAAAGATTATTATTATTTTCTTTCAGGTAATATATTTTTTCAAAAGTGGTTACAACATATGGTCCTCTCTTCTCCCCACTAAATATATGAAAGAATGCAAGTAATAAAAACTGAAATTCACTGGTTACATCAAGGGAAGCTATTATTCTCTGAAATTTAAATGATACATAAAGGTTTTGCTTTAAAAAAAAAAGAATTAGATTCTCAATATGGACACACCCACAAAAAAACCAAAACAAATTACCATAGACATGACAGCCTTGTCTGACTGTCGTGGCTTGGCTAAAGATGTATAAACATCTTCCCATTGTGGTCTTGACACTATCTCCCCTGCACGAATGCGATTCAGTGTTGAATCCACAGACTGACTTGATATGTCCTGGTTTTCTGAAATATATAAATTTTTTTAAATCAAAATTTTTTTAAATCAATAAAGAAATCTGTGGATAACTGTCACGTACACACACACCATCACCAAATGTATTTTTCTAGATTGCTTAACAAATGCTTATATTGCAGTGATTATGTTTTGTCTTCAGATATCAAACAAGTGGGCCCTATAATCATTTTATCTGGCAGAATCAAATAAAGGAGACATCTAAACTAGTTTTGGAAAAGGCTGTATAACTTTGCAATCTTGACTGCATAAATTTAGTGTGTCCTTTTATTTCTTAATTTTACAAATAATTTTTGTCTACTTTTACTAGAGTGGATAAAAGCAAATTAAAGTATAAGTGCTTGAAGAAAAATTGTATCATACTTAGAAATATATTTCTCCTTTATTCAATCAAACTCAATGCTGCACAGTAAATAGGAAGAATGGAATGGGGAATGGGAGAGATAGAATTGAAGTTTTTCAATAATGGCACACAGGCTTTCAGACGGTCCATGTCTTTTATAGTTTATCAGGTAAAATGTAATACTTTATTACACAAAAGTGACATCAGAATATATTTTATTTGAGAGCCTTAAGCTTATTTTTCTTTTGTCTGGCTGTTTGTGGTCAGTAGAATGGTAGTCCAATGATTAAAGATTATAGGTCAATGTTTGGTATGTCCAGACATTTCATGGATAAGATCTGTGCTTGATGTTTTATCCAGACATTTTAACAGACACCCAGAGAAAGATCTAAACGTGATGATGCCCAGAGAAAGATCTAAACTTGAAGATTCCCAGAGAAAGATCTAAACTTGATGATGCCCAGAGAAAGATCTAAACTTGAAGATGTCCAGAGAAAGATCTAAACTTGATATTGTCCAGAGAAAGATCTAAACTTGATGATGCCCAGAGAAAGATCTATCAGAATTTTTATGGAAGAAGAAAGACCAAAGTCTGTCTCAGCTTTACTGCTTAGGATTTGGAAATAATCAAATATTTAAATTCCAACCATTCTGAACCTCTTGAACCAATGAAAGCAATGTCTTTTAAATATATGTCACCTTTTAGTTCTATCAGAGAAATAACAGCTTCTTGTTTGTTAGTCTCCTTAGGTATGCTCATCAAGCAATGTGATGAATAAAGATATTTTACATTAAAAGAAACTACAAAACCCATTTCCTATCCTGCTTTTTCAGCCTTATGGGGAACTAAAGGGACAACACTCAAGGGACAACATAAGGATAAGTTACGTGAACCTTATATATAGGCTCTGGCTTGTGAGCATTAGGAAAATATATGATTTCCTTAGGAATGGTCAGCTGCTAAGACATCAAGATAAACTTATTTTATGTATTATTAAAAAATAATCCTCCTATTTTAAATTTCTTTACTTACTAGTCTTGGAAGATTTGCTTGCAGATTGTGCTTGATGGTTTCTTTCCCGTTCTCTCTCAATGCTATTTTCTCTCCCTTTGTTTCCCTGAACACCAGCTTTTGGAGATGACTGCAATACTTCCCTTTTCACCCCTACATCAAACCGTGTAGGAGAAGATAACCCAACGAGTTCATTATTTATCTTATTCACAATCTTGGGATTTTGATCTCCATTTTCTATGTGAAATTTTGTTTCAGAAGCAAATTTTAAGTTCTTTTTTGATTTCTGCTTTCTGGTAATACTTTCTCCTGGTATAGCAGATGACCCAGACACAGAAGATGCTCTGGTAGACTTCAGGCCATCTATGATAGTAACATTAGAGTGGCCATTATAAGGTGGTGCTGGATAAACTGAGCTACGAGTGTTCAGTGTTTCTTGTAAGTTGCGAGAAGGATGAGTTTCCTCTGAAGAATACTTTTTGGGCTGTAGTTTTGGCACAAAGTCAGAGTGAGACAGACTCTCCTGCAGTCGCCGCAGTTCACGTTCAGCTTTTAGAAGTGGCGAAACAGAGCTCTCACTATCATCATTCTCTTCATTGTTGGCCACATCCATAAACCTGTGTCGATCAGTATATCGTGGACTTCTGTAACAGCACATGACAACAACAAAAAGTAGAAGTAAATTCATTGCTATGGACATATAGGAAATCTTGTGGGCCTTCATTACTTAAAAAAGTGTCCACATTATCTCAATAAAGTTTCTCATTTGATCTAAATCATTCCTTGTATATCAAGCACTAAGATGCCATGACAAATCTTGTGGGCCTTCATTACTTCAAAAAAGTGTCCACATTATCTCAATAAAGTTTCTCATTTGATCTAAATCATTCCTTGTATATCAAGCACTAAGATGCCATGACAATTCAAGCTGAAAAGTGATAGTCTGTTAGGAAACAGCTGTTCTCTAACTGCAGCACATATGCAAATGAACATAATTTTTTTGCCATGACAGAGGTGAAAATTGTCATTAATATATTCACTAAAAACTACTGAGTAAATGCTCTATGCTAAAATCTACCTAATTGTCAGCATTTTATTTGTAAATTTTTAAAAATAAATTTCTAGGAAACTGAGCAGTTCTAGAATGTAGCTAATAAACAAAATAAAGTTTATAATATCTGATGCCAAAAGAAATAAGATTCAAATGAGATGCAATCAATGTCTGGTAGCAGACCTTTCAGAAGAGTGACCCCTGTATCTGCTGGGACTACTGCTGGAACTATAAGTCAGTCGCTCACTGGATCGGTCATGTGCCTTTTCTACTGCCTCTACCATATCTTCTTTAGGAAGAGATAAGCTGCAAAGTAAGCCATGACAAAGTGAGGGCTAAAAACAAGAGCTGATTTCATATGGTAATTCCTTGCCTGATTCTACTAACTTGATGTGGGTTACAACAAATTTTAAACACAAATCCTAATGAATACTGATAATTTTAGCACCTTCACCACTCTTATAGCACACAGTACATTACAGAAAAATGCCAAACAAACAACTTACTTCACTGAGAGTGATTTGAAAGTTTAACAAATAAATAAATAAAGATATGAAAAATGAAAGTATAAAACAAAACTAAGTTTCTCAAACAAATGGAGTTAATTTTGTAAGTGCCTTTGCAGTATTGGGGTAACAAAAGTTTAGGTAACATATTCTGTCCTGACTATGCCCAAAAGCCCAACTTTCTCATTGCCTCTCTTTCTCTCTGTTTTAGATAGAAAAATGGGAAGAAAAAAAGTGAATGAATTAGTGATTTCTTAATGGATATTAATTAAAAATAAATGTCTAAATTTAATCTGAATAATTCTGATTTATGTTATATATGCTCTTTATATATATATATATATATATATATATTTTTTTTTGTGATAACATATAGCTCATGACTTAGTTTGTGAATGTATGAAATGAAATGTATATTTTACAAATGTCAGTACGTGGATTAGTAATGTTGATGCCATTACTTGACTACTCTTTATCTGTGTCAATTTTTAAACATGTTAAGGATGTATTTAGATAGGTTATACTGTCATTTAGTTCACTATGATTTCATGAATGTAGTTTTTTTCTTAAATAAGTCCTGGGTGTGTTTAGATGTGCTACACTATCATTCAGTTAAGTTCAATGCCATGAGTGTATTTTTTAAAAATATTATGGATGTATTCAGATGTCTACACTATCATTCAGTTAAGTTCAATGCCATGAGTGTATTTTTAAAAAAATATTTTGGATGTATTTAGAAGTCTACACTATCATTCATTTCAGTCTGATGTCATGAGTGTATTTTTTAAACATGTTCTGGATGTATTGAGATGTCTACACTATCATTCAATTCAGTCTGATGTCATGAGTGTATTTTTTAAACATGTTCTGGATGTATTGAGATGTCTACACTATCTTTCAATTCAGTTTGATGTCATGAGCATATTTTTAAAACATATTCTGGATGTATTGATATGTATAACACTATAATTCAATTCAGTTTGATGTTGTGTGTTATAGGAGGGAAAAAACTGATATCCACAAAGCACCATGAATGAGCAATGTGCTGTGTTAATGCAGAGAAGTCCAGGTGATTGCACATGTGAAATATATTTTTGTAATTGATGAATGAATTGATAAATGTTGTAAAATGCTGGGTGTGTAGGCAGTATAACTAAGAAAGCAAATCATTTAGATAACAAATATACCAACAAAGTTCTTTTTTTTTTGTCTGTAGTATATCACAAGACAAATGTGTACACACAATATTTTCAAGACTTTCTGAGTACAAAAATAAAAATAAAAATCATCATTCAGACTCATTCTTTATATACAAGAATACTTTTTTTAAAGCATCTTCAAAAGCATACAAGAAATAAATAACTACTACTAATAATATATAAATAAATAAAATTCAAGACTACTTCACTTATCACTCTACTCTTCTATTGACATTTACCTCTTCCTACAATGTACCTCTTCCTATAGTGTACCTCTTCCTACAATGTACCTCTTCCTACAATGTACCTCTTCCTATGGTGTACCTCTTACTACAATGTACCTCTTACTACAATATGTACAATCATATTTAAGATACTTGTACTGTATGAAAAAGTCGAACTCTAACCAACACTTTTCAACTACAATTTTTTTTTTAAAAATCAAAACATACTCAAGAAAATTAATAAAATAAAATAAATTAAAATAAAGTTTTAAAATTAAATAGTATGATGTAGTACCTGCTACCTGCAGCCAGTCTGTGAAGTAGGTTATCATTTTCTCGCGCCAACCGTTTGTTTTCAAGTTCTAGACGTGAAATGATTCTGCAAGAAAATAATGTGGAAAATTTTTCATTAAAGAATTAAACTAATCAAACCAGATTCCTAATGCATTTTTGCTCATTTATCAAACAATATTTTTAAATTCTAAAAAGAGCGGTTAAAAAAATGGGTAGGAAAAATGAACTTCTCAGATCTTTGGTCTTAAGTCAACAACTTCTTTGTATAAGATGACTAATACTCATTAAATGTTAAAATTAATTAAATAAATAAGAGTGTTTTTTAACATACTTGTTAAGATCCACAGTTTCGTTACGAGTTTCAAAGAGTTTTTTATCCATGTCTGCTAGGGTTTCCTAGAGTGAAAAAAGCACACACAAAAATAATAATAAATAGTTTAGAGCCTAGTAACACTACCATAAATTGTACTGCAGAGTGAAAAACTTAATAAAAACAAAGCCATTACCAGACCTGCCTACCCCCCACCTTAGGAAACCAGAAGATCACTGGTCCAAAACCAGAAGATTTTGAATGGAAACCAGAAGATTTTATACGGAGTCTGGCTTTTTAATAGAAATACCAATAATATAAAATAAATGCAAAATAAAAAAAATAATGTTAATATTTGTAAATAAACTTACCAATAATGTAATGATTAATGCAAAGCACAACAATTTATCTACATTTTGTCTAGTCTCCATTCCACTGTTTATTTTAGATGAATTTTTGTCAAGCACACCAAGTGTTAGGCAGTTTTATTTAGATATTTCTTTAGACTTCATTTGAAGAAGGATCTTCACATTTCAGAATAATGGGCCATTGAAGTACCGCATCACGATTTTCACTTTTACAGAAATTCATTAAATATTTCATAAATGGATTTTTTAAATATATATTTAACTTTTTATTATCTAATGTACAAGCCACAAAAAGGAACATGTGCCTATTGAAAAATTTTAAGAAAAAATTTATGATTTTTTTTTATTGTACCCATCTAAAATATATATATATTCGGAGAACATGTAGAATTTAAAAAAATAAAATTTACTTAAACCTAAAGCATATAGGCTTTCATCCATGCACAACCTTTTAATTTTATGTATGAGAAACTAGTATACCAAATTTCAGGGACATGGAATAATTACAACTATTCAAAAGGGGTCTTAGCATTTAGTTCAACAGAGGAAAAAAGTCATTTTGAGAAAAACACATTTAAAGTAAAATAAAGACTACAGAACTTTAAAAGTGTTCAAGTGGTTTATTTTTTTAAAATAAATATACCCTATCCATACTACATTGGACTGCTCTTAGTCATTTAGCTCTCTCAGAATTAAATATACTAATACTATATATTACTATCCTTTACAGCCTCAGTGTACAGTCTTTTTATTTTCTAATACTACATAGAACCAGAATATTGCAAAGAAATTTTAAAAAAAATATATTTATCAATCCACATTAATAAAATTTGGAATATATGTTGTCTTTGTTATGAGAAAGCAATACCAGTTATTAGTTTTAGAATATCTGGTTCAGATGTTTTATATATTTAAATCATTTATAAATTAACACCTGTATTTTTCTAAATTTACATGTCCATTAGACTAGAGAAAAAACAGTGAGTCTTCCTGTAACATTTAAAATGTTATTAAAAAGACATTATTCTTCAATAAGCATGCTTTGTTAATTAAGAATTGGATATGATTAATATTATTATTTTTAATGTTTTATGCATTTTTTTTGTCTTCAATGTATGTCTATTTATTATCATGCCTTCTAAAATTCTATTATAATAATGTGTGTACTGCATAATCATAAAATATCAACGGCTAATTTACAAATACAGGTATATATATAGGCCTATATATATTTCTAATTTTTTATTATTTTTTTTAGCAGAAATGATTAAAATAAAAAATTCGACTAAATCAAAATGTTCACAATTCCGTAAATTCCTTTCAAACAAATTTGACTCAGGATCATTTCTTTATCGCCGATGATCTTTTGTTTTAAAACTTGTGTCACTTTTTTAAAAAAAATAAATTTTGAAGCCTTATATATTATATAAGAATAATTACAACGGATTCTAGAAAAATGATTATTTGAACCTCAATGCGGTTTCAAACATAGGCCTACCGTTATTGAAAACGCCAATCTTTTTCCTAGCATTGCAATAGAATTCGTCAAAGTAGCTCGTTTTGGACGGATAATTTCTGAAGAAAATTGCATAGACTGTCTTACATGTAAGTTGAATATTATTTATTAAAGTAAATATTTCGTAATTGTCACGCATATACTATCGCTACGTGGCCGCCATTTTGAAAAAGCGAACTTCATCTATCGGTCGAACGGGCAGTAAAAACGTTATGAACCGAATTTGCTTATCCCGCTAAGCTCTGACTTCTCAACATAAAAAATATTTAAAGAAAATGTTTATTTCACGAGCGAAATTCTGTTTTGTCAACTAAAATTAATAATGGCCGACGAATAAGATTCCGGAAGTGTTAGAAAAGGACTCGTATGCTGAAGAGCTCATAGCAGACGACAGAGAAGCAGTTAGAGTTACGCCGCCGTTAGCTCTATTGAACGCACGGTAAGTTTTTCGTCCTGTCATAATCGATCGTGAAAAAAAAAAATGAAAATGAAAATGAAAGCGGAAGAGCGGGAGATTCGAGGTAAAAGCGGGAGATTCTTCCGCTAAAAGCGGAAGGTAGGCAGGTATGCATTACTGATTGTTCTGACAAAATAGTATGCATACTTTAAGAATCTTAGTTGTGTTAATACATCCCAAATTTGAACTGTAATGATTAATAAAGTTTTAATTTAAGTCCTGTTAACACTTCTCAAATGTTTATTTCAATGTTAATTTAAGTTTTATACTCATATTAACTATTGACAATTGATGATTTCAATGACTTACAATATAAACAGTGGCATAATACATTTAATTCTGGCAAAAAGTTGACATAAATAACAAAGTGTCAATCTGCTGACAAAATAATAAATTAAATATCAGTTCTGTTGATAATGATACTAATAACGAATTTAAAAAAGTCATTTCTATTTTTCTATTGATGAAAATAATGAATAAAATATCAGTTCTGCTAATTCGCCCATATGACAACTGTATTAATTAATCCTCTCCATACTGATTATAACAAATAATAAACAAGACCCTTTACACTTGTTAACCTTGCCAAAATATTTATTTAGTATTATATTTAAAGAGTCGCTGAATGTAACAAAAACTTAGGTTACAGAGTAGGAGCATTAAATTGGGAGTATTGGGAGTAATATTCATGCACATTACTGTTTCCAGAACATGTTGCCACATTAAAGAATACAACAATAAAACACAGGCTTCAGTTGTCAGGGAGTGTTGGCTCAAAGAAAATCAACTTCTTGTGCGTTGTATTGCGTTGTGCCTGTATGATGTGCATACTGCACTCATGCACAGTGCAATACATTTACATAGCATATACACTGAAATGTACACACACAGACACACACACTATTTCTCTCACAAATGTGAGTGTATGTGTGACACCCCCTCTCAATCACTTCTCAATTCCCTAAAACTAAAGTGTATTGTACTTAACAATTTATTCCTATGCTAATAGCAGTAGCACCTTCTGGAAGATTTTCGAACTTATTAGAATTAAACATATCTTTTTAACAAGATTCAATGAAACTGCACTAACATTATTTATATTAATATATATTATTATAAATGTTGCAGCCCAAGTGTTCATATGATGGAAAGATAAATACCTTTAGTGTAATGTATTCTCTCTCCAGTGAATCATGCTTGTCAAGGATCTGTGTTGGGGAAAAACATTTATTTATTGAGAAATTTCCTGGCAATAAAAAAATAGCTGCTAAAATATGGTTAATAGCAGATAGAAAATAATAATTTTCATTAACAAGAAAGCATATTTAGCATAAACTTTTATTAACTCCATTCCCTGAATAGCAAACTGAATCATAAAATGCAATATTGCTAACTAAGCTAAGGCATCGTGAAAGTACCAGTGCGGCATGCTCTTTCTACAATGGTGCTTTCACAATGTCTTAGCATCTTACAGTGAATCCATCAACCAAGTATAAATACACAGCTGGTATCAATATTTAACCCGTTCCACGACGTGCGACCTCGAAAGGCATACGCGTGCGCACATCGATAGCCACTAAAAAAAAATAACAATCAAGTCAAGCAGACGATATGTTTGGGTTCAGCAGCCAATCTGCTCTAATTTTATCATTGGCTAACTATTTTTAGAAAGGTATTTTCCATTACTAAGTTCGGAAATCCCCAGACACCTCACGTTTAACGAAGCTGAGCCGCCATTTTGAACCGAAGTTTGTACTACACATGGCTCGTTTCAAGGACCATTTTCAGTTGTTTGCTTGATCCTACCTAACGAACTTAATTGTGTAAATAAATTTAATATATTGTAGATGAAATTCGACAGGCCTACTGAATTTTTGGATGTGACCATTTGATAATAAAAAATAAAAACCGATCGCTCTCAAACCGAACCCTCGTGGACGTCGTTATGACGTCGTTATGATACTATTTTTATCGATAGCCACTTTTAAAAAAATACCAATCAAGGTCAAGGAGAAAGATATGTTTGTGTTCAGCAGCCAATCTGCTCTAATTTTATCATTGGCTAACTAATTTTAGAACTGATATATCATTACAAAGTTCGGAAATCCCGAGTCACCCCTCGCTTGTAAAGAAGCTGAGCCGCCATTTTGAACCGGTTTGGAATTATACATTGCACGTTTCAAACACGATTTTTAGTTGATTGCCTGATCCTACCTAAAGAACTTTATTGTGTAAATTAATTTAAGATATTGTAGATGAAATTCGACAGGCCTACTGAATTTTTGGATGTGACCATTTGATAATAAAAAAAAAAAACCGATCAGTCTCAAACCGAACCCTCGTGGTTTTCATATGACTCTTTCGTTTTGTTCAAAATCAACCAATTTCCCCAGGAATAATATTTATTTACACAAGATAAATTATTATTTATACCATATATTCAAATGGCAATCAACAAAAATCGTTTTCTTTCGGATTTTATTCAAGGAAACATCTAACAAATTGACGAAGGTCAACACAAGAAAAAGGTAAGAAAACTTTTTATTTATTTATTTATTTTTGAATTTAAAATAATAATAAGCAAACGTTAAAAAATTAAATAAATATTTTTAAAATGTCCCCCATAATATTTATTTTGAAAATCATTTTAGAATTGTACGAATTATGCTTGCTTTTAATTATTTAGTAGACTAGTAAAAAAAAAAAAACGGTGAAAATGTTCCCAAGTTCAACAAAAAGATAAGAAATCTTTGTATTATTTCTTTGTTTTTGAATTCGAAAAAAATTTAAAAAATACTTTTAAGATTCCTTAGTATGTCTATAATAGGTAGTAATTTAAATTTTTAAAATCCATTGATAATTACAGTCGCTTTAAATTTTTTAGCACACTGACCCATTCAGTTATCGTTAAGCGTCAAACACTACCGTCGTGCAACGGGTTAAATACTAATGGGGATTGATTTTTAAATGGGTTATCTCCCTCAAATGGCTGAACTGGAAAGTGTAAAAGATTTGTAGCTGAGATCAAAGTAAACTCACCCTCTTTAAAGCTGCCTTTTCATGACGCAAGTTTTCAGCCTGCTCTTCACATATCTGGCACAAAAGAATTTTAACTTTTGTTTAGTGTACAGTTTTCATCAAAGCAATCCTGTACCAGAGAGATCAAGATTAACACTGTTGTGACAATCATGCATAATGCTAAAATCAAAGAAAGAAAAATGGACTTCATTTGTGGGCTTATCATTATATATTATAATAAACAGTTGGATAAACATTTGCATTGTGACAATATTAAATAATGAATAGTCAACTGATTCATCATAAAATTTCTGATGGAAATCTATAATAATAAACAGTGGACTGTGACAATCATAACGTACCTCATGGTAATTTTTATAATAAATAGTTGTATGAGCATTTGTGACAATCATAATATGTACCTCATGGTAATTTATTATAATAAACAATCATATGAACACTTAAGTTGTGACAATCATAAAATATGCCGCATAGTAATCTATTATGATAAACAGTTGTATGTACTCTTAAGTTGTGACAATCATAAAATGCACCTCATGGTAATCTATTATAACAGTCATATAAACACTTAAGTTGTGACTTTCAAAACAATATCTCATAGTAATTGGTATCCAGAATGATTGCTGTGGTCAAATAAGTTCTGGCAGAAAAATTTATCGCATATAATATTAACAATACCTTACAAAACACTGATTTACAATATAAAAAATGTAGATTAACTTATGACCATTTTATCTGGAACTTCACATAGGGCTCATCGCCGTCACTTTTACTGATCAATTTTCGTTGTCATGAGTTGCCATGATTCTCAAGATTTCTCATTAAAGTTGGCCCACTGTGTGATCTGGTCAGTCTTAAGCCCATTCCCTACCCACAATGGTACATGTATATGCACCCTGCCCAGAGGCAATACTATGCAGTCTGTGCCAGCTGATCACCCTGAAAGTAACAGCTAGATACTTTACCTCCAGCTGTCTGAAAGCAGCTGCTAGATCTTTTACATGTATCTTCAGTTTTCTGTAAGCAACTCACCTTGGTTAGACTCTCAACTCTCTCAGTCTGTCTCTGCTCACTGGTTTTGACTTCTTCCAGTAAGGTGTCCTTTTCCTTTGCATAGGCATGCAGCTCCTCCAGTCTGTTCTTCAGTTTCAACACATTGCGCTGGGACTCTTCATATCGTTCTGCATAATCCACCTAAACGATAGACCATATCAATAACTGACAGATGTTACTATAATTGAAAATTAATTCACAAAATTATGCAAATGTGCCTATACAAGCCTTGCAATTATAAAACAATGTTACTAAGTATAAACACTTTACTTGTTAAAGTTTATGAGAAAAAGTTGTATTCAGTCAAAGGGTTTAGAAAGTGTCTCTGCCCATTGTTTTTCCATTTTCATTTAGGACATGTAAAATATTTTTAGCATGAACTCTTTAGAACTGCAGGCACAAAGACTGACTGTAGGTCTCAATAGGTTTTTCTCTACAAAAGGTGATAAAGTTGATGTGTTGGGTGGGGTGGAAATGATAATCTACTTCCCATAGTTACCAAAATCCTGAAGCTGACCATTCTGTTCATTTACATTCATATTATGTTAGTTAGCCCACCTTTGAAGTAACCGCTTGTACGATATTTTCAGAGGCGGTTTCGCCCCCCACCACCACCACCACCACCACTGTTGGAGAGTGGATGAGGGTGTGCAACCTGTTTCACCCCCTTCCACCTTAGAAGCAAACCAAGACCAAGAACATCATGACGATGAAAGGTCTATTGCGGCTTCTGGAGTGAGTGTGAGCGAAACACACACACACACAAAAAATGACTCGTGACTTTAATTTTGATACTTGGTTAGCTTTTTGTGAAAACGAACTACATGTACACTCCGCAGGTTTTTTGATTTTGTGAGCAATCTTTGTGTTTGCAATGTTGGAGAATACATGTACAGTGCATAAGTGTATAATGAAAGGTTTGTATTGAGAATTGACGTTGTACACTATAACATGTAAAATAATTAGATTTAATTCACTTTATTTTTTTGTATTTCAGGTAACAAAATAATACTCTTCCCCAGAGAATGAGCTATATATTAAAATCACTTACCTATGAAGGATATGTTAAGAAATGTTATAAATCAGCGGTGCACAAACTTTTTGAGTCAGGGGCCAAAATCTGACTTGTCGAAACCGTCAGGGGCCACAAAAAAGTGAAGATCAAAATCGTCCCACACAAGACGGACATTAAATCTAAGAACACACAAATGACGATTAAGACCATAATTATGACAAAGAAGTTGTATACTAAGACTCATTCTAAAAATGTTGTGATACGTCAACTTTCACAAAGTCAGTCTGATGGATAGTGCTGCATGTCATCTGCAAGCTTCAAAATGTCAGGCTTGATGTTTGATGTTGAAAGATGTAAAATTGCTTCCAGATTATCATCAGTCAGCAGACCGCAGGTGTTGCTTTTGTTCAGTTTCATCTGTGAGAAAGCCTGTTTGCAGCAGTATGTGCTGCCAAGTATGCTGGTGTGGACATGTGCATTATCCAGTCATCATTAAACTGCCAGTTTTCCTTGTCAACTTTTCTTTTACGATTAGCTGCCATTTTGTCACAAAAATATAATCAAAATAAATAACAGAATGTGGTAGATTGGACACTAAGGCTTAACAGCTACTGACCAACCATATCACAGGAAGGGGCAAGCATGTATGTGTGGGGTTTGCTGCCTATCAGTATTTATGTATAGCTTTTTTCTCTTGCCTCTGTGTGTGTTATGTCAGCGGGCAGACATCATCTGCACGGAGCGCCTGGAAAAATGGGTCAGGAGGTGCTGCTTTGTTTCAAATCACTCAGTGTATGAGTAAACATTTGACTTTTTCGTTTAATATGGCGGGCCACTCGGCGACTCTTCGCAGGCCAGAGTTTGTGCACCCCTGTTATAAATTCATCAAATATATATCACTTACATGTGAAGGATATGTTAAGAAATGTTAAATCAGTGGCAATACTCACAGATCTTATTTCAAGACCTTGAAGTTTTTGTTCCAACTCTCTGCTGTGTCTAAAAGAAAAGAAATTTTTTTTAAAAATAAGTGAACAACAAAAAAAAATCAGTCTTATTTCTATGATGAAGTTTATCAGGCAACTTTAACATATTTTTATATGCAACTCTGAAATATTTAGAAGACAATCTTTTTGATAGTTGTGCAAGTTATTTAACTTTAATTGTTGTTTCCAATTATTAAAAATATATATATAATTCTTCAGTAAATACTGTGACATAATCTTATAAAATCCTTTTGATGGCAGTGAAATACATGCATAAATGGCTCAGCTCTAACTGACAACTAAAAAAAAAATATATGCTTTTACGTAATGAGATATTACCGATAAAGTGTCAAATGAACTAAACAATAATGATATTTTTAAGTAATGAGGTATTGCTGATTAAGTGTCAATGAACTAAACAGTAATGATGTTTTTTTAAGAAATGAGGTATTGCTGATTATGTCAAATGATTAAGTGTCAATTTTTTTGGTCAATTTGACACTTTATCGATAAAGTGTCAAATTGACAAAAAAAATGCTTTTAAGTAATGAGGTATAGCTGATAAAGTGTCAAATTATCTAAAAAAATAATTAAATTTTCAAGCAATGCTGTTTTTCTTACATGTGGGCATCATCAACCATGTCTTGTAAATCTTGGCACCGCAGCCGCAAGCTCTGATTCTCTTCCCTTAACATCCTCTCCATATTTGTCTCCCGTCCAGAAAGAGAGACATCAGAAACTGCACTGAGTCTTTCCCGCAATTCCTGCATTTCAGCCTCGTAGTAGGCACGTAGGTCTGCAAGATGTTTGGAATGTTTCTCTCGCAAGCTGATGCGTGTCCTTAAGAATAATTAAGTTTGATAAAACAATCATAATTTAACAATATTAGCAGTAGTATCATCATAATAATTATTATTATTTACATTTGAAAGATTCTACTGAAGCTCCAAAACATGTGATTTTTAAATGCAAATCACTGATCCAGAACTAGCATATATCAGAACCAATACATATGTATGATTGGTAAAAGTAGCTAGAACTTTTCATTTTTTGTTTTTAATAACAAAAAACCAGATTGCAGATACAATACTTTGCCAGATTATATTATAGTTGCCAACAGCACCATGTTATGTATTACATTAATAATATGACTAAAAAGGCTTCAGTACTCATTGTGAGATTGTGATTTTCAAAAACCATTTTCATTACCTGGGTGATAAGGTGTCATCTTCGTTAAAAGGTGTATCCCTACTATGGTGAAGGTGACTCTCTCTTGTGTCAAGTGGCTTCTTTCCGTCTTCCGAAGAGAAGGAATTGTGACCATGATCAGTGAAGTTTAGTGAACGTGCTGACTGATGCATATGTGGCGACTGAAATATTTTGGATTTTTAAAAATAATTTAAAAGATTCTCAGTGTGCCTATTAAAATGTATAAATGATAGTGATATATGCAATGCCATTTTTTTATGAGATGTGGACAAATTAATAATATGTAAATACCAAGTGATCCCATCAAAAAAAGGGGAAAAACATTTCAAATGCTCTTTTATGATTGAAAACAAGCAATTCATTTCAAATCTGCAATAATGTGACTTCAATGATAAAAATAATTATTTTGCTCTAGTCACAATAACCTTTTCTTAAGAACATTTCTATGACCATCACTATTAAAAATACTAAACATTAAACAATACAATCACACACACACACACACACTTACTCACAAGTTTGAAATTAAAATATCACCCTAAAAAGACATTTTTTAACCAAACAAAATATATAGGCATATAAAACATGAAGCTAATAAAAAAAAAGGAATGAATAAATAAATAAATATGAAAAAATACATGCTATCACATTTACCTTTGAGAATGAATAAATAAATAAATATGAAAAAATACATGCCATAACATTTACCTTTGGCCTCATGATGGGCATGGGGCTGCTGTACACCCCTCCCCGCAATAGCTTGTTCTGTCCTAATCCACACATAGATTCGTTCACTTGTTCAGATGAATGTTTGTTGATTCCTTCTCCAGGAGAAACTGAGGTGGACCTGTTGTCTCTGAGTGGGGAGTGTCCCTGGTCCCACTCTTTGCGGTGACTGTTCAAAGTCCTTTGGTAATGTTCATTCAAGTCAGACACTTTCGAGAAAATATCTTTGCTGGCATCAGAATGAAGCCCTGCCTCCCACCTGTCCTCAGCCTCTCGAAAGGGAAGCCGATGTGCCAGGGAGTGAGTTTCTAGTAAAGCCTGAAATATTTAAAACAATTAAATATTCATCAGGATAGATGTTTACATTTTATGGTTTTTTCAAAGTAAGCAAAATGTTTTCAATCTAAGCAAAATGTTTATATTATATGCTTTTTCAAACTAATAAAATGTTCATATTTTATGTTTAATTCAAATTAAACAAAATGTTTACACCTTGTGTTTTTTTCAAACTTAGTAAAATGTTTATATTTTATATTTTATTCAAACTAAAAAAATGTTTGTTTACATTCTGATTTATTCAAACTAAGGAAAATGTTTTATATTTTATTCAAACCAAGCAAAATGTTTACATTTTATGTTTTATTCAAATTGAACAAAATGTTAATATTTTATTCAAACAAAGTAAAATGTTTATATTTGTGTTTTATTCAAATTGAGCAAAATGTTTATATTTTATGTTTTATTCAAATTGAGCAAAATGTTTACATTTTATGTTTTATTCAAATTGAGCAAAATGTTTACATTTTATGTTTTATTCAAATTGAACAAAATGTTAATATTTTAATTTTTATTCAAACAAAGTAAAATGTTTATATTTGTGTTTTATTCAAATTGAGCAAATGTTTATATTTTAAGTTTTATTCAAATTGAGCAAATATTTATATTTTATGTTTTATTCAAATTCAGCAAAATGTCTATATTTTGTTTTATTCGTTCTGAGGAAAACGTTTACATTTTATGTTTTATTCAAATTGAGCAAAATGTTTATATTTTATTCAAAGTGAGCAAAATGTTTACATTTTATGTTTTACTCAAACTGAGCAAAATGTTTACATTTTATATTTTATTCAAAGTTAGCAAAATGTTTATATTTTATACAAACTGAGCAAAATGTTTACATTTTATATTTTATTCAAACTTGCCAAAATGTTTACATTTTATGTTTTATTCAAAGTGAGGAAAATATCTATACTTTAAATAGGTGTATAAGTGAGTCATATTATCTTAATTAATTTTTGTGCATGTGTGTGTCTGTGCATGTTTATCTATCTGTTTATATTTAAATTTATAATTTTCTTGCCAAACAGTGACAATATCTTTTATACTTTTACTTTTACTTAGCATATTTAATTTTTTTACACCTATCTGTAACAACAACAATAATAACAACCTAATACTGCATCTAACATTTAAAACCTGAAAACAATGTTAATAATGTTTAATAGCTCACAAGAATATCAAGACATTTACAGAAACTCAAATTCAAAACAACTATAAAAACAAAATATTAAATTAAATATGTCACATTATTATTTTGCAGAATACAAAACAAACAAACAAAAAAAAAAGAAGTCAATGTTAGAACATCATGCTAACATACCTCTTTATGTGCTTGTAATTTTTGTCTCATGGACTTTTGCTGTCGTAGAAGTTCTTGTTCTAAATGCTCCTGCATATCTGCAATCATGCTCTGGTGTTCTGCATATTGTGCCTTCAGTTCTTTATGGTGCTGATCTTCAATCAACCGATACATGGAAAGCCAGCTCATCTGTTTGAAAAAATTGTATTTCTCTTATTAACAAGAAGTATGGTCTTGCTGTCACAGAACACTGATATTTATTCCCTATAAATTAAAAAATAAAGGAGCTATGAATCACAAAATGAAATAAGAATTCTCTAATACTAGTAATAGTAACTGTTTGAGAATAGAACAGAAAACTGATGCTTGTGCAAGAAAAATAATTTGAACCACTCAAACCAGGAAAGCAAAAAATCTTATCCACTGCATATTTGTTTTGTTTTACAAGCAAATTATAATATTATTATGTTATTACATAACACTCTTAACAGCATTTATGTAATTATTATTTTTAACAATTTGGAATAAAACAGTTATATATATATATATATATAAAAATATAAATAAATATACACAAAGTTATCAAAAGATCTGACAGTAATGCTGTACAGTGTTGAATAAATTATACCACTACTACTAGAATCTCAACTGACACAACTGATAAAATAATTCTTAATTGCATTCTTGGCTTTCAAAACACATCAAGAATCCCTCTTTACTTGATAAATATTGTCTGCTCATTTAACTCCTTTACTCAACTGCAACTCTAACTCACAGAAACATTAATGCATATAAAGAAATTAAAGTTCTCTTTGACCTTAATTAAACAGTTTATCTTTTGCATTTTCTCTGCTTTTTCTTAAAGCTAGGTTTGCCTTTATGATATCAATATTACCATTCCTTCTAAAACATTTATTGGGCTACATGAAGCTTGTGAATACCCAAGAAGATGTCCTAGAAAGGATTCAAAGAAATGTCTATGTGATCAATAAACAAAGTAAAACATTAACCAAAATTTATTGCTATTTATTTGGTCTTCTCTACATTGATTTCCATACCAAAAGCAGTAACTGTTTTTGGTATGGAAATCAGTGCAGAGAAGACCAAATTGATTACCAACAACACCAGTGGCATCGGCAGTGACATCATGATTGGTGATCAGAAACTGGGAACAGTTAATAAATACAAGTACTTAGGACTAGGCGCCATTGTGACAGATGAAGAATCAAAACCAGAAATACTGTCCAGGATTGCGATGACAATAACAGCAATGGAAAGGCTGAAGATAGTTTGGAAAGACAGAAACACTTCAGTTAGCTCAAAGATCAGACTGATGCACTCCTTGGTTGTATCTGTGTTTTTATATGCATGTGAGTCACAGGAGATCTCGAAAGGAAGATACAAGCTACTGAAATGAGATGCTTTCAAAGGTTGCTTGGCATTTCATATAGAGATCATGTCACAAATGAGGAAATGGGAAACAGAATTAGGCAAGCCATTGGGCCCTATGAAGAGCCATTGGCCATTGTGAAAAACACAAAATGAATTAGTATGGGTATGTCACACGATTAACAGGGCTAGCCAAGACAATCATGCAAGGAGGGTGAAGGAGAGGAAGACAGAGGAAAAGAGAGGAATGATGAGCAATACAGTAAGATTATCAGAGAACAGAATGGAATGGAGGAAGCTGGCTGTCAGGCCATCAGTGGTGCCCCAATGGTCAGCAACACTAAGGGATAGATAAATGGATAGTTAGATAGATAGATAGATTGATAGATAAATAGATAGATAGACAGATTGCCATTTAAGAATATATTCAAATAAATTACTGCCAAACAATTCAAGTTTCACTGGTAAATATCCTGTTGTCAGTATTAACAATTAGCAAATGTGATATTTAACCTCTGGATTATTCTCAAAATATCTTCTTATTTCCAAATAAAGAGTTAAGTACTTTTTAGATACTTTTTGTCTCTTTTATAAAGTTTCATTCAAGGAAAGGAGTTAGCTCATATGCTCTACCCAAAACTAAATAAATGTAAGCATATTATTGAAACGATATTTTGATAATTAGTGTGGATCCAATTTTACTAACACAAATTTTATTCAACAATAACCTATTGTCGTATTGAATATAAGATATAATTTGGAACACTTTCATCATACAGATGTGGAAAATATGTGCTCTTTACCAGGCAGACGTTTTTCCTTTTCGGGCTTTGAACAGGCAAGATTTTTCAGGATGTCAGTAAGATTTAGGGGTACGTCAGTAAAAACATCATATCTTAGGTATTAGTGTATATATTTCAATAAAATAAAAAATAATTAGGTAGAACCAGCTATTTTTTCAAAGTTTTGGGAAATGAATGAAATTTACACCATATAGCAATCATGGTGAAAGAAGTCAGTTTACAAAAAATGGTTGCATAATCTTTCTTACTTTTTTTAAACGCAATTTTCAAAAATGGGGGAAAAAATGCTTTTTAAGTGTATTTTACAATTTACCATTTTTGCATCACCCTAAAGTAAAAACTGATTATCTGACAGAGCTAAATTTTTGCATACCTCATGTATCCACTGCTGACATGAAGCCTGATTTATTCTGAGGCAATAGCTTTCTTAATTTTTGAGTTATTGATTCTCAAAAATGAGAAAAAACACAAATTGAGCAATGGCACTGTGAGCCAACACTGAAAATGAACCATATTAATGCATTTTTGCTTATTTTGAGTTCCATTTGACTTGTTTAAGTAATTATAATGAAATAACAACTTAAAATTAGCCAACATTTGTAGTTAAAATGCACTTATTGATGTCTTATGTTTTAAAATTTATGATTTAAAAATAAGGGTAGATGGCTAATTAAAACCTAGTGGCAGGTTGAAATAAAAACAGTAGTATTAATGTATTCTGAAACATGGTCCCTCAAAGTCTTGGCCAATTTTTACAAGTAAAATGAACCCTAACAATAATTTAACCTATTACCAACTCTTAAAAGATACAATGATGGGGTATAGCCTCACAAAAACTAAATAATTAATGCGTATTTGAGGCAGTTGCTATTGGCGCTACCCGTTATGATTAATTAATTTAAATGGCTGTCATTCGTGATCCATCATAACTTAGTTAATAAACCAGAGGGGAAAAACTATCTAGGATCAATGTGTGATCGTTGTTTGACATATATTATCAAACATTGTTAATAAAATTTACAGCAGAAATGATAAATAACGACTGTTTAGAACTAAGGCCTATACTTGTTGACTCTCGCTCACGTCCATGACGATCTCGAACGCATTGCCGTCTGTACAGATACGATCTTTATGTCCGTTAATAAACCAGTGGGGAAAAACGATCTAGGATCAATGTGTGATCATTGTCTGACTGATATTATCAAACATTGTTATTTATTTACAGCAGAAATGATAAATAACGACTGTTTAGAAGGCCTATACTTGTCGACTCTCGCTCACGTCCATGACGATCTCGAACGCATTGCCGTCTGTACAGATACGATCTTTATTTCCGTCAAATAGCCTTAAAAGATTATCCAGATAATTAATTAAAATCTTTTTACAACTGCAAGAGTTATAGTTAATTAAACTTAGTGAATTAGTTTCGCAGCAGAGAAACAAGCAAAGCCGACAACGCCATGGCGATCACGCGCTTCGTTTATGTTTAGGCCTGTTTACTTCACGCATGCTTGGGTTGCACACTTTCCCGCTCTACGGGTTCCGCTACGAAAATGCTACTTTGTCATGCTATATACCATTTTAAAGAAGAGATTTTCTACTTTCTTCTGATATAAGAAAAAAATCTATATTTTCAGAAATAACCGTGCAAAAACGTAATTGAAAAATAGGGCTTTTTTCAATCAACTTTTACATAAAATAAAAATAAAAATACAGATTCGAAACTAGCACGGTTGCATTCTACATTCATTTTTCTTTAGTTTGATAAAAGATACATTCTGATAGGACAATCGTAGAGGAACCCGTTTTAGTATTTGAAAGGTATATCAAAACGCGATGGTAAAACCGGAGATTGAGATTTTTGCCATGGCTATTGAAATACGCCAACCGTACCTAATTTAACTCGATCGTACACGCTTCCATCCACTCTCTCACAAATAAAAAATACATTAATGAAAAGTTGAAAGATAGTTTTATTCAACGAACTATTTCACAAGCATGATAAATACGGAACATAAACACAGCGCTTGTGACAAAATGGTAAATTTTTCGGAATTTAGTAGTTGTCCGCTATCGCCATATAGAGGCTGGTTCTACATTAATAAAATGTAAAATGAAAGCAGCTTTATTAATATCCTTAATTGAAGTATACTTTCGGGTGTTAAATTTGAATCCATGCGTGAAAATATATATTTACACAAAAAATATTGTCCATTTATTGTCCGCTACAAACTCTATGTACACACTTTATGTTGATGCCAGGAACACTAATCTGTCGTCAGACGATCTATACATCTATTTTTTCGGCAGGTTGTGAATTCCTATCAAAATCATAAGTCCAAAATAAGCCTTAATTTCAGTGGCATTAGTTTCCTTCCAACCTGGATCGCCATTTTGTTTTTTCGCAATTTTCGGACGTGTGTACTTGTTCCTTTATTCCGCTATCTTGTCAAATGTTTCTTCTTTGAAAAACTGATAGAAGAAAGCCAGATGAGTACTTGTTTGTTTATTCCGCTATCTTGTCAAATGTTTCTTCTTTGAAAAACTGATAGAAGAAAGCCAGACGAGTACTTGTTCCTTTATTCCGCTATCTTGTCAAATGTTTCTTCTTTGAAAAACTGATAGAAGAAAGCCAGATGAGTACTTGTTCGTTTATTCCGCTATCTTGTCAAATGTTTCTTCTTTGAAAAACTGATAGAAGAAAGCCAACTGAGTACTATCATTAGTTACAGTCACATTCGGCCCCATTTCTGTTATAAATTCCGATATATTCAGTGCTAAAGTACTATTATTCCAACCATGTGCGTCTCCAGATACCCATTCCCCCTACTCCTCTTCGATATCCTCAGAATCTGACGCACTCTCTTCCAAACTTTGAAAGATACTACATGTGCACGCTACTGACACTAATGTCACTTCTAATCCTATCGTCTAATTCAAAATAAACTTCTCTTACCTCATTATCTAATAAAATCGACGACACTAAGAAATCCATTTGAAACATCAAACGCGAAAAACAAAGAAAACTTTATGAAAAAGTGAATGCTGCCACAAGAAAACTTTATGAAAAAGTGAATGCTGCCACAAGAAAACGCTTCAAAAGTGGCGCGGAAATCGTTGTACAAACGTCATGCTTCCTGTAGAAACCGGATATGATGTAAATATGGGAAGGTTGCTATGGGCGGCGTTGGGCGTTCTGCCCTATACGATGTATGGGCGGCGTTGGGCGTTCCGCCCGATAATCAGTTTTGTGAGATCTAATTTTTTTAAAAAGAAAGAAATATCTGATTTCTTTTCATTCATTTGTGATCAATAAGATTAAAACTTACTATCACATTATAGAAAATAACTAACAAAATGAATCCACATAAAATATTACCATACCTGTTGATCCTGCAGAGTTTTAAAATTTGGAATGGCACCTGGACTGGTCACACCCCCACTTGTATTGGCCAATCCTGATGTTGAAGACTTTCTGAATCCCACTTCAATGTTTTGACCTTCTTTAGGAATTGAAGTATTTGAACCTCGATTACTGGCTGTCATCTCAGATGTCGCCAGTATGCTTTCTCCAGGCAAGGGACCAATAGTGTATTGTGGTATCTTTTCACCATCTTCCTTGTTCTCTATTCTTCTAGATGCTTGCTGCTGGATCCATAGGTAGGAACCATCATGGCTTTCTCCATCATTAAACTCTGCCTGCTGCCTAGTCCTCTGGACATGAGCATGAGAGTGATGGGAAAGATTTCTATTACCTCCTGCTCTTAAGACCTCAGCTTTGTTTTTTATGTCAGGGACTTCTTTTATCAGATCTGAATTTGCTGAACAGTCTTGTGCGTGTGACCCCTCATCAGAACTCCTTTTAGAAGAAACTTGTTCAAAGAAAAAGAAATAATTATAATAATTTGTATAAATTATTATAATTATGTATGTTCCAAATATTATTGAAATCACTGCTTTCAATCAGTCACTGTTTCAGAATTTTTCAATGCTGTATTTTTCTAACAGATTTAACTACTATTATTATTAATGCCAACGCCTCAGTTTGTTTTATTTATATATTTAAGATAAAAATTAGATTAACTTAAGAAATATATAATTTTAAAATAAATTTTAAAAAGTAATAATATGCATTTAAACCAAATAGTATAGAATTATAAAATTCATAAAAGTAAAATACATCAACAAATGAATGAAGTTTACATTTAGTTCTGTAGTCAATAGTTTAACCAAAAAAAAAGGTAATTATCCATTAATGTTCAGAGTTTTGGGCATCTGTTTAAAATATTCAATCTGAAGCATAGGCCAAAAAAAAAAAAAATAGGAAACAACTATACATCTGCACACCCAACAGAAGAAAGTAGCACACTCATAGTCATACACTCCAACACACTTGGCAAAAGAAAATAAACAAACTCCTACCTCTTATGCACTTGACAAAAGAAAATAAGCACACTCACTCAATGATTCCTATACCCTTGACAAAAGAAAGTAAACACACTCACTCAATACTTCTATACCCTTACAAAAGAAAGTAAACACACTCACTCAATACTCCTATACCCATGACAAAAGAAAACACTCACTCAATCACTCCAATACCCTTGACAAAAGAAAGTAAACACACTCACTCAATCACTCCGATACCCTTGATAAAAGAAAGTAAACACTCAATCACTCCTATACCCTTGACAAAAGAAAGTAAACACATGAAAACACTATTAAACACACTTGACAAAATACAAATCATTATAAATCTCTCTCTCCGACCACACTTTTTTCAGTCAGTTATTTATATATTTGCTGTTATTAGTTGGCATTAAATGGTTTTTTTTATATTTTAACATTATAAGAATTTATGATAAATATTGACAATCTATTTTTTGTGTTCATCAATCTTGTATAATCTAAAAAATAAATGATTTAATTTAATACTCTACCTCTTGCATGCACCCAAACACAGAGGGTAGGCCTAACAATACAAGCACATGCTGAATTCACAATAAATTTCAAAGTGCTCTAACTTTGCCTCTCCTACTCTCTCTCTCTCACACACATACACACACACAATGTCAAAGCTCTCTAACTCTCTCAAATACATACACACACAAACACACACATACACAGGTAATGAAACAAGCACATGCTGAGAACATAATAAATTTCAAAGCCCTCTCTCTATCTTTGCCTCTCTTCCTCATACACATGCAGAGACAATAAATGAATGATACAAGCATATGCTGAGAAGACAATAATTTTTTAAAACCCTTTATATTTGCCCTTCATGACTCAACCCTTTATCTCTCTCTCTCTCTCTCTTACCTGCACACATAAATAATGATACAAGCACATGCTGAGAACACAATAATTTTTTAAAACCCTTTGTATCTGCCCTTCATGACTCAACCCTTTATCTCTCTCTCTCTCTCTCTCTCTCTCTCTCTCTCTCTTACCTGCACACATAAATAATGATACAAGCACATGCTTATAAAACAATAAATTTCAAAGGCCTTCTTTCACATGCACAGAGGCAATGATACAAGCCTATCTGAAAACATAATAAAATTTCAAAGCCATCTAACTCTCTCTCTCTCTCTCTCACACACACACACACACACACACATACTCACACAATGATACAAGCATATCTAAGAAAACAAATTTCACAGCCTTTTCTCTCTCTCTCTCTCATTCTCTCTCACACACACACACACAAACACACACACACACAATGATACAAGCATATCTAACTTCTAAGAAAACAAATTTCAAAGCCTTCTCTCTCTCTCTCTCTCTCTCTCTCTCTCTCTCTCTCTCTCACACACATACACACACACAATGATACAAGCATATCTAAGAAAACAAATTTCAAAGCCCTCTCTCTCTCTCTCTCTCTCTCTCTCTCACACACACACACACACACACACACAATGATACAAGCAATTATCTAAGAAAACAAATTTCAAAGCCTTCTCTCTCTCTCTCTCTCTCTCTCTCTCTCTCTCTCTCTCTCTCTCTCTCTCTCTCACCACACACACACAATGATACAAGCATATCTAAGAAAACAAATTTCAAAGCCTTTTCTCTCTCTCTCACACACACACAAAATATAAATATATGCTGAATACACAATACATTTCAAAGCCTCCTCTCTCTCTCATGCATATACATACTAACATAGGCAATGATACATGTCTGAGAACAAAAAAATTTTAAAGCAATAAAATGTTAAAACTCAAAATATGTTATATTAAAATAATTATAGTAATAATTAATATTAAAAATACATATACATAATATGTTGGAAAGATAATTATAAATCTATATGATTGTTATTTCTTTGTAATTCTGAGCTGGAGATTAAGTCAACTAAAACCTAGGAAACAATATATTTATAGTACATCAAGAAGTACTGTCATATTATTGATTATGTAAAAGGATTATATGATTTTATGACATGTGTCATTTACTGTTAAACAAAATACTCCTTTAATATCAGTTATTGGAAGGATTTTATAAAAATACTTAATAAGTAAATTCTTAGAACAACTCCTAACTTAAATATTAGAATTATTATATTAACAAAAGTAAGTCAAAGTTTAATGAAAACTACCCTGATACCTAGTACAAGAATTATGTGTGTTTTGAGTGTGAGCATCTGCTTTTTTTAAAAATAAAATTAATGTTGAAGACTTTATAAAGTCAAATCTACTTGCTACAAAACTTAAGCTACACCATTAGAACTAGAAATAGAATAATATTTAAAGGAAAATAAAAATTATATCCCAAACAACTAAGAGAAAAAATATTATTATAAACTCCCAATAAAGTAACAAATATGCTCAAGGAACTAGCATTATTCTGCTTTTATTCTGCTTAAGAACTTTAAAAATTAATTAATAAATTAGTTATTTAATTTTATCTTCTCCAAGTTAAAGTAAAAGTAAGAAAATGTGAGCAATATATTTTTACAACAAATTGCATGCTCAATCTGGAATAAATTAATGATAAATAAATTAAATTTGTAAAAACAGATATTACTAATACTAATATAACTCTCAATCATTAAATAATATGTGAATAATATCTCTTAATGATGAAATAAATTTATGGTACATGTATATACAAATGCATCTTACTCAGTAATATTTGGACAATACCTCTGTGTTAAACTATAGACAAAATTTCTCACTTCTAATGTAATTCATAGATTAAAAATAAAACTACAATTGACTGTTAAAATACAACAGACTGCTTATTATATATGGATAATTAGTACCTCTCACATCTAATGCTATAAAACATGGATAATACCTCTCACTCCTAAAATAATATATGGATAAAACCTCTTTCTTAGTTATACTGATAATATATTGATAATACCATTTGTTACCAAAGTATAAAATAATATGGGAATAATACCATTTACTGCCAATTGGGCTGGATAATTCATATCTCAAACTGCTATAAGAATATATGAACAGAATAAGTATTTTTATTTAATTAATAAATTAGTGTCATGCAGAGGAAAAAGACAGGACAGAGAAGCATATCAATGAACATGAACAACTCAAATAAGTAAATAATGCAAGCAGGAAGGATGAAGCATGCAGAAGACAAGTCAAGGACTCACAAATGTCCCTCTTAACTTTATCTCGTTCACGGTTGACCCTGTCATCTGAAAAATGGTTGCTACTGTCAGTGCCTGGTTTAAACTTGGATGAATTCAAAGATGACTCTTTCTTCTTTGTCCTGGTTGTACACTCATACAAGATCTGCTCACCAGTTTCTAGAATTAGGCATTCTTTAACACCAGGCGATAAAACTCGACACACCTTGTAGTTGTTGTAATTAAGAGGGTACTCAGACCTAGGTGACGCAGCCCCCGATAGTTCAAAACAAGTGCCTGTCCGCTTATTTTCTTCCTGATAAGCAATACCATTACCACTACTAGCATCAGATGGCTTACCTTGCAGCTGACAAGTAATGTGTTGTGAATCACCAAATTCACTGCTTCGCACGTGTGAATCTCTAGATACTCCTAATCCTAATGGTTCTTCAAGTGGGATGTCAAGTGGGTCATCATCTTCTGGGATGTTAGATTCAAATGCCTCATTCCTATAAATCTGTTCACAACTTTTGCTATGATCAATGATAGGGTGAAGTAACTTTTTAGAGTCTTGCACTGGGCTCTCAGTCTCAAGGTGCCGCTCATCATCCCCATCACTTGTCGAAAGAGCTTGCTCTTCTTCAAAGCCTCTCTCTAGAAACTCACCATCTTCCTCATTGCCACTAGATTCCATGTTTTCTTGGTCACTATTGTAGTGAAGAATTTCTCTGGAATGTAGCACAGGACTCTCCATCTCATGATGCCTCTCATCATCCCCATCACCTGTCAATAGGGATCGCTGTACTTTAAAACCCCTTTCTTGCAACTCAGTACCTTCTTCATCACTGCTCAATTCCACTTTTTCAAGCTCTGGAAATCGTTTCTGTTGATTTTGGTCCCCTGAGGCATTAGGATGTTCAAACTCATTACTTTCCACACCATCAAGCACTTTATCCAACACATTCTGCAAAAGATCTTCCACAACAGTATCAGGACCTCTGCTAGAGACACAAGCCACATTGTTGCCATTCTGGAAGTTAAAGGTTTCAAAAACATCACAATGACTGGCAAGAATTGAAGTCCTTCCATTTGGAGAGGAAACATGAAATCTCTCTGGTGTATCATTTCCATCATCATCAGGAACAGATGAATTTTCAGTTCTATAACTGCTTTTGTCTTTGCAGGGAGATGACTGCTGGAACTCATTGTCCTTTTCATCTTCTTCCTCTTCCTTTTCTTGAAATTCTCGACTGCGTGGAGAAGACACAGCCAACTTTGGTAAAATGGTAGATACCTGGACATCAGTGTCTTCATCTCCTGAAGACATAAAATCTGAACTGTTTTCTGAGGTTTTATATTGGTTCTGACCTACTGATTCTTGCTGTGCACGGTCAGATCTTTGAATCTTGAAATGTGATCCAGACATCTGGATGTTTTCTGAAAAAGGTGAATCAACAATAATTGAATCCTTGTCTTCTATTTCTCTGCCATTATCAAATTTCTTGTCTTTTTCATCTTCTTCCTTCTCTTTGTCTCCATTTTCTTCTTCCTTACTGGTGTCTCCCTTTTCCTCTGCCATCTGCTGTTGATTTAAAGGAGGAGATGAGTGAGCTGAATAGTTAGGTGGAGAAGTGTGAATCCTGTCACCACCTCCATCTCTCAATGGGCTCAACTCAAAATTCTCATCGTCACTGCTTGGATCTGGCAAATGTTGTATACCTAAGTCAAAATCTGCATGATCATGGGGAACAGTCACAACACCGCCTACTTTAATTGTTTTTTCACTCAATCTGTTGGTACCATCACTGCCAGGTTCAATGGTAGTTACCAAGCCAGTGACAGTGGGCACTTCACCTGAGTGATCATCTAATGTCTTTACTGCTGCAAGTGAAAGAGATGACTGGCTAAAATTGTTATCATGACAGTGAGACTGTTGTGTTGTAGTATTATCACCATCAACTCCATCACCAGCTGATTGGCTAAATACATCCATGTCTTCATCACTGGCATCCATCCTACATACATATTAAAATATTTTTAAATGTATTATTATATGTGATATTATTACTGTATTAGAAAGCATTCAAACATAAAACATAAACTTTTGTTAAGATTTAAATATAAATGTTGCTAAGTTAAAGTTAGTTTTAAAAGAAAAATATCATTCAATTAACTCAACAGAAATAAAAGAAAATTACTAAATTTGAATTAACTATATGATTAATACAAACTATAATTAAAAATGCTGTGTTAATTCAATATGTTTACATGTAAACTCAAGCTAAACCACAATCTAATCTAATTAATATAAATAAATAAAGTTAAATCTGAAATCTATTTTAACTGGACTGATAGTGTAGAAAAATTACAGAATTAAATTCATGAATTTAATAAAGCAATAAAAGCATGTGATTTCTATGGAAAGGATAAATGGCGGTGCTTTGATTTCAGTAAATGTATTACTCTAAATCCAGTTAATACAGAAATCAGTTATAATATTATGTACTAGTAATAGGTTCATTATTATTTATAATTATTAGCTCTTAATTTGTTAACATTAAAGGCTAATAAGAATGCATATATATTTGAAGTTGAATACTGTTATTAATGCAATTACTTTAAACTGTAAATAGTATAAATCTATCTATATACAGAAGACAGTTCATCTCTAGATCAAATTAGTCATTGCTGCTCTTTTCTTTGGTGGGTTTTTTTTTTAGGTTTTGTTGTTGGTTACTTTAAAGCCAGTATCAGATGGTATGCTTACTGCCACAAAGTTTTTCATACCTAAAACTTTTCCAAGTTTAAAAGTTTTTCATACTTAAAACTTTTCCAATATTGTAATTTAACAGAAATAAAACATCAGTAATACATGTATAAAATATAGTCTTGTAAACAATGGTTTAATTTGTAAATTATTTTCTTATGGATGGATGAATGGACAGATGGATTGAAAATGCGTCGAGATGGAGATATGTAAGACATTCGCTGAGTCTTATAAGAAATCTGGCAATCAGTGCATAGATAGTTAAATAGATACTAAGAATAAGATAGATAGATAAATAGATGTACAAAATTTAAAGCTTGAAGATAAAATACATAACTTAAATTATATGTACCATCGCACTTTTAAAACCTAATCGACATCTTCACTGAACTGTTTTTGCAGGCATGTCTCCTTTTTAATAATAAAGTTTGCAATTGATATCAAACCTGAGAACTGAAACCCTTGCAGACGACAGTGTTGTTTTTTTAAATATTACAAGATCTCAGTCCAAAATGTTCGACCATCTTTCAGCATTCACCTTTATTCCAATATGCACCTAATGATTGTACATGTCACAAATAAAAGTCTCAATTTTTACGAAATGAGCTTTGTTTAAGCAAAGGAAATAAAGCAAATCAAAACAGTTTTAACGTTGTTTTCCTGCTTCAACTTGTCTCTAGCATCCGGCGGGTCGGAAATGAAACAACGAAGGGAAATAACTTCCTATTTCTCTGTAACCGTGCGAGCAAAAAACCTACTAAGTTGTGACTAAGCTAAATAAATTGGAGCTCAGTAGACTGGGAATTCAGGGATCAGACATTTTTTAATTTTATTTATTTCATACGTTATTATATTTGTTTACTTCAAATAATTGTATATAGATCATGACTCAACCATTTGAAATGAATGTCGCATTTTTGATACTTGACTCAGTACAACAGGAAACGCAAGAAAATTCACAGATTTGACACCTACGAGATGATGTCCAATTTACGTTAAGCAGCGTTTTATATATTTGTTATGTGATTTATGTAAAGACCTTGTGTGTTTTGAGTAATTACTATAAATGGCTTTGAGCTTTATAAGATAAGACTAAAACTATGCCTATATTGTGTTCACAGTTGACCGTTCTTGATAGTTTCAGTAGTGATCATGTGTTGTATTCTAAAATGACGTATTTTCTCTGCTAATTTGAGGATATGATCTTTCACTCCTAATATATTACATTTCTTGATGCAGACTGAGTCCCCCTATCCAATATTAGTCGTTGCATTATAAATAGACCGCGTATAGTGACCTAAGACCCAACATACGCTATGAGATATCCACAAAATTTCCTTTATGTCTGACTATTTATTTCTCATTTACAGCCTTAGAAATCTCCTTCCAGAATATAACTAAATAATTGTGGATGAGCAATAAATAAAATAAAATGTAATTTTTAATAATATACATTTTACCATACACACACGATACAACATATAACACTGAATCAATTATATCATAATTGTAGATGCCTTATATATTTTTGACGACACGGTGGTGGTACTGGAACTGTCTCTTCGGCCTAACCTACTACGAGGCAAGCCAGCTCTGTGAGACAGAGCATGGGCGATAACTCATTGCAGAAAACTGTCAGGATATTTATAAATCTCGCCTGGATCCCATCAATAAATATTTAAAAAATATATATAGAAAGGAATAAAGTTTAGATGTAAGAAATGAGTAGTAAATAAAAATCTAAATGTAGATGCAAAGGTAGTTTAATAAGAGCATTATTACAAATCTGACGTAGCTATTGCATCAACCGTAAGACAGAATGGATGCAAGACTTTGTTGTGAACCCTGGTCAAGCAGAAATCTGACCAGTCCATTATAGTAAACACGTAGGGATGATCTTGTATAGTAAAGAGTGCCTCAGTGAAAGAGGTGGTTGTTTGGCGTGTGCAAGTTTAATAGGACGGAAGGTCGGATGTCTGTTGTTAATCCTGTGTGTGAATGGAAGCTTGGATGCAGCCATGCCCTTAGGTCAACTGAATAGCCTTTAAATAGGGGAGTAAACCCACACCCACAAGCAACGCACACATACAAACTAGACCAAAAACACTCAATCCTAACAGCAGAACTCATAGCAATCAAACAAGCACTAATATTAGCAAATAATCCCACACTGACGCAGACGCAATTACTCATACTAACAGACTTGTTTACATTGTTACAAAACTTAGCAAACCCTTTCCAAACTTCAAGAATCGAAAATCACAAAACAAATAACAATACATATAAAAACACTAGAGGAAAAAGGTATACAAACTACTCTACTCTGGATTCCCAGCCACACCAACATTATTGGGAATGAAACAGCAGACAAGGGAGCAAAATACGAAACAAGAAAAGCCACTAAGTACACCAATACACACATCAGAAATACACGCACAAATCAAAAACATATAAAAAAGGACCCCCATCCCTCCCCAATTCCCAAACATAAGCCACAACAGAGCAATACTCAGATTGTGATACAATACACGATACACAAATAAAGCAAACAACGAAACTAAAGCCTGCACATTCTGCAGAACAGACAACACAGGTGAACATTTCCTACTTCAATGTAACAAATACAATGAGGAAAGAAAAATCATTAGAGAAACAACAAACCTATTAAATCTACCGTTCTCCACTCAAGCACTCTTATACCCCAAAGATTACAACCAAAGTCACGTACACTATCACTTGTCACATACCTCATGGAAAACAGCACACTTCACTTACTCTAAAAAAAAATTTAAAAAATTCATAACAGCTATTAAAAATAAAAAAACGCACGCCCACACACACACAACAGTCGCGACAACGAGCAGTCATAGAAATAATACACACAAACTCAACAATGCATGAACACCCCCCTTCCTGAATACCAGTGAAAGGAGGAAGGCCCCACAGGAATCCCCCAAAAGCTGAAAACATCAAAAAGATGAAAAGCAATTCCCTAGGGCCTAGAAAGTGAATGGAAGAAGAAAAAGACAAGCCATGCACTTTTCCCGTGACAAAGACACATGCCAGGTGTGTAGCGGAAGCCCAGATTTCGACATAGTGTAAATCTGAAAGTCTGTTTGAATGATAAGCAAGAAAAAAGAGCGTATGAGATTTTTTAAAAGAAATATGTAGGCTATTGTTACAGATTACTTGGATCCTTGGTTTCACAGAATGAAGATAGAGTTGCATTTACAATATTTTGTGTAGAATGTAATCATGATAAATTGCTATGTATAATTAATTTGTGTTTATTTCAGGGTAGCGAGATTGTGCTCAGAGAAAATGATTAGCCTTTATTTAAAGAGCACTATTATAGTTAATGTTAGCAGTCTCTGAGTGCTGTATTTATATGCATATTTTCACCACATGTTTGGAGGCTTGCATCTTGGTAGCATTGCTTCTGTTGTTGGCATCAGTTTGCTGAAGTGTATAAGCATTAGTTCATAAGAATGTTTTTGAAGTGATTGATTAACCACTGCATGAAAGAAAAGAAACCCCTTTTGATAAACAAACAAATCTTTATTCTTCAAATTTATAAGTTTGGCTATTTTGTTTTGAGAAAGTAAGTGCAGCCTGTCTATCTATTCATACAATAAAATTGTTATGGTAGTGGTTTGTACAGGTTTGGACAGATTTTGATTGGATTTTTTCTGTTGTATACCTTAGTACAATAGTAGCCTTGAATCAAGAGAAGCTGTATATAACATCATGCAATCCCATAAGGCAGTAGTTCCCAAACTTCTTGTGGCCAAGAGCACATTCACATTTTTTTAATGTGGCAGGCACCAACAGTTTTTCTAAGCTTATTTCGTTTAACTCATTAAATAAATTTATCAAGATAAATTGGATGAATCAAGCTTGAATTGCGATCAGAGCTACTAAGTATACTGAGAAAGCAAAATTATGCTCCAATGAGAGTAAACATTCAGATTTTGAAGCAAGCACGATGGTCTGGTTATTCAACAAGTCACGACAAACTCTCATCTATTCATAGTTTGTTAAGTCTTGATTGCTGCATCTCTATCCTGGTTATAGATATTTACGCCACATCGTCGATGATTCTAATACAAGTCTACGACAAACGCCCAGTAGGGAGAGTAGTATAATGGCTGCCTTCGAACTTCCACTAAGATCAGTGTAGATAACTCTGATTCTAAGCAGGATTAGATCCCGATTGTATCGTTTGCGGAATGTAAGTACTGATGAATATAAATTATTTGTTTGTTTTAAAAAATATATTTTATACAATATATTAAACAGCTTTCCTTTATATTTTCAAACTGACTTGATAATGTATTCTGTTCTATTACCTGTTGCATTTATTGTATTTATAAACTGGATTGCACTTCGTCTTTTGAAATTTCTTACAGTGCACACTTTTCAAATTCAGCCATGCTATTACACTTATCAGTATTATTTAATATTAGCAATTTCATATCACTTTTAATTTTCCCAGTTATGCAGTACATATATGGACATTTAAACTGCTTTAGAGATAATATATGAATAAAAGATAGAAACAAGTAGTGAAGTACAAAAGTCCACACTTCAAAGTTAAATAATATTAACCAGACAATGGACTTATTATTAAATATTATTATTAATTATTATTATTATAAAATTTGCAATAAGTGAATAACAATAGAATAGGCCTAACAAATGAAAATATTAAAACGAAAACTTGTATACCATTTCTATGTATGATTATGAACAGCTTTACGTACCGATTGTTGATTCATCAAAATTGCAGGAACGATGTAGAACTTGAACCTAGAAATTATAAAAATAACTGATGTATAAAATATTTAACACCAGAGCCTATTGAATTTTTATTTTATTGGTTAAATTCTGAAGTTACTCTTTTGAGTAATGGCTTTAGATGCTATGAGAATTGCTACTAATTTATTATGTGCAGTCAACATCCAGTCATTAATTATTTATGTCAGTACTACATGTATAATCAGTCAGAATTGACAGTGACACACTGTTTCTTAATTCTCTTTAGCCATATTAATCAGGAGTTAAGTGAAACATTTCACAAATAACAATGGCATAACTACAACCATTTATTTCAATCAGTGAGCTTTTAAAAAATTTGAAATACAGTTCACAAACTAAATATTTTTAAGTTTTAAATTTTATTATAACATTTACAACATATAGCATAAGTATAACATTTTAATACTGTAACAAATTTGCAAATGGTCTTCCATCTCTCACATGATTGCTTGGAAGCATAGACATTACAATACATTAATAAATAATTGGTAATATTACTAATAATATATTGATAAAGCTAAAGTCAATAATGAATGAGTGAATTAAGCATATTTTCATGTAATTAAGAGAGTGACAGTTGTCTTTCTTTTAATACCAGTTTTATTTTAAATATTTTTTCAGAGTATTTTTCATCAAGATCAGGGTAAACAGTTTGCGGTGGAACACAATATCAATGAAACTGACTCTTCACAAATGATTTTCTCTCTCTCTCTGACATACATACATACATATATATATTCTTTTTAAAACACAAAAGATTATTGGTATATTGAAGGTATTTTTGTTTTAAAAACTACCTCTTTGTCAGTACTTTCAAGAGAAAAAAATAAATCTATATATGAGATAAAAGCTTATTACTAAGTATTCATATGTGTATACATATTATACAATTTTAATGTTATACATCTGCTTACTCATACTTTCATAGGCATTGTGTGTGACACACCACTTTAATTTTACCAGCAACAATGTCATTCTGGTCAGGTCTGTGGTGTAAACTTCCAAATGCTAGTCTGATTTGCTTACTGAAGAGACCAACAAATGGATACATAAACATCACATTAGAGAATGGAACAATATTCAAGAGCAACACTATCATCCCCCCATTCCTGAAATTCTGGAATAAATGGCTATATTCCATTTTGCATACTTACAGTCATTCTCAAAGTTATCTATCACCTAGGCCTAAATGTGTCAACTCAGCATCAGTATTATTGGCAAGATTTCCTTGTGAGACTTGCTTTAATCTTGAAAGCAAGCGTTTTTATGTATCAAGAAAGACGTACAAGTTTCCAGATCTCCATGGTGATGACCTAGAAGAGGAGTTTGTAAGAGGAAGTGGTCCTGGTGGTCAGTCTGTCAACAAAACTGCCAATTGTGTGGTTCTCAAACACAAGCCCACAGGGATTGTCGTGAAGGTGATTTTTAAAATATATTATTTGTCTCATTTTGTTTGCCGCAGAGAAGGTTAATTTGTTTCTTTATTTCATTTCAAGACTGAGATTAATTCTGTAGCTGTCTCAATCATTTACCCATTCATATTCAGACTTTTTTTAAAAAACACTTTTAATTCCTTTCTCAGTTTTAGTGTTCTTTTAATGACACTTTCTTAGTAGTTATTCAAACTCAGATTTGAAGGATTTAAGAGAAATAACAGAACAAAGTGATTTTTACAATGTTTTACCGAGTTTCATGTCTGCAATGGTACATATACTATTAAATTTGAAGCATGTGTGTTGGTTCCTAATATTAGTGAAAGGGTTAAAGGTGATTCACTATTCATCTCACTTGATTGCTTATTAAAGTTGATACCTTATTTTTCACTATGCTGGTTAGCAAATTACTTTATCTCAAGCAATAAAGGTGATTTTTTCTTCTTATAAACTATATGTATAAGACCGTTTGTGAAAAATATATTGCTTTATTAGTATTTATTTAATATAGTCATATTTAACATTTTTTCTTGCCTTTATTCTACTAGTGTCATGAAACGCGATCCCTAGAGCAGAACAGAGAAAGAGCAAGGGAAAGGCTTGAAGAAAGAGTTGACTGGCATATTAATGGTGAAAACAGTTTTTTGGCATTACAGGAGAAACACAACTCTGCTAATCGCTTAGAAAAGAAAAAGAAAAACAAACAGCGACTAGAAATAAAGAAATTATTCAAAGAACGGGAGGGTTTAGAATAATATATATTTAATTGAGTCTCGTGAGAGTATAAGATGTTAGAATTATCTATCACTTTTAAAAAAAGAAATCATGTATGCTGAAAGTAAATTAAAAATATACATATATCGTAATATATAATAATTAATATATATTTGATTGACCCTCATGGGAATTTGAGATGTTAGAATTATCTAACACTCTTTATAAAAATGTATACTAAAAGTAAATTAAAAGTATGCAAGATGTTACTGAATAGGAAAATGTCATCATTAGCTGTACCATTAATAATAATTTTGATTTTTCAGTGATTAATGTGTGAGGCACTAACATATTTTATTGTCATGTAAATTTTAATGGAATTTGTAAACTTGTTTACATCTTGTTTAAATCTGTGAGGCACTGTCATATTTCATTGATGTATATGTAAGTACCAACAGAGAATAGGATTCATTATTAATTGTGAGGAATTATTATAAATTACTGATTTATACACACCAACAGAGAATAACAAGATTTGGGATGAATTGTGAGGCATTCTTATAATTTCACTGATGTATACACACTAACAAGAGAATGGGATTCAGTATTAATTATGAGGCATTCTTATAATTTCACTGATGTATACACACTAACAGAGAATGGGATTCAGCATTATGAGGCATTCTTATAATTTCACTGATGTATACACACTAACAAGAGAATGGAATTCAGCATTAATTATGAGGCATTCTTATAATTTCACTGATGTATACACACTAACAGAGAATGGGATTCAGCATTAATTATGAGGCATTCTTATAATTTCACTGATGTATACACACTAACAGAGAATGGGATTCAGCATTAATTATGAGGCATTCTTATAATTTCACTGATGTATACACACTAACAAGAGAATGGGATTCAGCATTAATTATGAGGCATTCTTATATTTCTTTAATAGACTGTCCTGTGCAGTATGTAGGACTGGTGGTATGCATGCACTGGCTGTGGTGTATACAGTGCCATCTTAACACACGGACATGCTGGGCAGTTGCTCTGCGGCCCCATGCTAATATATGTATGTTGTGACTTGCTGTCAATTTTTATTCCTGTGAGTGGTTGTGTAGGTGGGGCCCCAGTGCACTGCTTTGCCCGTGGGCCTATACTGCTGTTAAGATGCCCTGGGTGTATATGTAATGGTCATAGTGTGCATGGTCTGGTTGTGGGTGCATGCGCTGACTGTGGTGTATATGTAATGGTCATAGTGTGCATGCACTGGCTGTGGTGTATATGTAATGGTCATAGTGTGCATGGACCGGATGTGGCATGCATATACTGGTTGTTGTGTGTATGTTTGGTTGTTGTATGCATGTTCTGGTTGTATACATGTTCTGGTTACTGGTGCATGTTCTAGTTGTATGTATGTTCTAGTTGTGGTGGGCAGGGCACGTACTGGTTGTATGCATGTTCTGGTTGTTGTGTGCATGTTCTGGCTGTGGTGTGCAGCACTCATTTTTTTTCCTGTAGATGTGCAAAAGACAGTTTAAGAAAAATAAATTGTCAGTTATTAAATTTATACAAAAATAGTTCCTTTGTTTCAAACTTAGAAAATAGATGTTATGTTGAGCTGTTTACATTTAGTGATGTTGATCCATAAATATCTGTACAAATATAAAACTTTTGTTTATACAAATAATAAAAAGTTTTATTTGAAATTGTTTTGGATATTTATTTTTACTTGTCTGTATGATGGCTAAAATAATAATACATGTACATGGAAATATATGTATGAATGTAACATATGTGCTTCTGTTTGCATGTAAAAAGCCCTTTAGTCAAAAATTTTTGGGTTTGGTTTTGACCGAAGTAGGTAGACTTGCAGTCATCACTAGTCCAGTAAAAGACATGGAACTTGATAGTTCAAATAATATAAGGATTACACAAGTCCACTAATAGGTATGGAACCTGGTAGTTCAATAATAATAAGGATTACATGAGTCCACTAATAGGTATGGAACCTGGTAATTCATTAATATATGGATTACACTATTCTGCTGCAGACAGTAAATGATATTCTATTGACTACTTTAGTCCAGAGCATATTCAGATTAAGCTAAAGATTACACTAGCCCAAGGTAGATTATTACTGGTATTCAGATTAATGAGTGGGTTACACTAGTCCACATCAGAGTTATGGGCATTTACTGTATGGATTACACTAGTCCACATCAGAGTTATGGGCATTTACTGTATGGGTTAACAATAGTCCTTCAGAGTTATGGGCATTTACTGTTATTGTATGGGCTTCACTAGTCCACATCTGAGTTATGGATCTATAGGGACACCACTCTATAAAAATGATTGGTATTCTGCTTGTTTTATGGACTACATTAGTTCAAAAGACAGTTAATTGTGTTGATATATGGATTACACTAGTCCACACAAGACAGTTACTGGTATTCTAACTAATACATGAGTTATAATCATTCTCAGTAGACCTTGTTGGTATTCAGAAAAAAAATATATGGTCTACACTGGTCCACAGCAGACAGCTATTGGGATTCTGATTAATATAAGGGTTACAGCAATCATCGGCAAATCATTTATTGGTTTTCAGATAATCATATAAGGCTACACAAGTAACAACAGATAGTTTCGGATATTCAGATTTATATGTGGACTGTGGTAGTACACAGCAGTTACTTGTATTCAGTATGATTTGGGAACTGCATTCATTACAGGTATTCAGACATGTTTTACCTCATTAAAGGCATTCAGACATGTTTTGACTGTACTCATTACAGGTATTCAGACATGTCTTGGCCCCAGCTAGTAAACAATATTCAGACTGATATATTGGTTGCACTAGTAACAGGCATTCAGACTGATGTTTAGAATACACACATTACAAGTATTCAGACTGATGTATTGACTTCTCATTACAGGTATTCAAGCATATTTTGACTGTAATCATATTAGGTATTTAGACATGTGACTGCACTCATTACAGGTATGTTGCACAAACTACAGATATTCAGACTGATGTATTTGCTTTACTAATTACATTTATCAAGACCAATGTATAGGCTGCACTAATTACATTCATCCACACTGATGTATTCGCTGCACTAATTACATTCATCCACACTGATGTATTCGCTGCACTAATTACATTTATCCAGACTGATGTATTGAGCACACTACATTCATCCAGACTGGTGTATTGGCTGCACTAGTGCAGTTATCCAGACTGATGTATTGGCTACACTAATTACATTCATCCAGACTGGTGTATTGGCTGCACTAATTACATTCTTCCAGACTAATGTTATTGGCTGCATTAATTATATTCATCCAGACTGGTGTATTGGCTGCACTAGTGCAGTTATCCAGACTGATGTATTGGCTACACTAATTACATTCATCCAGACTGGTGTATTGGCTGCACTAATTACATTCTTCCAGACTAATGTTATTGGCTGCATTAATTATATTCATCCAGACTGATGTATTGGCTATACTAATTTTTTTTTAATAAGCTCCATGTTCAATAGTTGGACTGTTGGGAATTGGACATAATAAGCATAATAAAAAAAACATAAGGTCATAGAACAATTGTACATTTTAGAGCTGTTCATTAAATTACAGTTTTGCAACATATATCTCACATGAAATTTAGGATAGAGCTATATACATGTATACTAAACAGAAAGGGTAATATTTCGGCATATGAGTACTGGTTGTGTCCCTATATTAAAAATAAATCAATATAATACTGACCACAATTCTTACAATATGCATAATGTTAATTTTAAAAATAAGCAGATATTATCATTCTAGTGAAAGGTGTTGACACAGATAAATAATGGCTTTAATGCAAAGAATTTTTTTTTTTTAATTCTAAAACTTGAATCTCACTCAGTACAACCACATTGCTAAATAGTGGATTTATTTCCCTTTTATCTGCTGAGGTGGTGTTGGCAATCTTAATGGCTGAACATTTCAATGAAAACATGTCTTCATTATATTGTCCATTTAATTTTCTTTTTAAAGTAATTTTGGGCTTTTAAAAGAAAAAGTTTTAAATTGGTACAAAGTTGTAAGAAACAGAAAACTATAATGGTGTACATATTAATAAATTATGAGATGCATCAAAAGAGAGAAAGTTACATAAATTTTTTACCGTCTTTCATGTTATAAGTAATTTTTTAAAAAACACTTAAGTATAGATTTTTTATTAGGTATGTATGAGACATTTTATTATTCTTTTGTTCTTAAAGTAGTTGTTTTTTTGAATTTTCAGCCTGCCAATTTTGATTTTCAAGTAGACAAAATTCTCAAATGGCTCAGCATTTCCAAGTAAAGATTGACAGGTGATTAAGTGATGTTTTAACAAATTAAAATGTCAAGATACAAATCTTGACCTGCAATACTAATAAAATTAGATTTTGTTCCAGTCTCTCTCTCTGTCTAACTTTTAGCATTGTTGTTTTAGTTTCTTTCACCATCACATTTTTGTCTGGTCTCTCTCTATCTCTTATTAGCATTGTTGTTTTCACTTCTCACCTTACCATCACATTTTTGTCTGCTCTCTCTCTCTCTCTCTCTCTCTCTGTCTAACTCTTAGCATTGTTGTTTTAGTTTCTTTCACCATCACATTTTTGACTGGTCTCTCTGCCTAACTTTTAGCATTGTTGTTTTAGTTTCTTTCACCATCACATTTTTGTCTGGTGTCTCTCTCTCTCACACACACACACACACACACACAAACTCTTAGTATCGTTGTTTTAGTTTCTCTCACCATGACATTTTTGACTAATTCTCTCTCTCTCTCTCTCTAACTTAGCTTTGTTGTTTTAATTTCTCTCAGTACCAGCACATTTTGAAATCTGCTATGTTTCTTTTCACCTTTATACACATAATTTCATTAAAACATTTTATTTTCTTTCACCCAGTTTAATACAATATATTTATTTAATGCATGATAAATACATGAGTATATTTGTGTTTTCTTTCACCAGTTTTATATCTATTTAATTCATGATAAGTACATAGTATATATGTGTTTTTTTCACCAGTTTTATATCTATTTAATGCATGATAAATACATGGTTTATTTGTGTTTTCTTTCACCAGTTTTATATATTAGATCTATATAATGCATGATAAGTACATGAGTATGATGAGTATGTTTGTTTTCTTCACCAGTTTTATACAATAGATCAATTCAGTGCTTAATATGTATGAGCATATATTTGTATGTGGATTTTTCACAGAATTGGAGCTAGAGAAAAAGCGTCTCTTTGACCACATCTGATCTATCTTTCTTTCTGTCTTGTATAAGGTTTGCCTGTCTCTGTCTTGGACTAATCTGTCTGTCTTCATCTCTTCTTGTATGTCTGTCTTCATCTCTTCTTGTATGTCTGTCTTCATCTCTTCTTGTATGTCTGTCTTCATCTCTTTTTGTATGTCTGTCTTTCTTCAGCTCTTTCTTGGACATGGTCTGTCTTTCTTCATCCCTGTATTGGACATGGTCCGTCTGTCTTCATCTCTTCTTGTATGTCTGTCTTTCTTCATCTCTGTCTTGGACATGGTCTGTCTTCATCTCTTCTTGTATGTCTGTCTTCGTCTCTGTCTTGGACATGGTCTCTCTGTCTTCATCTCTTCTTGTATATCTGTGTTTCTTTATCTCTGTCTTGGACATGATCTTTCTTCATCTCTGTCTTTACATGGTCTGTCTTTCTTTATCTCTCTCTTGTACATGGTCTGTCTTTTTTTATCTCTGTCTTGTACATGATCTGTCATTCTTTATCTCTGTCTTGTACATGGTCTGTCATTCTTTATCTCTGTCTTGTACATGGTCTGTCTTTCTTTATCTCTGTCTTGTACATGGTCTGTCTTTATCTCTGTCTTGTACATGGTCTGTCTTTATCTCTGTCTTGTATATGGTGTGTCATTCTTTATCTCTGTCTTGTACATGTTTTGTCTTTCTTTATCTCTGTCTTGTACATGGTCTGTCTTTCTTTATCTCTGTCTTGTATATGGTCTGTCTTTCTTTATCTCTGTCTTGTACATGGTCTGTCTCCATTTCTGCTTCTGAGTGAATGTTAGTGATGTTTGATGAGTCTTAAGTCTGTAGAAACCAGTACAAACAACAACAAAAAATTCCTAAAGTGGATGAAACATGGGATCTTTATTTTCATGGAAAAGCACAGTTTTTCTCCATTTCTTTTTGTGTGAAAATTTTCTTTCATACAATAAACTGTGTAGATCTGTTTCAAAGTAAGTATAGGTACAACTTAATGTTTTTTGTTTTTTTTTTAAGTAAGGTTTTGCATTAAGCTGTGGTTCTTTAAATCACAATTTATGAGAGTGTATGTTTGTGTATATGCTTAATAACCATGTATTCTTACATACATTTTGCATTTTGATCAAAAGTATAACTTCTGTATGTGTGTATATTAATATCACAGCATAAAATGAATTTTTTTTTCATGATGGAACTTTCCAAGAAATTATAAGCACAGATAATCTATTGTTCACATTTCTTAGTTTTTAATATGCATTATTTTGTTAAGGTATATATTTGTTAAAATTTAATATTCTTAGATAAAGGATTTGATTGTGTTGTGTGTAGAATGATTGTCACTTTATCTTTTTACTTATCTATCTATCTATCTATCTATTTATCTATCTATATTTATACACCTGTGTTTATTTATACGAATAAACATTGACTGCATTTTGAGTAATTTTACCCTTGCATCTCACTATCTCTGCAGGTTAGGGGTTAATGAAAATTGCATGTTTATCCACAGGTATAATAGTGTGACTCTTATTTTATGCGAACAGACTTTCACAAGTGATGGGGAATTTATTCAGAACTTAAAAGGTAAAAATTACTTAATCACCATCTTAAACCTTAACTTGAGTAGTATATGAGTAATGATCTTAATTCCTTGTTGGTAAGAAGCCTTTATTGGGTTGGTAAGGAGCCTTCTTTTCTGTTTATTGGGTTGGGAAAATGAATCAGTCTACCCACTTAGACTCTTTTGTACATCATAATAATTAATTATTTTGCATCAAATTATTTTGCATCAAAATAGTCATCTCCTAATTTGCGTTGTAAGACTCTTTAAAAATTTAATTATGAACAATCATTACAGCTTGAAAAAAGTACTGAAAGTAGTGGAAGAACATTTAAAAAGGTTTCATTCAAGTGGCAGTAACTCTTTGTCCTGTGATGGATATGTACAATTACATCTTTCAGTTTTAATACTGGGGATAAGAGATAAAGACCACATGCAAGTGGTGGTAACTCTGGCAGACCAGTTGAATATAATGGTTTAGTTATTTCCATCATTCTGTTTTGAGTTCAAGCAGTTAGAACTCTTTATATAGTAACACTGACAGATCTCTTGATATAAAATTTTAAGTGTTTATGAAAAAAAGAAATAAAATCATTTACTTTCGTTAAAAGGTCAAAACTAAATTCAGAGTTATAAGACACTTTGGAGAAACATTTTTATATATGAACAGGTTGTAGTAGGTAATACTTACCTATTAAACTGCAGCCAATACATCTAAAATTTTTGGATAACAAAACAGATAGTAACCTATTAGACTTTTTCCTGGTATATCTCAAATTGATTGATAACAAAGCCAGATAATATCTGTCTGTTTGCTCTCCCATTATACATAAGACTTCTTGATAACAAACTAATATTTGTCTATCAGACTTGCATCTCATTCTGCTTGATAACAAAACTCGATAATACCTGTCTATTGGACTTGCTTTCAGTACATATCAAACTGCTTGATAGCAGAACTAATATTTGTCTGTTGGACTTGCAACTCAAATTACTTGACAACAAAACCCAATAACACTGTCTGTTGGACTTGCAACTCAAAATTACTTGACAACAAAACCTAATAACACTGTTGGATTTGTTGCCATTATATCTCACACTGCTTGATAACGTGATCTGACAATACTGTCTTACTGGACTTGTTCTCAGGGTATCTCACACTGTTTGATAGCAAGACTTTATCATATGTCTATTTGACTTGTTCCCATTAAATCTCATACTGCTTAATAACAAAACCTGATAATACACTCTATTGGACTTTTTCCAGTATATCTCTGCTTGATAACAAGACCCAATATTACTGTCTATTGGACTCATCCCAATATATCTCATACTGCTTGATAACAAGATCTGATAATACTGTCTATTGGATTTGTCCCAATATATCTCATACTGCTTGATAACAAGACCTGATAATACTGTCTATTGCAGTGGTTTTCAACCGCCAGAAATTTCCTGCCAGTCTTGCTGCTTAACACATATATAAAACTAGAGGCTATACTGCTTTTGGACAACACCATTCAGAGGAGAATTGTTGACATGGCCACTGATATTGAAGAGCAAGTTGTAGAGGAAATAAAGAAATTGAGATGTTTTGTGATTCAACTTGGTGAACCAACTAACATGAGTAACCATGCTGTTCTCCTTTGCTCCATGAGGTATAGGGAAGATGAATACTTTAGGGAAGAACTTCTTTGTTGCCTTGACTTGCCTGGACTGACTACTAGTTCAGAATATTTAGTGCTTTTGATGAGTATTTTCAAGCACAGGTTGGGGCAAATGCATCAGAGTGTTATGGATGGTACTGCGAGCATGACTGGACATTGCTCATATGTAGTTGCAAAAATAAAGGATGCTGCTCATCCAGAAATTTTGTCCACCTACTGAATGATCCACCAAGAGCACCTAGCTGCAAAGAAACTTTCTACTGAACTAAACACTGATGAATGACACGGTGATCATAAATGAAATTTGTAGCCAAGCTATGAACTCCAGGCTGTTCTCGACACTATGAGAGTTTGGACTCACAACACCAACATCTCCTTCTCCATGCAGAAGTGAGGTGGCTATCAAGAGGAAGGGCTCTTTCACACCTTGTCGAACTGAGGAAGAAATAAAGCAGTTTATTGCAAGAGCAAAACTCTACCCTAGTAGAGCCTTTTTTTGGATGAGGAATGGATGGCTAAACTTATGTATATGGCAAGCATACTTAACTTAATATTTCTCTTCAGGGGTTTTGCACAAATACTTTTACACTGAGATGTAAGATGGATGTGTTCAAAAAGAAGCTGGCTCTTAGGATAGTCGCATACAAGAGGACAATATAGAATTTGCTGACGTCAACTGGAAAGTCATATGCAATATACATGTAATAAGTCAACATTTAGGGGTGTTAGGTTAAAACTTTAATCATTATTATCCTGACAATGAAAATCCTCATAAAGGTAACCTCTGGATTAATAATCCCTTCATGGAAGATGTCAACTCATGCACACTTAATCCTTGTATAAAAAGAAAACCTGATCAAATGTCACTCTGGTGTCCAAACATAAAATGCAACCATTGTCTCAATTTTGAATATCACTGGATAAAGAATATCCATCTCTCAGTTATAGAGCTATTAAATTGTTGGTCATATTTTTTACTACTCCTTTGTGTAAGAAGACTTTTTTCAGCCCTGTTTGTCATAAAAACTCAATGGATGTCAGTGCAGCACTGCTGCCACAGTTATCAAATATTCTAGCTAAGAAGCAGCAGCATATTTCACACTAATTTTATTTGAATTAAATATTGCTTTCTCAAAAGTTTAAGATGTCTTGTTACTAGCATTTTTTACTGCTCGGTTTCTGTTTTTTTAAAAATAACTATAGAATTTTTATTTTATAATAGTAGATTTAAAAACTAATTCACAAATTGCTATATAAATAATGGTTTTTATTTCTGCTTTAGTGGCCAGCAAAATATTTCTCCTATTTTAACCAGTCCACAGTTTGAAACCACTGGTTTGTTGAACTTGTTCCAAGTATATATCACACTACTTGATAATAAGTCCTGATAATACAGTTTTTGGACTTGTTCCCAGTATATCTCCACTGCTTGAAAACAAGATCTGTCAATAACTTCCTGTCTGATTTTGCTCCAAGTACATCTCAGTCTGCTAGGTGGTGTTTTCATTTAGTCATCTAAGTTAACCTTTAACATGTATATGACCTAATTGCAAACTCACAGCTTTAATTTGTAATTTTTTGTCTTTCAGATGGAATGTCACAATGGAAGGCGGAAGGTAAGAAAGGACTATGGGTGAAAGTGGATTGTTCTCTCTCCAGACTAATACCACATCTGTTAGAGGTATGAACCCAGAACATGAATTTAGAGAATATACAAGATTGGGTAAAAATCCAATCATATATCTCTTTTAAATAGTTATCAGGTTTAGCAAGGTACAGCATGTTACTCAGCTGCTCAAGTATGACAGCTCTCACTCATTTTATAACACCCATTTCAAAACAACCAAGAAATTTTGTTACTCACCTACTTATTTCATTACAACTCAGCTACTCACTGCACAACACCTGCTTGTTGCATGACAGTTCAATGCATGACAAATCACCTACTTATTTGTACAGCTCATCGACTCGCTGCTTGACAACTCACCGACTCATTGTGACAACTCACTCAGTGTATGTCAGCTCACCTACTTAATGCATGACACCTCACCTACTCAGTGCTTGACAACTCACCTATTCATTGCATGACAACTCACCTCTCATTGCTTCATAATCATTTGATGAGAAAATGTTTCCTAACTTAATATATCTTTCTGGATCTTTTTGGGAACACTTTTACTGAAATAACTTAACAGCATACTTGTGTTTATTTCTTTAAATTGTATCATCTTAGATTGTTACCCATAAAAATATTTACAATTATATATCTCTTGCTAATAAGAATGTTTTCATTATACATGTCACCCACTTTACCTTCTCTTCTCTAACTCCTTCCTAATTTACAAATATTGCTTTTTATGCTTGTTGTTATTGTGTATGTATCTGTGCATCTCTTGTCTCAGAAACTATGATGTTGATTTATTTTTTAATCTTTTGTGAGAATGGGCATGAATTAAAATATGTATTTTCCTTAAATTTATGTACAGATGGGTTTAGACTTTCACCACGCCCAGAGTGGTTATGTCATGTTGTCAATATGGTTGCCCGATGATGAGCCCAACAATTTACCACATTACGCAAACCATTATATTGGTAAGGATGCTTGCTTGTATTCAGCCCTGATTGCAGGTCAGAAATTGCAGACATTTCTTTAAGATGTGTTCTTTTTTGCATTTATTTTCTTGTTTACTGCCACTAACCATGCATCATTCTAGTCTAGAGTGTAATTATATACAATGTCAGAATTCAGTGTAATTATATACAAGGTCACAATTCAGTGTAATTATATACAAGGTCACAATTCATTGTAATTATATACAATGCCACAATTCAGTGTAATTATATACAATGTCACAATTCAGTGTAATTATATACAAGGTCACAATTCAGTGTAATTATATACAAGGTCACAATTCATTGTAATTATATACAATGTCACAATTCAGTGTAATTATATACAAGGTCACAATTCAGTGTAATTATATACAATGTCACAATTCAGTGTAATTATATACAATGTCACAATTCAGTGTAATTATATACAATGTCACAGTTCAGTGTAATTATATACAAGGTCACAATTCATTGTCAGACACTTAATATATATATTTATATATATATATATATATATTTCCTCAATTGTTTTTTTTTTATATAAAATTTTAAACAGGAAGTTTGGCAGATATTTAGGGCAGACATAATAAGGGCATTGATGTATGTTAACCTTTTACTAAAATAAATTTAACTTTTCTGTAGTATTTATGCTTCTGGAGTTAGATTGTTTTCTTTTTATTTGGTGTTGTTTTATTTTTATTTAGCATGAAGAATGTCACTAATATACAAGTGTATCATGTTATATATGAAATTTATTTAGCATGAAGAATGTCACTAATATACAAGTGTATCATGTTATATATATGAAATTTCTGTATTATTGTGAATTCAACTTTTCAAGAAACATTTTACAATTAAAAAATAACAAAATATTATAGGATTTAATTTGAATGAAAGAGTTGTATAATTTACCCCATTTGTTATATTTAGCACAAATATAAAATAATATTTTCATAGAGGATACTTGGAAATAAGTGCATACTTTTAATAAATTATAATTATAAAATTATTATTATTTTTACATAATATTGTTGCTTGAAAACTGCAGCCAAAGGTGCTAGCATTGGTAATAACCTAAGTGCGAATTGAGTTTTATCTCTTCTTTATAATTAAATGAAATTTAATTATAAATTTAATTTAATTACAGATTTGTGTAAGTCCTCAGTATTTTATGTAGCTAGTTTATAAATAATGTTATTTGTTTTTACTCTAGGTGTGGCAGGCTTTGTGGTAAATAAACAAAACCAGGTGCTGGTGATTCAAGAGAAATATCATGACCACACTTCTCCATGGAAGCTACCTGGAGGGCATGCAGACAAAGGTGTGTATATTTCCAGCAAAATGGAGCTTTTATTTACTAGTCCTCAAATTCAGCAGCATTCATTGCAGGTCTTAGGTATCATGGAAATCATCTAAATTAAGAATGTTAGTTGTAGGAAATAAGTAAACAATTTTTTATAGTTCTGGTGGTTAATTTATGATTGAAATAGCATGTACTTACCAAAATAAAAATTTCTCTACACTTTAGTTAACATTTGTTTTCACAAAATAGTTGATTGATATATTAAAACAAAGGCAGACTGTCAAAAATGTAAACAATGTTCTATACTAGATAATGATAAATTAATGCAACAGCACAAACAATGAGCAGCCAATATGTCTATGAGTTAACTATTTCATCAAGCTTAGCTTTTAATTCTTCATCCACTTTTAGCAGTTTGTCTTCTTTGCTTTTGGCCAATTTTTTCAGAGCATTAGACATGGCTAAAAGATTGAAATCTCCTCTGTTTTTGGCCTTCTTTGCATATTTATCAGCATCTTTGTTCATTGATTTAATGCTTGTGAAGGAATAATGTGAGGTAACTATTTTTAATGTCCACAGAATTTCTGCTTTTAATACATCATCTCTTGACAAGAATGATGAAATTGAAGAAATAGATGAATCACAACTTTCGCTAAAACTAAACCACTGGCACTGGTATTAGAATTCTTCAGTGGATGATTAGTAGTCAAAATGTATCATCAGAGCTACAGCCCAGTTTGCAAAATTCTGATATTCGATGGTGATTTAGAGTCAATTTCTTAGCCTTTAACAGCTTATGTGTTTTGCTCCTTTCATGTGACTTCTTTTAATACATCTTCACCCATGTTTGACACCTCCAGCGATTTTACACACAGTGTGTGAGTAGCTATGGTTCATAGAGTTGGATGTTCTGATATCCAGTCTTTATAATCATCTACAGACAGCCATGTTTTGCTAACGTGACACCTTCCAGGCAGTTTTTGGAAAACAAAATCACTCAAAAACTCAGTCACAGTGCAAGCAAAAATGGCGGCACAAAGTAAGAACAAAGCTGATTTGTTTAACTAATCGGAGCTCAAAACAGTGAGTGTTAAGAAAAAGGCATCCAAAAAGGGCCTGGAAAAATCATTTCTAAATCCAATGACTTTTCCAGGATTTCATGACCCTGTATGGATCCTGTGTTGTGCTTTGATAGTGCATGTGAGAGTTCTGGACGCTTCTCAACACTGTGCTTTGTGAGCGCATCGAAGATTTTGGAACAGTTGTGTAACGTGCCTAGAAGAGGCTTGTTGGGCCATCACCGAATAAGAAAGAAAGTGACTTGTTGCAGATAACATGAGTGTGAACACTTACCAGCGACAGCTGCCATTATTGAAAAGGTTATGCCCATTGACTATAATTATCTCTCTAAAACTCCACTCTCATTTCTATGATGAATTATATCTATGAACTTGATTATATACATATATTAATTTGTTTGTTGATATCTGTGCTAGGGTAAACTGAATGAGTTTCTAAAGTTTAATCATACATTTTGAAGGATGAATATATTTGGGTTTTTCAAATCTTTCATTTTGTTTTCTTTTCTTTCTCTGATAAAGAAGAAGATCTGGCAGATACAGCAAAGAGGGAAGTTTTGGAGGAGACTGGTGTGGAATGCGAGTTTGTATCTTTGATTGCATTTCGACACATGCACAACTATTGGTTTGGGTGCTCAGATATATATTTTGTATGTCTTATGCGCCCACTCCATGAAAACATCAAAGCATGTCCAAAGGAAATTGCTGCTTGCCAGTGGATGGATGTAAGTAATGGGTCAGTGATTTGTTTTAAACTGCTCTGTGACTTGACATAGAATGGACTGAATTATTATTATGGGTCAGTGATTTATTTTAAACTGCTCACTGTGTCTTGACATAGAATGGGCTGAATTTTTATTATGGGTCAGTGATTTATTTTAAACTGCTCACTGTGTCTTGGAATGGACTGAATCAGCATTATGGGTAATTATTAACTCCTCACTCTGACTAAAATGGACTAAGTATTAAGTCACTAATTTATTTTTAACTCCTCACTCTGACTAGACATAAAATGGACTAAGTATTAAGGGTCAGTGATTTATTTTTAACTCCTCACTCAGTGATATATTTAAAATTCCTTATTCTGACCTAACATTTTGTAAAAGTTTACAGCAAATTAATATAATCATTTAAATTATCTTTATTAATTTTTTTTATTGATGATAAAGTGACATCATATTTAACCTGTACACTAAGACAGTGTTCAGTGGTGACATCATATTTAAGCTGTACACTAAGACAGTATTCAGTGGTGACATGTAACCTGTACACTAAGACAGTGTTCGGTGGTGACAATATTTAAGCTGTACACTAAGACAGTATTCAATGGTGACATGTAAGCTGTACACTAAGACAGTGTTCAGTGGTGACATCATATTTAAGCTGTACACTAATACAGTGTTCAGTGGTGACATCATATTTAAGCTGTACACTACTGTGGATCAGTAGAAGGTTGACTGGCTCATTGATCATTCTGTTATGACAGAACATAGATTAAAGACAAAGGATTAATGTCAACAGGAGGGGAGATAGATGGTGGGCAATAATGAGATAGGTAGAAATATAGATATTCTGATGATTGCTTAAATATTAGTGTTGCCTCTTAACTTCCTCCCGTGTAAATTTTCCATTTTGAGTCTGTGCCAAGGTGTCATGTAAGATTGAATTAGCAGCAATATGCCATTTTGTTGGGCACGAGTAATGGCTTTTAGTTTTCATTACTTGTACTAGTTGAGGTGGGTTCTTTAGCCGCCAAGTCATCTATGCAGATTGCTTATGATCTAATAGCGATTTTGTATTCTAGTAAAGCTTTTAATTTACCTATTTTCCCAATTGTAGAGTTGTGGTAGTAATGGCATTAAAGGGAATAAAGTTATGTTATTGTTCTTAGCCTAATAATGTTCAACCAGAGGTGCTTTAAGAACTGTGTAGAGAGAAAGAGAGCCATGTAATAAAAACTTAATAAAGAAATGGATTATGTGATTGTAATCTAGTTAAAATTTGTTAACTTCATTTTAAATTATAATATAAAAGGACATTTTATCTGTATGTATGTGTATGTTGTATAGTATATGTGCTGGAGAAATCTGCATCTTTATTTAATTACATCATTCATTATAAACACAATGTGTTTCAATTTGTATTTTAAATGACATTGTATATTTTGAAGTCTTTGGTAATAGGCAGTAAGTTGGCGCTTGACTTCAAAGAAGCACTGCCTTCTTTCAATCAAGGATTGCTATAAATCTAATTTCTTAGGCAAAGTAATTGTGAAAATATAAATAGTGAAAGATGAAAACTAAAGAAATGACACATACACAACGAATGCAAGGATTTATTCAGGGAAACTTTATTATCACTTCTTTGATGTCGTGAGCATGAGGTCAGAGCTCTATATTTAGATTCGCGGGATTTTGAGCTGTCAAACAAAACAGTCACAATAGCTGGTTGCTTTCAACTTTTTAATAGTCACAGATTTTTTTTAAAGTCAGGTTTATTTGATTGTTTTTAATTGGTTACATTATTAATATAAAATAGATTGATATGAGTTTTAATACAATATTTACTCTTTAACCATAATATTCAACTTAAAATAGATAAATAAAATGACTAATCTTAATAACAAAATAAACATTTTCAAATTTTTAAAAAAGATGAAGTTGCTTATTTCTGTTATAGTATTATGAGGTGTTATATTATTAAAGAGATAACTTTTACTTAGTTCACAAGGTTTATCAGACATTACGCTTAGATTTGCTCTTACTTCAGCAGTAACTATATTTTTTTTTTAGTAGTACTCTTGACACTTTACTGACTAAACATGTCTCACATTTTACCTAAAGGGAAAAACACTCTTCACACACTAATATTTAAGACATTAATTTTATTAAATAACAATTTTTGTTGTCTAACAGCTAGATGAGTACATCAACCAGCCAATCATAACTCCTGCAAACCGCCACTTTGCCCAGTGCTACAAGGATGGACTTTCACAAAACAAAGCCATTGTTCCAATCATAGTGCAGTCCCACAATATCTATAGTATCCAGACTATAGGTCCAGCACGGGAAGAAGAAACAAGTTTTTAGTTTGTGACAGCATTTATCCTGGAGAAGCCCTTTTTACTCCACTATTTGTGTACCACAGATAATTTTTCAGCAATCACTTGCTAATTTTATAGCTTGCAGAGATCTGACACTATGGACAGCTGTTATAGTAATCATTTGGTATGGAGGTCAATTTAAGAGTATACAGAGATTAGATTAGTGTTGGTTGGCAATATTCCAGTGCTGTAAGGGCAGCCATTATAATAATCTTTCAGTATGGAGGGCAACTCAGGAGTTTACAGAGATTAGTTTTGATTGGCAATATTCCAATGCTGTACTAATAACCATTTGGTATGGAAAGCATTTAAGGGCAGCCATTATAATAATCTTTCAGTATGGAGGAAACTCAGGAGTTTACAGAGATTAGTGTTGATTGGAAATATTTCAATACTTTAAAGGCAGCTGTTATAATAATCATTCACTTTGGAGAGAAGTTAAGGAAACTGTTATAATAATCTTTTGGTATGGAGGGCAATTAAGGGCAGCCATTTGAATAATTATTTGACACAGAAGGCAACTAAAGAGTGTATACAGTTTAGATTAGTGCTCGTTGGTGATATTGCATTGCTTTCCGGTCTGCAGTCTAAATAATTATTCAATACAAAGGGCAGTGTTATTGGTGATATTAGTACTTTAAAATTTCATTTCGTTTTTACATGCAGGAACATTTCAATAATTCATTCAAGAATTTGTTTATATTTGTATGACATTTTTAATATAGTAAACTTTGAATCTTTTCCTTTTAGAATTTTTTTCTCTGATCACTAGCAACACAGTAGCCAATCTTGAGAATTGAGATCAGCAGATAAGCTAGCATTTTATTTCATACTGTCATCTGTACAAAGGACCTGCTTAATACAACTTTAACTGCTTGCAGTCTTAAATTCTTTTAAATTGAACTGATATTCTACAAATGAATATAGAGTGCACATGATTATGGTTTTAAAAAATATTTTTAAAATTTTAAGGAAAAAATTATTTAATTAATTTTATCCCCTTTTCAGTGACTTGATAGTGAAAACATTTGATTGTTCTTAATTAGAATAATCCCTGAAAGTTTTATTGTACTGTGAAATTATATATCGTAATCCTTAAAAAGAACACTATTGCTATATGCTGTGAACATTAATTATAGTATCATTTATATTTACTCTCAATACTAATAGCAGTCAGTCCTGCTAGGTTTGCAAAATGTAAATAGAATATAATGTAAAGCTTTGAAATGAACAATTTTTTCAGTGTAATACAAATCGGATGTAAATCAACCGACAAAACAGAACTTTGTCATTTAAACAGGACTTTGTCATTTAAACAGAACTTTGTCATTTAAACAGAACTTTGTCATTTAAACAGAACTTTGTCATTTAAACAGAACTTTGTCATTTAAACAGGACTTTGTCATTTAAACAGGACTTTGTCATTTAAACAGAACTTTGTCATTTAAACAGGACTTTGTCATTTAAACAGGACTTTGTCATTTAAACAGGACTTTGTCATTTAAACAGGACTTTGTCATTTAAACAGAACTTTGTCATTTAAACAGGACTTTGTCATTTAAACAGGACTTTGTCATTTAAACAGAACTTTGTCATTTAAACAGGACTTTGTCATTTAAACAGGACTTTGTCATTTAAACAGGACTTTGTCATTTAAATAGGACTTTGTCATTTAAATAGGACTTTGTCATTTAAACAGGACTTTGTCATTTAAACAGGACTTTGTCATTTAAACAGGACTTTGTCATTTAAATAGGACTTTGTCATTTAAATAGGACTTTGTCATTTAAACAGGACTTTGTCATTTAAACAGGACTTTGTCATTTAAATAGGACTGAGCAGAGTTAGAGGTTGTTTCTAGGTGCCCTCAAAGAATTTATAGCACAATGTTGATCTTTGGTGCTCTCAAAGAATTTATAGCACAATGTTGATCTTTGGTGCTCTCAAAGAATTTATAGCACAATGTTGATCTTTGGTGCTCTCAAAGAGTTTATAGCACAATGTTGATCTTTGGTGCTCTCAAAGAGTTTATAGCACAATGTTGATCTTTGGTGCTCTCAAAGAGTTTATAGCACAATGTTGATCTTTGGTGCTCTCAAAGAATTTATAGCACAATGTTGATCTTTGGTGCTCTCAAAGAATTTATAGCACAATGTTGATCTTTGGTGCTCTCAAAGAATTTATAGCACAATGTTGATCTTTGGTGCTCTCAAAGAGTTTATAGCACAATGTTGATCTTTGGTGCTCTCAAAGAATTTATAGCACAATGTTGATCTTTGGTGCTCTCAAAGAATTTATAGCACAATGTTGATCTTTGGTGCTCTCAAAGAATTTATAGCACAATGTTGATCTTTGGTGCTCTCAAAGAGTTTATAGCACAATGTTGATCTTTGGTGCTCTCAAAGAATTTATAGCACAATGTTGATCTTTGGTGCTCTCAAAGAGTTTATAGCACAATGTTGATCTTTGGTGCTCTCAAAGAGTTTATAGCACAATGTTGATCTTTGGTGCTCTCAAAGAATTTATAGCACAATGTTGATCTTTGGTGCTCTCAAAGAATTTATAGCACAATGTTGATCTTTGGTGCTGCTTGCTTTAATATTTTTTCAATCTGTATGTGCCACACATTACCACAGACTACTTTATTGTACAAGTGTACTGAGTGACAAGGGAAGAATCAGTCTGCATTTATCACATTTCCACAAACTGTGCCTTACTATGCAAGTATAGTGTGGGGCAAGAGCATCTTTCAGTCTGTGCACCAAACATTATCAGACTGTTTAATGTACTGTACAAGTTTGTCAAGGGAAGTCTGTATGCACTATACATAACCATGGACTTTGCTTAAAATTACAAATAGTGGAAAGGAAAGCAATGCATGCACCACAAATAACCATGGATGTTACTTAAAAGTACAAATAGTACTAGTAGAAAGGAAAGCAATCTGCATACACCACAAATAACCATGGATGTTACTTAAAAGTACAGATAGTACTAGTAGAAAGGAAAGCAATCTGCATGCACCACACATAACTATGGATGTTAATTAAAAGTACAGATAGTAGAAAGGAAAGCAGTGACACTGTTAATTATGCCAGTGAAGAAAGAAAATATATTTGAACAAAAGCTTATTGTTTGATTAAAAAGTTTATGATAGTTAAAGGTTTTATCAAGAAAACTGTTCTAAATAAGATACATGTTCAGTACTCTGCATTATGGATTGTTTTTAACTGTTTCCATGGTTATATTTTTTTCCTGTCGCTTATTAATATACACTAACATAGCATGTACATTCCATTAAAAAAAAAATTATTTGATATTATAAAAACCTTACACTAAAAAAGAACCATAAATAGTAATGGTAATAATAACATATTTTATAGTCATGTTGCTAGTGTTTACAAAACTACTCCCAACCCACACACCATAATCCTTATTTCTCACTGAATCAATTATTTTAGTGTGTGTTTTTTTAACGTAACAGATGTTCCTTCAAGGGTGCAGCTACCATTTTAAAGAATTGATTATACCATCTGTTAATACTAAAAATAATAATTTGTAGAATCTACTATAAATTATATTGGTGTTCAGTGTCTATTATTAATGATATCCTGCACACTAGTAGTAACTATGTTAGGATTACTAATGGTAGACAGTAGTATTGACTATTCTCAGGAATGCTAATAATATTAGATATACTTAAGATAACTAATAGCAGTACACGATAGTATTGCATATGCTTAAGATTGCTAATAATGGTACACAGTAATAAAGTCTATGCTTATGAATGTTAGTAATGGTTCATAATAGTATTGGCTGTTTATTAATGCTAGTAATGGTTCATAATAGTATTGGCTGTTTATTAATGCTATTAATGGTTCATAATAGTATTGGCTGTTTATTAATGCTATTAATGGTTCATAATAGTATTGGCTGTTTATTAATGCTATTAATGGTTCATAATAGTATTGGCTGTTTATTAATGCTATTAATGGTTCATAATAATATTGGCTGTTTATTAATGCTATTAATGGTTCATAATAGTATTGGCTGTTTATTAATGCTAGTAATAGTTCATAATAGTATTGGCTGTTTATTAATGCTATTAATGGTTCATAATAGTATTGGCTGTTTATTAATGCTATTAATGGTTCATAATAGTATTGGCTGTTTATTAATGCTATTAATGGTTCATAATAGTATTGGCTGTTTATTAATGCTAGTAATGGTTAATAATAGTATTGGCTGTTTATTATGTTACTTGTTAGTAATGGTTCATAATGACATTGGCTAGGCTTATTAATGCTAGAATGGTACACAGTAGTATTGGCTGTTTATTAATGCTAGTAATGGTTCATAATAGTATTGGGCTTAGAATTATTAGTAATGGGACATAATAGTATTGATTAGGCGTATTAATGCTAGTAAAGGTACACAGTAGTATTGGCTAGGATAATTAATGCTAGTAATGGGATATAATAGTATTGGTTAGACCTAGAAATGCTAGTAACAGTGTCTGAAGGTTTTTTTTTTTTAACCTTGTACTTTTGTAGCTTATTTTATTATGTTTCCTTTTCAAATCAACAATGGATTCGGCATTTTTGTGTGTGATTATTAATTTTTGTCTGCATTAATAATAGTCATTTATAATGAGAACCATTTAATAACTAGGATTATTGAAATTTGATTATAGGTATTCTGAATTTTATTTAAAAATCGGAATTATGTCAGAGTATGCAGACTGAATATGTAGAACACTTTGTCTGAAGGTCAGGGTATGTATGACCTTTTTTTTTCTATCAGTGCCTCTGGTGAAGTTTTTTTCCTGGACCATATTTGAAAAATATTAGATGTAAAAATGGATTGATTTCAGAATGGAATGTGATTCAATGTTATGACATTTTAATGTAAATTGTTTAATAATTTTGTTACAAACAATATATTGCTATTTTCTTGTTTATGGAAAGTTATGAGTACTTTATTTTGTCCAGAATAAAATCTTTGTTTATCAGAAATATGTATTGGGCAAAAATGCATGCCAATATTGGCAAATGTAAAATTCTTTTTGTTTTGATTTATCATGCTTGTTTTTCAGTACAATAAGTGAATTATTTTTTTTAAATGGCATTTTCTTTTAAAAACAAAATCTTACTTTTTTTTCATTATAAATAAATCAAACAAGATAGATTCATTAGAAATATTTTATTTTTCAACAAAAACGAAAATTGCATAATTTCATAATACACAAAATAATATAAAGTCTTCACTCATTTAAAAAACAACTAAATGTTAACAAAGATAAACAATGTACAATTATTGATTTTATATATATATTTCAGGAAAAATTCCTTTGTTACATAAAAGTGATATAACTATTTTTTCATACTACATAATACGACAAGAAACAACAAATTGTTTATTATTATTATTACTATTAAACGGTTTGACATTTCAGAGCTCTTAATCTGTCTTGATAGAATTTTAAAGAAACTTTTATTGATATATATATATATATTGATTACTACCACTAATGGCTTTTCATTAGTTAAAAAAAAAAAAAGAGGTATATTTATTGTAAATTATCATATTTCGTTTATTAAAAAAACTATTTCTGTTGAATAGTTGCTTAGTTTTATTTGAAATATAGTTTGTAAATGTTGGCAGAATTCATCTAATCTTTTTTATAAAACAATTAAAACTACTCCCCCCAAAAAATTAAAATACAAAAAAAGGTTTTGGCAGTTATTATTTTTATAAAAAATACACCAATGAGAAAGAACATTTTTAATTTGTTTGAGTGAAATTAGTCTTAAACTATTGGAGTTTTATATATTATAATGATTTACCAATAATTGTTACAAACCTAAAGTAACCTTAAAATGTTTCATTGTAAATAAAAATTAAATTTTATCTCCAACACAAATTTTTTGAAATTATTGCATGCCATACACTAAAGGAGCAAAATTGAGACCAACATGATTCATCCAAATAAAAATAAATTTAGTATGAACATTAATCTTTCATCTATTTATAACATCCAATGAAAGCATCCACCATTTGGGTTAACAATGAGTTATTAGTTTCTGGTAATACAAGAGCATATAGCAATATAACTGATTCTATATATAACAAAGAGAGGTCAGACCATGGTAAAATAATTTTGTTTGTTTGTTAAGGTGTCTTCTCTTGGACCATTTGTTAACATTAGCATATAATAACACATTCCATAAAATAATATTTAGTCATATGACCGTAGTGATAGCTGACATGGGCACCAACTAGTTGTTAAAGATAATTGATTAGTTGATCAAACAAACAATTTTATCTTATAAACAAAATAACTTGGATCTAGTGTGAGAAGTGGATTTTATCTTATAAACAAAATAACTTGGATCTAGAGTGAGAAGTGGATTTTATCTTATAAACAAAATAAGTTGGATCTAGAGTGAGAAGTGGATTTTATGGTCTGAATTTTCTGTTATGCACTGGTCAGAATTTTATAAAACCATCTCAGTCCAAACATTTATTTAAATATATGCATGCTCCAATCCACGGACAGGGTAAAGTGAGATAAATCTGTTGATTGACAAGGGATATCATTTTTATTGTTTGAAAATTTATTTTGTCAATAATATCAGTAGGACTGATAAATTAAATAGTAAACAATACATCGGTCACTATAACTGTGGGGTTTTTTTGTGATAAGAACTACTGTGAACTTCTAATCAAAGTGAAAATTAATTGCCTCTTGAATCTGAGACATGATAAATTCATTCTTTTGTTTGACGGCTAATAATTTTAATAAAAATATAAAGAAAATAAGAAAAAAAATTCTTTGTTGTTGTTTTGTGTGTATTTCTATGATTTCAAAATAAATTATATATGTATTTTGTACAAGAATACAATACCAATGTGCCCTTTTTAGAGATTCATAACCATGCAACATTAAAATCATATCTAAAATTACTTCATCATTTTCTCATTGACTGGGTTCAGTGCTGAGGTCAATCTGTGCTGAAGCTGGGGTTTTCTGAAAAAAAGAACACTTTCAGATCTTTACTATGAATCAAAACTGTTTATTACATTAAGGCATTTTGTTTTTTAAATAAAAAGAAAAGAAACATTAGGCATGGATCTTGTGCCGGTTGTAAACAATACGAAATTAGAAAGTGATCTCTATCAGGACTTTATATCTTTTAAATGCTCATCAACAAATACACATTCACCAGCACTAAAGTCTGATTTTTGTTTAAAACACACCCCTCCCCCCCAAATAGAAATATGGTAAATATTAAAAAAATATATAAATAGAACTTTGTAGCTAAGGGGAGTTTAAAGAATGATTACTATTAATAAAAACCTAAAATGTAATGTCATAATGTCAGAAGTAAAATCAGAATGAATAAAGTTGTTCTCTTTAAAACAGAAATAACAAAGACTTAATGTCAAAAGTATTTAGGAAGTTTAGAAAATCTACGATGGCGCAATGTATAAAGTAGGAGAAAATTAGCTTTTAAAAAGTAATAAGGACTTATGTCAAAAGTAGTAAGCATATAGAAACTACAAAAATTCAAAGAAATTAAATTAACTTAAATGCATGCACAAACATTCAGTGCAATAATTAGTTCAATTTACTTAAAAAGATAGCTATTTATAAAAAAGCAACGCAAAATAATTCTGGTTATATAGATTTTTTTTTAAATAGAAAAATAATAATGGAAAAGTAGTTTAGAGTAACTGTTTACAAAAATTTACACCATTTAAAATAAATTAAGATTATCTTGAACATAGAATAATTTCTTTGGAGAAAAAAGAAAACACTCATTGCATTTTCATTTTAATGAATAAAGCATTTAAATTTTAATCATATCTATGCATTTGTTTTCTTTAAATATACCTTCATAACAAATAAAATAAAAACATCAATAACTAGTTTTCTTATTTAATTTTTTAAAAAGAAAATTTAAAAGAAAAAATTAAAAAATACAACCAACAAACTGAAAGCCATCGTTCATTAATTGTTCTATTTAGTAGAACACCTGAAAACCCTTTTAGTGTTGTCCCAAAATTGCAATTTCTCTACTGCAAATGATGCTTGAATAAAATAGTTGTGTTAAAGAGGCTAACATTTAGAAAATTATTCAGTCCATGACATGATAACAAAGGGACAGTGACAGCCTTAGATATGCTGACCATGATAGGTCTTTTTAAATTCTGCAGTAGATCAGACAGTCTTACAGATGCTGTCCATTATAGGTCATTTTTAATTCTGCAATGGCCCAGACAGTCTCTTCCAGATCCATGACAGATCTCTTAAATTCTGACATACTATATGACAGGTCTCATAAATTCTGAAAGTTTTAGGCAAACTTCGTGACAGCTCTTAAATTCTGACACTTTTAGACATACTATGTGAAAAGTCTCTTAAATTCTGAAAGTTTTAGGCAAACTTCATGACAGGTTTCTTAAATTCTGACAATTTTAGGCAAACTTAATGACAGGTCTCTTAAATTCTGACAATTTTAGGCAAATTTCATGACAGGTTTTTTTTTAAATTCTGCAACATATGACAGTATTGGGTTTACTTTATCTTAGACCTTGTAATAGTTTTCTGATGTACAATGGAAACAGAGTGTAATGGTTATTGAGAGTGACTTGATGGCAACCCCTCTACTCAGGAACCATGAGGGCAGATAATGGCTAGCTAAAAGCATGAACCATCTCTATTGGTGAACACTGATGAAAGTTTCTCAGGAATGGGGGTACTGCTTCCCAAATTGTTTGGTCATTTATGGAACCTGGTCAGAGAGAGTTTATAACATAAACTACTAGGAGATACAATTAGCCCCTTATGCAACAGGACTTAGAAACAGATTTTTTCAAAGTTATCATGATAGTTTCAGATAACTCCAAAAAGATGGTTTTACATCCAACATCATGTGGAGGGTCCAAATTTACCCATCCTAGCTAGCTAGTCAGTCCTGTTGTTGTGTTTGCACTGGAACGTATTCATAAAAACTTTACATGTTCTGGAACGCCTGAAGTGACAGATGAGAGTATCTCCAGACAAGTTTCTCCCTCTGTGTCAGAATGTATCCTCAACCCTTTAGGCTCCACTGGGATAGTTCTCACACAGACATGTTTGCCTTGATACAGATTTTTCTGATGACAATGTTTGTTATTCCATTTCCAAAAGGGACAGACTTCACATAAACGTATTAACCATGAGTTAAGAGTTTGCAACAGATGGTGTTTGTCACTCCATTACCCAAATGGAAAGACTTCACATAAAACGTATTAACCATGAGTTAAGAATTCGAAACAGATGGTGTTTGTCACTACATTATCCAAAGGGAAAGACTTCACATAAAATGCATTAACCGAGTTAAGAGTTTGCAACAGATGGTGTTTGTCACTCCATTACCCAAAGGGACCTTGTAGACAGTGGGCCTTTCTCATTCAGTTGGAACAATATACTGGCATTTATCTTCACATGTCTGGAGTAGTCAGTGGGTGGATGGGGCGTGACGAATCAGTGATTGGATGAATGTTAGTAAGTTGATAAAATATATTATTTCTTAAGAAGTTCCACCTGCGAACTGATAAATTATAAATTATATGTCGATAGTACGTTTACTTACAGTGGTGTATAAATGTGAAGTTCATGTAGGAAAACAGATCCTAAATTAGGATTTAACCACTGACAAGTGATTATGCATTATTAAATGATAAGATATTCATAATAATAATAATAGTTAGGATGTATTATAACGCCACACTAGAACACTGTTCTAAAATGTTGAAACAAAATATTAATATGGTATATTAGTAAACACATAAATTATTAAGAAGAGAAAAAACTGTTAGATTACCAGTCGTACACTCTTTACCAGAGTGACCTGCCTAATAAATTGCTGAGAATCAGTAACTGGCAGATGCTCAAGAATGAGACGTGTATGTGGCATGTGAGCCCAAAGTAGTCCCAGGCTTGGTTTTGTCTCTCCATCAAGTCCATGTGTAAGATTATTGGTGACCTGTATTTAACAAAAGTCCACGTGTAAGATTATTAGTGACCTGTACTTAACAAAAGCCCACGTGTAAGATTATTGGTGACCTGTATTTAATAAAATTCCATGTGTAAGATTATTGGTGACCTGTACTTAACAAAAGTCCATGTGTGAGATTATTGGTGACCTGTATTTAAACAAAAGTCCATGTGTAAGTATTAGTGACCTTTATTTTTAAAAGTCCAATTCTAAGATTATTGATGACCTGTATTTTACAAAAGTCCCTGTTTAAGATTATTGGTGACCTGTATTTTACAAAAGTCCATGTTTAAGATTAGTAAAAAATAATATTTAGAAGTTTATTAGCAGCATTATATATGCTTTATCAAAAACAGTAGTTTATTTAATTTAGTTCATTTGATTCTTATCAACTCCTTGTAAAATGAATGTTGACAAACACAATAACTTATTCAATAGATATATTTAGGTCTAAGAGTGTAACATTCTCAAACACTAACTAGGCCACTGTATGTTATTTTTTTTTTACAGTTAACTCATCTTTATCCATGATAAACTGGCTAAACTGCTCTCTAATAATTTATTAACAGTACACTGAAATCTGTATTAGTTTAAGAGAAATGAAGTGTGAAGTTATTAAAAGAAACAGCACACTGAAATCTGTATTAGTTTAAGAGAAATGAAGTGTAAACTTATTAAAAGAAACAGCACACTGAAATCTATATTAGTTTAAGAGAAATGAAGTGTGAAGTTATTAAAAGAAACAGCACACTGAAATCTATATTAGTTTAAGAGAAATCAAGTGTAAAGTTATTAAAAGAAACAGCACACTGAAATCTGTATTAGTTTCTGAGAAATGAAGTGTGTAGAACACTAACACAACACAATGACCAGTTAGTGGAAATTGTTTGCAAAATTTTTATCTCCAAAAGACTTTGATGCCTTCCAATGTTGACTGATTAATTGATGCTATTCAAAATGTGAAATTATTCTCTACTGGTCAATACACAGAATACATCACTGACAAATGATTTGTTATTCCAGAAATTAATGTGCAAAAGGTGGGTATTCTATAGAACACTATATGGATATTCTACAGAACACTAGTCATAGAGAATTTATGAATATAATTTGATTAACAATGTGATTTTTCTCAGGACAACTCTTGATACTGGAGCTGGTAATTCTTATAATGAAAAACCCTACCAAGCTCAGAAAAGGTGAAAACTTTCTTCATGAATTTCAATTCTAAATGAAAACTTCAAGGCATGAAAATTCACCTTATGCTTGCAATATTTTAATTTAAAATTAAAAAACCCTACAGTTTAAATACTGTAAACCATTTTTCCAAGGTATTTCAGTAAACAATTCTGCAGGGATACAGTTATATACAGGTCACTTGCAATCTAGTATTATAATGTGCAGGTAAACTGAAGCTATATTACTAACTAGTAAAGTTATGAGGTCTGAAAATAATTTTGTAATATGTATTAAGTATTTGTCAGTGTCTGTGCTTATGCTTGTTGATATGTGCAGCCGAAGTCTGTTGGTTTGACAGAAAATAAAATAAGATTATTATTAACAGTTTATTGACCATTTTAAACATGTGAAAGAAATTAGCTTTCTGACTACTCATAGAAATGAACTGCTATTACTTGTCTAGTTTTAAACAGAAGAACAAAAAGATGAAAAAAGTACAAACCAAGACAGCAAAAGAGAAGTCCACAGCCAGCTGTTTGAGCCGTAGTCCAACTTGCTCTAACAGAGCCAGACCTTTAGAGATACACATACAATTAATTTAATGACAATTTTGGTCATAGTCTTAGAGATACACATACAGTTAATTTAATGACAATTCTGGTCATAGTCTTACGATACACACACAGTTAATTTAATGACAATTTTTGTCATAGTCTTAAGAGATACACATACAGTTAATTTAATGACAATTTTTGCCATAGTCTAACTTGTTCTAATACAGTCAGACCTCTAAAAATACATATACATTTAATTAAATGACAATTTTTGCAACAAAGTTAAGAAATAAATGATTAAATTAAAAATTAAAAGAACTATAACAGAACCCTAACTAGGGAAACAGTACAGTATTAGGAACTTTAACAGTTCTGGTCATATTAACAAATTTTTATTTACTCATTTGTTTGGGTTTTTATATTTTTGTTTCGTTTTGTTTCCAACTTACAGAGAAATTAAACAATGAAATTAAGACATTAAAGGAACATAATCCCCATTATAAACTATTAAGTGCTCAACTTTGGATAGCTGGTTAAAAGCGGTGTCATCAGCAAATAAACCTATTAATGTAGATGTCTGCAGATAGATTGTTACCTCCTTTGTCTTTACACCTATCTCTTGTTATAAAGAGTTTTAAATGGTGACTGAACAACCACCCTAACCCTATTTAACTCACTGTAAGGCAAGAACAGAATGACAGTTCATTAAAAATGCTTTTAACCGGTGAGGATAGGATTAAGTTTGGTAAAATATGATACTGGACTAAGAGACATACTAAATTCATCAAGATAAAATTTAATTTATGACCTATATCAATCAAAACCAACAATTAAAGTGGGGCAAGATGAAATTTAATTTATGACCTATATCAATCAAAACTACCAATTAAAGTGGAGCAACATGAAATTTAGTTTGTGATCCTCTATCAATCAAAATCAATTAAAAGACTGACTTGTCTGTCCGGATCAGATTCAATTTGATTTTCTCAGAAAAGAACTGTTGGGAACCAAAGAGAAAATTATTTTTTCTACCAAAACACAGTTCTTGAATGAAATTGTACTTTTTATCTTTTCACATATTGTGACAGGTTAGGGTGCTATAATTACCTTAACACTCCTTCAATTATAAGTGACTTGATATTTTCATTACTTACTGTCCATTTGCTGACCACCAAGCACTGGGTAAAAGACAGCCGCAATATTATCAACCACAAGCAACTTCACATTATAATACAACCCCGATGTCTGAAATCAATATACTGTACATTGAAACATAACAAGTGAATGTAAACTCTGGAAAACAATAAAGTGAACAAACACATGAGTAATCAAAACAAGAGTCCATGAATGTAGTGAAATGAACACAAGAAAACAATTAAGTGAACATGAACACAGGATTACACAAGTGCCTGTGACTGCAGTAAGTGATACAAATGAATAAAATGGTGAAACAATAAACAGGAAAAACAAGTAACAATACATGTGCACATGAATGCAGTGACACGACACAAGTGAACATGAACACAAGAAAACATTAAACAGGAAAAAGAGGAAGTAATCAAAAAAAACAAGTGAACTGTAATGTAAGTAAACAACAACACGACAAAATAATAAATAAACTTGAAAATGGGCTACAAATAGAATGTCACTGTCCAATGAAGCGAGCATAGTAAAATGACAAACAACATTCTCTGTAACTAGTGTAAAACACATCATTGAGTTGACATTTTCCTGTGTAGTAGTATTTGCTCAAATTTTAAAAAATAAAAACAACACAACTGTTTTCATTTGTAGTTGAGATATTTGATAAAATTTGTTTAAAATTTATAAACCAGCAATATATTCATACATGAACATGAAATAAGACTTCAGGATTAATATAGAAAATGTAATTATCAATAAATATAAAAAAAGAAATTAGTAAAATATCAAAATTGCACAAAAGTACAAAATCCACAACTGTACCTCTGATTTAAGAGATGTTGCAATCATATCTAGAGCAGAGAACAATGAGTACACATCGTTAACAGCCAAGTATTTTATCCGAGACAGGAACTCTTCAGCAGATTGCTATGGCAGAAATGTTGGAAGTCATGGTAAAGAAAACCCACTCAATAATCATGAAAACACGAGCTAGAAAGATTAATCAATAGTGCAGGATAAGGCCACACAAAAGTGTGTCTGCTTGTGTGTATGTTTCGAGTCGTTGCAAGTTATGTGTATTTGTATGGGTGTCTGCTTGTGTGTATGTTTCGAGTTGTTTGCGAGTTATGTGTATTTGTATGGGTGATTAAAAAGAAAGATGCAGAATGCATGAAAATGGCAATCATTTGTGTTTGGGTGATGAAAGAACTCAGAATGATACAGAACACACAATGATGACATTATTTTGGAAATACATGTATATTCATTTGGTTAAGGATGAAAAAAAATTCAGAAAATTATAGAATGCATTACCCATTAGGGATTAATTGTGTGTAATATTTATGCTCAGGTGAAAGAAAAAAGTCAGAAACATTATGCTGAATGCAGTCCAGCTAGCCACTACTTATGAAGTTTATTTTTTTTTTACATATCTTGAAACCATTATCTCCCCATAAGATCTCTCATTTCCCCAGAAGATCACAGTTAAAATATTATGGATTTGAAAGAAGAGAAATTCAATAAGAAACTCACATCACCACCTGGAAATAAATCCAAGAGTCTCTCAGCGCAAAAGGAAGCACTAGTGTCCATGTACACTACGTTTAGTTTCGAATGGGAGCTGGCTATTTTGGTGGCACAGCGAAAACATACCTAAATGCACATTTTAAAATAAGAATTAAGATATGAGAAAATCACTGAACAATAAAGATATAGCACTGACAAAAACAATAGCAATGACAAATACAGATTTAATACTGATAAAAACAATGTATTATTAGTGTAATATGAAAAAAATCATTGACAAACACCGATAAAGCACTAAAGGAATGTTTCATTCAGATATTAGAAAATCATTGACAAATACCGATAAAGCATTAAAGGAATGTTTCATTCAGATATTAGAAAATCATTGACAAATATCAATAAAGCACTTAAGGAATGTTTCATTCATAAGATATGAGAAATCATTGACAAATACTGATAAAACACTAAAGGAATGTTTCATTCATAAGATATGAGAAATCATTGACAAATACTGATAAAACACTAAAGGAATGTTTTATTCATAAGATATGAGAAATCATTGACAAATACTGATAAAACACTAAAGGAATGTTTTATTCATAAGATATGAGAAATCATTGACAAATACTGATAAAACACTAAAGGAATGTTTTATTCATAAGATATGAGAAATCACTGACAAATACTGATAAAACACTAAAGGAATGTTTTATTTATAAGATATGAGAAATCATTGACAAATACTGATAAAACACTAAAGGAATGTTTTATTTATAAGATATGAGAAATCATTGACAAATTCTGATAAAGCACTAAAGGAATGTTTCATTCATAAGATATGAGAAAATCACTGACAAATGCTAATACAGATTGACAAAAGCAATATCTCATTAGCACTTGTGCCTCATGCTTTCGCATACTTCAACAAAAATATGGAAGGCAAAGCATTTAGTCATTTTCCTGTTTGCCATGTGGTCTCAAGAGTGAAGTCTTACACATAACAATACTTGCTATTTTACTACAGGATGTATTTGTCCTATGGTATGCTAGGTAGGTCAGTGGTTCCCAACCTGCTTGTGGCCAAGAGCCCATTCAAATTTTTGGAAGAGTTTGGCAGGCGCCATCAATTTTTCAAAGCTTATTTCTGTACTGGAAATTAAATATTTTGCAATTAATCATATTTGGTAATACAAAATATGTGCATCTAGACCATTCAAGTGGATTACTCTCACTGTTTTAAGTGAGTTTGCTCTTTATGAATCTGTCTGGAAGATGAAATAAACTGTTTTAATATTATTTATTTTGTAAAATTGTAATACTGTTGAACTAGTGGCCAAAATATATTTATTATTCTTATGTTAACATTGATAACCAGTTACAGTTAATTAAAAATATTCTTTGCATTGTTACTAGTACTATATACTAGTATCTGGATTTCAACAAGAAAACATACAATTATGATAAAACTTAAGCACATTTTTTATTATATGTGTCCAGATTTCTAAAAACAAACAAATATGAATAATATACATAAGCTCTCATCAAATTAAGATTTTATTGTGTACACTACAGATTCCAAAAATTATATCATCTATTGCAGCAATGTAAGAACAATATCATTTTGAATGCCTGAAATTTTTGAGTTCCACTTATTTTCTTCTCACTTGAAGTTGAATGAGACTTGTTTTTGTAATCAATGTAGCCATTTTGTTACCTCTATTTGGCAAATAAAAGGATTCTTAAGTAAGGCAATCACAAGCTCAATTATGATGAACTGTTGAAATATCTTTTCAGACTCATGTAGTGAAGAGTTAAAATCACTGTCACATACTACTCTTCATAACTGGCAAATATACAAGAGACTTAGTATGTGACTTCCAAAAGATCAATTTTGTTTGAAGGTGTTGACAAAACCTAAAATGGGTGACATGAAGCTGGATGGAACAACCTACATCTGCACTACTTTTCACACCTCATTGCGGGTGCAAGTGAATGCCATGGCACCCACAGGCACACTATTGAGATCCACTGATGTAGAGGTCTGACTCATACTTTTGTTAAAACACATCTTATTTTTGCTTGGGGGCATCATTCCAATTCTTTGTTTATATGCTTTTCAACTCTCACAAATAGTTAAAACTATAGTATAAGCATAGCAGGTAAATATTTTGTTGCACATCCCAGAAATGTTGAATGTTCTTGAGGTACTAATGAAGAAAAAATGCTAACTCTGACAGGCATGATTTTTTTCTTGGCAACAGCATGTCTTGATATATTACAGACAAATGTAGCAGAAACAACAATTTGTCCACAACATAAATTCCAAAATTCACAACCTCAACTAACTAGTTATGAAAAACTGTGGAACATAAGATGAAAACTTACACTACTCTTTTTAAAAATGTTCAATGAGAAATCAGGCAGAGTTGTCTGTTCATCAACTTCATGGAATCATGTAAATACTCTTCTGATCAGAAATATTACTGATTTCCTTTGGTTCTGCTTATAAATTAAAAATATTAACTTACACATACACTCGCATATGTACATATGATTTTTTCTTCATTAAGGATACAAAGTTTTAAAATTCAAAACTCGGAAAATACACAAACAATCAATTATAATAACTTTTACTTGTTTTAGCAACTTATACAAAGTTATAGTAAGGAAAAATATTTCTGTAAAATAAAATTAAATGTTATCTCCTCTGTTAGTGTTATGTACATTAACTGTATGAAATTTATTTAGTAAACTAGTAATAGTAATAATATAAACACATTCTGTGTTTCATTGTCTTTTTGGTTGAATTTTTAAAAAAAGTTCTGCAGCCAAAAGGGTTAATCTTCTAGATAAATGGTGGGTTTAATTAGTTTTATTCTGCTAATGCTATATCACAAAGGATGTAGTAAACTGATTAAATTTTCTAAACTTTCTGCACCTTGGTCAATGATACCCAGATTTAAGAGAGCAAGGGAAAGAATTCTTAAGACCTCCAAGGACCAGTCGGCTACAAGCACAGCTGATCTTTGATGTTCACTGTCAATTAATTAAAAACATTTATTTTAGTTAACTTATAAGAAATATCAAATTAACTATGTGTAACATTTAAGCAACATATGAACAATATTGCAGTTTCAAAGTAACTGTCTGATGTGAATGTCACTGCAATATAACTTTATCACTGGCATAATATATTTAAAATGTACCGGTAAGTCCAAATCAACTTATCAAGGGAGTGTACTGCAAGGTTTGGGATAAAAAGTTCATAAAAGCATAATTTTGAATTTCACATGATGTAAATATGAATATTGAAAGTGAAAAGTGTTTGCCTTTGGAAAAAAGCACTAAATGTCAAAACTGTATAACTCGTTACCTGTGTTTTACCAACTGCCGTCTTGCCTGCCACCTCACACATCTCTCCCACAAAGAGTCCCCCATCAAGCAATTTGTCCAAACTGCAGGAGTATCACAAAAGTCAAAGTTTATATCTTAATATGTTGCTAGTCAGTACTACTACTAGTCTATTAGTATTACAAATTCAAGCAAGCTTGTTACACATTATATCACTATTCAATCATGGCATCACTATTAATAAAACAGTGGAATAAAACTGGGTAAAATGTCTTCATTTAAATGGGTTTCACCATTGCAAATTTTGTTCATTATATTCGAGTGACTAGATTGTAGTTCAGACCTTGGAAATCCAGTGGGCAGAATGGCAAGGTCGACCAAGGCATTGTTATATAAGTTTAACGCCGGCACAGGGAATGCTGAATATTGGGCTAACAACACTCGGCGAATCGAAACAAGGTCCTGTAGCAAATATTCCAAATAAAGGTTAAAGCTACAGCAGATACATGTGAATAATGGATATGATAGACATAAAGCAGCTAAACAAGAGATATTATATGCATTGCTGTAAACCAATGGTGATATTAACATTAAAAATCTAATATTCCCAGCAAAGTTAATAGTTTGTTTCTTCTTGAAATTCAGCTGTTAACTATAAATATGCCTTTTAACTTAATTTTTTTTTTAAATCATTCAATGTTCAAATATGTGTGCATACACATATAAAAATCATGTACATGCACGACTAATATGATGACCTTGTAAGGAATGGCACATGTTTTGGACAGATCTTCTAAATCTGCACTAACAAAATCAGTGACTGTACAAATGCCTGCCATTCGAAGAACTAACAGTGCTGACTCCGTCATTGCTTTGCACACTCCCTGCCTAAGGGCAGACATCTTGATTGATTTAGTGATCCGATTTACTCAAATTTGACATGTATATGCAAAGTCATGTTCGAGTAAGACTTTTTTACGCCCTCTTTTCGAAGATTGTCCGTAGGAAATTATTCAGATTAAATCTCCCGCTCGACAATGACACCAACCCCAATATGTATATTCGCATACGGTTCAAATCTAAATGTGGAGCACAGAGAACTCTGTATTTTAGACACCCCAACCTGTTCATTGATAACTTCCTTACATTCTCTTTCAACCATAGATTTTGAGCCGTGTACAATTAGTTAATCACACGTAGATTTCTATACAAATTGGAAGGAATTCTGAACAAGATTAAACAACATAATTATATCAATAAATCACTGTTATAAAGGACTGGTATAACCAGTGTTGGCAAAATGCAGTAACAGTGAATAGTCTGCTATAGTTAACTTTCAACCCGCCACCTCACCTCGTTGATTTCTTTTATCGCACGAATCGCAGTAGTAGTAGTTCCGTTAACTTCTGCTCCACAGGAATTGAGTGAAAACTTTTTATCTTCTTTAGATGTTATCGGTTTTTGTTTGATTCCTGTGGAGCCTTCCTCCCTTCTCTGCTTTCTGGGGGAGGGGAGGGTAGTTAGAGGGGTGTGCTGTTGGCTGTTTTGGTTCATTGGTGTTTTCATCTCGCTGTGACTGTTGTAGGTCCTCTTTTAAAAAAATATTATAATTGTAGCTTTTGCTCTTGCCTTTTTGTTGGTTTCTTTCTTTCTTTCTTTTTTTTTTTTTAAGAGGAGATGGGGTATGTTTACGTGAGGAGTGTGCTGGGTGATAGAAGTGTAAGCTCTTTTGGGGTGTAGTAATATTTGTGTGGTTGTTTGTGACTTTTCATCCTTATATATTCTCGGTCTTGAATAGTTTCTGCGAGGACTTTCTTTTCTTAGTTGACTCTGAAGAGGGCTGACGGTCACGAAACCTTAAACCTGACGTGAAATAAGCTGCCGGCAATATATTTGTGTTCCGATTTTTGCTGTCTGTGGTAACACCTGAGAGTTCTAAGCGGAAGTGATATGTTGTTTTGTTTAGTGTAAATTGTGAGCATATTTTTTATGTTTCTTTGCTTTGTGTAGCGGAAGGATTTGATTAAGTCTGAGCTAGTTTGGCAATGTCATTCTCTGGCGTTGGTGAGGCTTGGAACCCACAGACATCTTGCCTGTATGTTTCGGAACGTATTTTCTTAGAATGTTATGTGTGTGTTTTTGTTTCGGAACGTATATACTTAGAATGTTGTGTGTGTGTCTTTGTCTCGGAATGTATGTACTTAGAATGTTGTGTGTGTGTGTATTTGTCTCGGAACGTATGTTGTCTGTTTTTACCTTGCAGTTTTTGTAGTTGGAATTTTGTCTGTTTTGTTTTGCAGTTTTTGTATTCGAAATGTTGTTTGTGTATTTGTCTGACAGTGTTTATAGTTGGAATGTTGTCTCTGTTTTTGTAGTTGTTTGTACTTGGAATGTTGAGGTGTTCGAGTGTTATTGCATGTTTTCTAATTCTACCTGCCGTTTTTAGATTCGTCCGTGTACATGATGGTTTGGATAGTGTGTGTGTAAATACTCTCTCTTTTTTTATCCGTATGTATGCATGTGATGGTGGTCTGAACAGTGTGTGTTCTGGTTCTATCTGTCATTTGGGAATACGTCACTAAGAGTGGTGTTTGAATAGTGTATGTTCTAGTATTATCTGTTGTATTTGAGCTGTGTTTTGTGCCTTTAGTGTCACTTAGTAATGTTGTATTTGAGCTGTGTTTTATGCCTTTAGTGTCACTTAGTGATGTTGTGTCTATGTTGGTGCTTGTTGGTGGGTTATGAGGTAGAATGGATTTGTATGTTCAGGTCTATTAGTTGTAATTTTCTTATCATTTGCTTGGCGTTTTGTATTGATTGTAATGATTTATCTATTTCTTCTGCTATTCGTAATCTCGTTTTCTTTCTACATCTCTGTGTGTGTGTGTGTGTGTGTGTGTGTGTTTCCCATATGGTCTTGTGTTTGGGTTAGGGTTAGGGTCAGTGGCTATTATGACGCGGAAACTCTCATCGCACTTGTGGACTCCAACGGGCTCATACTTTTTTTTTTTTTCACGGATTGCAGGACTAAGGGAGGTAAACGTCAGCTAACTCTACTCCTTTATCAGGGCGGGGAAAACAGGATGGCTTACATCTTACCACCAATCTTGCCATGCCTTTCCCCGGGGAAAAGCAACACGAGATTGCTCAGTACAAGTATGCTGGTAAAATAGAGACTGGTGGTACATATAGATCCCGACATTTATGGGTGTCATCGGGGTGCTTGAAAATCGAAACCAGTCAAGAAATGCTGCAAATATATTGGAGTGCAACAATCCTCACAGTCTTTTGCACAACGAATCGGACTCGTATTTCAGGCAAATTACACCGTTGTTGTATTTCATCAATGGAAACCTACAAATAATAGAAACGTTACTATGAAAGAGATCCAAACCAAGCCAACTACAATCGAACAAGGGACCCAGGCAAACATCAAACCACCAACAACGAAAAAAGGGGCCCAAACAATCATCAAGACTACCTGCGAAAAGGAGATGAATACTCAAATAATATGGAAAATTCCTCCAAAAATGAAAACGAACACAACACAGACTCTCGACCGGAAAAAAACAACAAAACAGTATTTTTTTTCCACAAACTACGCCTACCATGATTAAAGAAAATAAAAGTTAAAAAAACAACTACTACTACAGCAGAAAAGGAAATGCAGACAACAACCACAACCAAAAGAGAAGAAAAGAAGGAAGAACAGAAAATAGCGAACACACTGACGGCAATAACAAACAAAAAAACCCAACAAAAATCATACAAACTGATCAGACTTCACCAAGCAAATCGACATACCAACTGAAACTGAGGCGACACAACGAGAGAATTCTTGAGACTCCACCTCTCTCACCCCTGCCAGTGACGCCACCCAGAGTATCATCGACGGCGACAACATCAACTGTCGACATTGAGAATTTTTCAAAAAAGGCACAACGGTGTTGGAGGATACCCCTCTACCACTACTGACAGCAACAACACCAACAACAGAACCATCAACAGAAACGAGGGCCCAACATAAAGAAAGAGAAATAGACCGCCACAACACATCATGCATGACACGAGAGAGCAATAACAGCGCCAACAACAAGAGCCACAACAATGGCCGCAACATGATTATGCTTATTTTAGACTGATATTATTTATTTTATAGAATTATATTTACTTTTGACTGATCAGAAGTTTGAATTTGGTGATCCTGATGTAATACTCTAGTTGGTTGTTAGGGTAGTAGCTAATTAGTAATTAGGGAGTGTTTATGCATTTGTGTGTTAGCTGTTAAAAGCAGCATCTAATTAGAAACTGTGTGTGTGTGTGAGCTGATAGAAGCAGTAGTTAATTAGAAATTAAGAATTGTGAGTGTGAGAGAGTATGGGTATATGTGTGTTAGTTGTCAGTAGTAGATAAATAGTTAATTAGGGAGTATGTACGTATGTGTGTTTTAGCTGTGAGAAGCAGTAGCTAATTAGAAATTGCATGTGTGTGTGTGTGTGTGTGTGTGTGTGTGCGCGCGCGCGCGTGTGCTATGAGAGGCAGTAGCGAATTAAAAATTAGGAAGTGTACGTGTGTGTGTTAGTTGTTAAGAGTAGTAGATTAGGGGAGTGTGTGTGCGTGTTAGCTGTTAAGGATAATAACTAACTATGTGTTTGCATATTTGTTAGCTTTTTGGGGGTAATAGCTAATTAGTAATTAGAGAGTTTGTATGTGTGTGTTAAGTGACCGTTATTTGTTTCACGTTTCGATATTTCGGGTAACATCTCTTGACTTGGAAATTTGTCAATTTTCCCATTGCGTGAAAAACAATATTTCAAGTGGAATTGGAGCTTGATGCTCAGCTATTTTATTTTCTCTTTTATATGAATCTTTTTCCTGGGTGTCCGACGCTTTGCCAATAGATCCAGGCAGGAATTTAATCTTGACATTTAGAAGCAATTACGTCCATTTGCCATAGGCCAGGGGACGGGCAGGGTCTGTGCGTACTAAAAGGGTTGTGAGAGTTGCGGTTCGCCCTGGATGATAGTCAAATAATTTTTGGGCTGCACTCTCTCTCTCTCTGTTTGTATGTGTGTATGTAGGGGATGGGGTGGAGTGCCTTTCTATGGGTGGGTAAAGGGAAGGATCCGCCCCGGGTTCCAAAATACGTTAGTCGATATTTCTGATATTGTGCCAAGATGTTATTTTAATGTCAGACAATGGTTTTGATGTGCCAGGTTGTGATTTTGATGTATCAGGTTGTGAGTTTAATATTGTTACAAGATATGTTTTTGATATTGTGAGTTTAATATTGTTACAAGATATGTTTTTGATATCATGTCAAGCTGTGATTTGATATTGTTTCAGATAATATTTTTGAGGTTGTTTCAGTTTGATTTTGATGTGTGATTAGCTGCATTTGTGATATGCCAGACTGATTTTGATGTGTTTGGCTGTATTTGTGATTGATTTTGATGTGATTAGCTGTATGTGTGATTGGCTGAGTTTGTGATGTCAGATTGATTTTGATGTGCTTGGCTGTATTTTGTCAGGCTGCAATAAACCTCCGAAAACCGATATTCATACTTCAGTGATTCGCTCAAAATTGAGCGCACACACACATCAAACACACACATACAAAAACGAAACACACACAATCAACATGTCAGTCAATCTGAAAAAAAAATTGATCGAATAATTTGTGCTCTCAATAAACTATATATCACAATCCGTGCTCACAATAAACCATAAACCACTTTGTGCTCTCAATAAACTATATATCACAATCCGTGCTCACAATAAACCATAAACCACTTTGTGCTCTCAATAAACTATATATCACAATCCGTGCTCACAATAAACCATAAACCACTTTGTGCTCTCAATAAACTATATATCACAATCCGTGCTCACAATAAACCATAAACCACTTTGTGATCTCAATATATATCACAGTCCGTGCTCACAATAAATCATAAACACTTTGTGCTCTCAATAAACTATATATCACAATCCGTGCACACAGTACATCATAAACCACAATTCATGCTCAAATAAATCATACATCACCGGATATGCCCCAATATCTTAAGCACATTGCATACTCATACATTACCTTGCATGTTACACTAAACCATAAACCACAGTTGAATCTCAAAGTAAGTCATAGTTTACGCTCATAATAAATCATAAACCACTATTCATGCTCACAATTAATTATATAGCACTTTTGACGTCATTAACTGTGTACTGCAATTTCCCACCAGCTTACTGGTTGCCGGTTTATGAGCAAAGGTAACAGATTACACTAGTAACCATGCACGTATATAAAACGATAGTGTAGCCTCACCATACAGTAGTGTTGTCAATACTTGTTACAACGCTAATACACTGTATCTAGGAATTTTAATAAAAGTATTGAATAAGAATGCTAGTCATAAACATTGAAGTACAACACAAATATCAAACACACCGAGTTAGGAAACCACCACCTTTCTAATGCCAGCATCGAGTTACACAGCAACAGTCACAGTAGAGTTACAACACTGATACCAATAACAAGTAATACTGCTGATACCAACTTACACCTTTTTTCAACATTAACACCAACACTGAGTTACAACACTTATGTACAACAACATTAACGTATCACAACATTAACACCAATATTGAGTTTCAATGCATATAGCAAAATCTGTTGCAACATTAATGTATCACATTAACACCAACAATGAGCTACAACACTTATGTACAACAGCATTAACTATTTTTTTCAAAGCTGGGCACATCAGGCCTACACTTATCTAATTCCAAGAACTTGCAAATTCTGTTACAGACTGGGTGGACATGCTCCCAGAAAGCACGCATGCCTTTTTCTTGGAGGTCACAGGGTGAAAATTTGGTGCTGTTCCTCGTGTGGAACACTGGGTCAGTCAGGTACACGACCCCTTTTCCGTCGCTAGGCAACCAGCCCTGAAGGTCAACTATCATCAGTCGCCCATCGGTGACCTTGTAAGAGAAGTGCGACAAGGCAGTTGCGACCTCGACACCCCTCTCGTCCTTGACTTTGGACGACACGAAGCGGAGGTTGTTGGTCAGTTTTTCAAAGCTGCCTTGAAGGAAAGGCTCCACGTTGATCCAGTCGAAGACCTGTTATTTTTTTTTTACAGTTAACTCATCTTTATCCATGATAAACTGGCTAAACTGCTCTCTAATAATTTATTAACAGTACACTGAAATCTGTATTAGTTTAAGAGAAATGAAGTGTGAAGTTATTAAAAGAAACAGCACACTGAAATCTGTATTAGTTTAAGAGAAATGAAGTGTAAACTTATTAAAAGAAACAGCACACTGAAATCTATATTAGTTTAAGAGAAATGAAGTGTGAAGTTATTAAAAGAAACAGCACACTGAAATCTATATTAGTTTAAGAGAAATCAAGTGTAAAGTTATTAAAAGAAACAGCACACTGAAATCTGTATTAGTTTCTGAGAAATGAAGTGTGTAGAACACTAACACAACACAATGACCAGTTAGTGGAAATTGTTTGCAAAATTTTTATCTCCAAAAGACTTTGATGCCTTCCAATGTTGACTGATTAATTGATGCTATTCAAAATGTGAAATTATTCTCTACTGGTCAATACACAGAATACATCACTGACAAATGATTTGTTATTCCAGAAATTAATGTGCAAAAGGTGGGTATTCTATAGAACACTATATGGATATTCTACAGAACACTAGTCATAGAGAATTTATGAATATAATTTGATTAACAATGTGATTTTTCTCAGGACAACTCTTGATACTGGAGCTGGTAATTCTTATAATGAAAAACCCTACCAAGCTCAGAAAAGGTGAAAACTTTCTTCATGAATTTCAATTCTAAATGAAAACTTCAAGGCATGAAAATTCACCTTATGCTTGCAATATTTTAATTTAAAATTAAAAAACCCTACAGTTTAAATACTGTAAACCATTTTTCCAAGGTATTTCAGTAAACAATTCTGCAGGGATACAGTTATATACAGGTCACTTGCAATCTAGTATTATAATGTGCAGGTAAACTGAAGCTATATTACTAACTAGTAAAGTTATGAGGTCTGAAAATAATTTTGTAATATGTATTAAGTATTTGTCAGTGTCTGTGCTTATGCTTGTTGATATGTGCAGCCGAAGTCTGTTGGTTTGACAGAAAATAAAATAAGATTATTATTAACAGTTTATTGACCATTTTAAACATGTGAAAGAAATTAGCTTTCTGACTACTCATAGAAATGAACTGCTATTACTTGTCTAGTTTTAAACAGAAGAACAAAAAGATGAAAAAAGTACAAACCAAGACAGCAAAAGAGAAGTCCACAGCCAGCTGTTTGAGCCGTAGTCCAACTTGCTCTAACAGAGCCAGACCTTTAGAGATACACATACAATTAATTTAATGACAATTTTGGTCATAGTCTTAGAGATACACATACAGTTAATTTAATGACAATTCTGGTCATAGTCTTACGATACACACACAGTTAATTTAATGACAATTTTTGTCATAGTCTTAAGAGATACACATACAGTTAATTTAATGACAATTTTTGCCATAGTCTAACTTGTTCTAATACAGTCAGACCTCTAAAAATACATATACATTTAATTAAATGACAATTTTTGCAACAAAGTTAAGAAATAAATGATTAAATTAAAAATTAAAAGAACTATAACAGAACCCTAACTAGGGAAACAGTACAGTATTAGGAACTTTAACAGTTCTGGTCATATTAACAAATTTTTATTTACTCATTTGTTTGGGTTTTTATATTTTTGTTTCGTTTTGTTTCCAACTTACAGAGAAATTAAACAATGAAATTAAGACATTAAAGGAACATAATCCCCATTATAAACTATTAAGTGCTCAACTTTGGATAGCTGGTTAAAAGCGGTGTCATCAGCAAATAAACCTATTAATGTAGATGTCTGCAGATAGATTGTTACCTCCTTTGTCTTTACACCTATCTCTTGTTATAAAGAGTTTTAAATGGTGACTGAACAACCACCCTAACCCTATTTAACTCACTGTAAGGCAAGAACAGAATGACAGTTCATTAAAAATGCTTTTAACCGGTGAGGATAGGATTAAGTTTGGTAAAATATGATACTGGACTAAGAGACATACTAAATTCATCAAGATAAAATTTAATTTATGACCTATATCAATCAAAACCAACAATTAAAGTGGGGCAAGATGAAATTTAATTTATGACCTATATCAATCAAAACTACCAATTAAAGTGGAGCAACATGAAATTTAGTTTGTGATCCTCTATCAATCAAAATCAATTAAAAGACTGACTTGTCTGTCCGGATCAGATTCAATTTGATTTTCTCAGAAAAGAACTGTTGGGAACCAAAGAGAAAATTATTTTTTCTACCAAAACACAGTTCTTGAATGAAATTGTACTTTTTATCTTTTCACATATTGTGACAGGTTAGGGTGCTATAATTACCTTAACACTCCTTCAATTATAAGTGACTTGATATTTTCATTACTTACTGTCCATTTGCTGACCACCAAGCACTGGGTAAAAGACAGCCGCAATATTATCAACCACAAGCAACTTCACATTATAATACAACCCCGATGTCTGAAATCAATATACTGTACATTGAAACATAACAAGTGAATGTAAACTCTGGAAAACAATAAAGTGAACAAACACATGAGTAATCAAAACAAGAGTCCATGAATGTAGTGAAATGAACACAAGAAAACAATTAAGTGAACATGAACACAGGATTACACAAGTGCCTGTGACTGCAGTAAGTGATACAAATGAATAAAATGGTGAAACAATAAACAGGAAAAACAAGTAACAATACATGTGCACATGAATGCAGTGACACGACACAAGTGAACATGAACACAAGAAAACATTAAACAGGAAAAAGAGGAAGTAATCAAAAAAAACAAGTGAACTGTAATGTAAGTAAACAACAACACGACAAAATAATAAATAAACTTGAAAATGGGCTACAAATAGAATGTCACTGTCCAATGAAGCGAGCATAGTAAAATGACAAACAACATTCTCTGTAACTAGTGTAAAACACATCATTGAGTTGACATTTTCCTGTGTAGTAGTATTTGCTCAAATTTTAAAAAATAAAAACAACACAACTGTTTTCATTTGTAGTTGAGATATTTGATAAAATTTGTTTAAAATTTATAAACCAGCAATATATTCATACATGAACATGAAATAAGACTTCAGGATTAATATAGAAAATGTAATTATCAATAAATATAAAAAAAGAAATTAGTAAAATATCAAAATTGCACAAAAGTACAAAATCCACAACTGTACCTCTGATTTAAGAGATGTTGCAATCATATCTAGAGCAGAGAACAATGAGTACACATCGTTAACAGCCAAGTATTTTATCCGAGACAGGAACTCTTCAGCAGATTGCTATGGCAGAAATGTTGGAAGTCATGGTAAAGAAAACCCACTCAATAATCATGAAAACACGAGCTAGAAAGATTAATCAATAGTGCAGGATAAGGCCACACAAAAGTGTGTCTGCTTGTGTGTATGTTTCGAGTCGTTGCAAGTTATGTGTATTTGTATGGGTGTCTGCTTGTGTGTATGTTTCGAGTTGTTTGCGAGTTATGTGTATTTGTATGGGTGATTAAAAAGAAAGATGCAGAATGCATGAAAATGGCAATCATTTGTGTTTGGGTGATGAAAGAACTCAGAATGATACAGAACACACAATGATGACATTATTTTGGAAATACATGTATATTCATTTGGTTAAGGATGAAAAAAAATTCAGAAAATTATAGAATGCATTACCCATTAGGGATTAATTGTGTGTAATATTTATGCTCAGGTGAAAGAAAAAAGTCAGAAACATTATGCTGAATGCAGTCCAGCTAGCCACTACTTATGAAGTTTATTTTTTTTTTACATATCTTGAAACCATTATCTCCCCATAAGATCTCTCATTTCCCCAGAAGATCACAGTTAAAATATTATGGATTTGAAAGAAGAGAAATTCAATAAGAAACTCACATCACCACCTGGAAATAAATCCAAGAGTCTCTCAGCGCAAAAGGAAGCACTAGTGTCCATGTACACTACGTTTAGTTTCGAATGGGAGCTGGCTATTTTGGTGGCACAGCGAAAACATACCTAAATGCACATTTTAAAATAAGAATTAAGATATGAGAAAATCACTGAACAATAAAGATATAGCACTGACAAAAACAATAGCAATGACAAATACAGATTTAATACTGATAAAAACAATGTATTATTAGTGTAATATGAAAAAAATCATTGACAAACACCGATAAAGCACTAAAGGAATGTTTCATTCAGATATTAGAAAATCATTGACAAATACCGATAAAGCATTAAAGGAATGTTTCATTCAGATATTAGAAAATCATTGACAAATATCAATAAAGCACTTAAGGAATGTTTCATTCATAAGATATGAGAAATCATTGACAAATACTGATAAAACACTAAAGGAATGTTTCATTCATAAGATATGAGAAATCATTGACAAATACTGATAAAACACTAAAGGAATGTTTTATTCATAAGATATGAGAAATCATTGACAAATACTGATAAAACACTAAAGGAATGTTTTATTCATAAGATATGAGAAATCATTGACAAATACTGATAAAACACTAAAGGAATGTTTTATTCATAAGATATGAGAAATCACTGACAAATACTGATAAAACACTAAAGGAATGTTTTATTTATAAGATATGAGAAATCATTGACAAATACTGATAAAACACTAAAGGAATGTTTTATTTATAAGATATGAGAAATCATTGACAAATTCTGATAAAGCACTAAAGGAATGTTTCATTCATAAGATATGAGAAAATCACTGACAAATGCTAATACAGATTGACAAAAGCAATATCTCATTAGCACTTGTGCCTCATGCTTTCGCATACTTCAACAAAAATATGGAAGGCAAAGCATTTAGTCATTTTCCTGTTTGCCATGTGGTCTCAAGAGTGAAGTCTTACACATAACAATACTTGCTATTTTACTACAGGATGTATTTGTCCTATGGTATGCTAGGTAGGTCAGTGGTTCCCAACCTGCTTGTGGCCAAGAGCCCATTCAAATTTTTGGAAGAGTTTGGCAGGCGCCATCAATTTTTCAAAGCTTATTTCTGTACTGGAAATTAAATATTTTGCAATTAATCATATTTGGTAATACAAAATATGTGCATCTAGACCATTCAAGTGGATTACTCTCACTGTTTTAAGTGAGTTTGCTCTTTATGAATCTGTCTGGAAGATGAAATAAACTGTTTTAATATTATTTATTTTGTAAAATTGTAATACTGTTGAACTAGTGGCCAAAATATATTTATTATTCTTATGTTAACATTGATAACCAGTTACAGTTAATTAAAAATATTCTTTGCATTGTTACTAGTACTATATACTAGTATCTGGATTTCAACAAGAAAACATACAATTATGATAAAACTTAAGCACATTTTTTATTATATGTGTCCAGATTTCTAAAAACAAACAAATATGAATAATATACATAAGCTCTCATCAAATTAAGATTTTATTGTGTACACTACAGATTCCAAAAATTATATCATCTATTGCAGCAATGTAAGAACAATATCATTTTGAATGCCTGAAATTTTTGAGTTCCACTTATTTTCTTCTCACTTGAAGTTGAATGAGACTTGTTTTTGTAATCAATGTAGCCATTTTGTTACCTCTATTTGGCAAATAAAAGGATTCTTAAGTAAGGCAATCACAAGCTCAATTATGATGAACTGTTGAAATATCTTTTCAGACTCATGTAGTGAAGAGTTAAAATCACTGTCACATACTACTCTTCATAACTGGCAAATATACAAGAGACTTAGTATGTGACTTCCAAAAGATCAATTTTGTTTGAAGGTGTTGACAAAACCTAAAATGGGTGACATGAAGCTGGATGGAACAACCTACATCTGCACTACTTTTCACACCTCATTGCGGGTGCAAGTGAATGCCATGGCACCCACAGGCACACTATTGAGATCCACTGATGTAGAGGTCTGACTCATACTTTTGTTAAAACACATCTTATTTTTGCTTGGGGGCATCATTCCAATTCTTTGTTTATATGCTTTTCAACTCTCACAAATAGTTAAAACTATAGTATAAGCATAGCAGGTAAATATTTTGTTGCACATCCCAGAAATGTTGAATGTTCTTGAGGTACTAATGAAGAAAAAATGCTAACTCTGACAGGCATGATTTTTTTCTTGGCAACAGCATGTCTTGATATATTACAGACAAATGTAGCAGAAACAACAATTTGTCCACAACATAAATTCCAAAATTCACAACCTCAACTAACTAGTTATGAAAAACTGTGGAACATAAGATGAAAACTTACACTACTCTTTTTAAAAATGTTCAATGAGAAATCAGGCAGAGTTGTCTGTTCATCAACTTCATGGAATCATGTAAATACTCTTCTGATCAGAAATATTACTGATTTCCTTTGGTTCTGCTTATAAATTAAAAATATTAACTTACACATACACTCGCATATGTACATATGATTTTTTCTTCATTAAGGATACAAAGTTTTAAAATTCAAAACTCGGAAAATACACAAACAATCAATTATAATAACTTTTACTTGTTTTAGCAACTTATACAAAGTTATAGTAAGGAAAAATATTTCTGTAAAATAAAATTAAATGTTATCTCCTCTGTTAGTGTTATGTACATTAACTGTATGAAATTTATTTAGTAAACTAGTAATAGTAATAATATAAACACATTCTGTGTTTCATTGTCTTTTTGGTTGAATTTTTAAAAAAAGTTCTGCAGCCAAAAGGGTTAATCTTCTAGATAAATGGTGGGTTTAATTAGTTTTATTCTGCTAATGCTATATCACAAAGGATGTAGTAAACTGATTAAATTTTCTAAACTTTCTGCACCTTGGTCAATGATACCCAGATTTAAGAGAGCAAGGGAAAGAATTCTTAAGACCTCCAAGGACCAGTCGGCTACAAGCACAGCTGATCTTTGATGTTCACTGTCAATTAATTAAAAACATTTATTTTAGTTAACTTATAAGAAATATCAAATTAACTATGTGTAACATTTAAGCAACATATGAACAATATTGCAGTTTCAAAGTAACTGTCTGATGTGAATGTCACTGCAATATAACTTTATCACTGGCATAATATATTTAAAATGTACCGGTAAGTCCAAATCAACTTATCAAGGGAGTGTACTGCAAGGTTTGGGATAAAAAGTTCATAAAAGCATAATTTTGAATTTCACATGATGTAAATATGAATATTGAAAGTGAAAAGTGTTTGCCTTTGGAAAAAAGCACTAAATGTCAAAACTGTATAACTCGTTACCTGTGTTTTACCAACTGCCGTCTTGCCTGCCACCTCACACATCTCTCCCACAAAGAGTCCCCCATCAAGCAATTTGTCCAAACTGCAGGAGTATCACAAAAGTCAAAGTTTATATCTTAATATGTTGCTAGTCAGTACTACTACTAGTCTATTAGTATTACAAATTCAAGCAAGCTTGTTACACATTATATCACTATTCAATCATGGCATCACTATTAATAAAACAGTGGAATAAAACTGGGTAAAATGTCTTCATTTAAATGGGTTTCACCATTGCAAATTTTGTTCATTATATTCGAGTGACTAGATTGTAGTTCAGACCTTGGAAATCCAGTGGGCAGAATGGCAAGGTCGACCAAGGCATTGTTATATAAGTTTAACGCCGGCACAGGGAATGCTGAATATTGGGCTAACAACACTCGGCGAATCGAAACAAGGTCCTGTAGCAAATATTCCAAATAAAGGTTAAAGCTACAGCAGATACATGTGAATAATGGATATGATAGACATAAAGCAGCTAAACAAGAGATATTATATGCATTGCTGTAAACCAATGGTGATATTAACATTAAAAATCTAATATTCCCAGCAAAGTTAATAGTTTGTTTCTTCTTGAAATTCAGCTGTTAACTATAAATATGCCTTTTAACTTAATTTTTTTTTTAAATCATTCAATGTTCAAATATGTGTGCATACACATATAAAAATCATGTACATGCACGACTAATATGATGACCTTGTAAGGAATGGCACATGTTTTGGACAGATCTTCTAAATCTGCACTAACAAAATCAGTGACTGTACAAATGCCCGCCATTCGAAGAACTAACAGTGCTGACTCCGTCATTGCTTTGCACACTCCCTGCCTAAGGGCAGACATCTTGATTGATTTAGTGATCCGATTTACTCAAATTTGACATGTATATGCAAAGTCATGTTCGAGTAAGACTTTTTTACGCCCTCTTTTCGAAGATTGTCCGTAGGAAATTATTCAGATTAAATCTCCCGCTCGACAATGACACCAACCCCAATATGTATATTCGCATACGGTTCAAATCTAAATGTGGAGCACAGAGAACTCTGTATTTTAGACACCCCAACCTGTTCATTGATAACTTCCTTACATTCTCTTTCAACCATAGATTTTGAGCCGTGTACAATTAGTTAATCACACGTAGATTTCTATACAAATTGGAAGGAATTCTGAACAAGATTAAACAACATAATTATATCAATAAATCACTGTTATAAAGGACTGGTATAACCAGTGTTGGCAAAATGCAGTAACAGTGAATAGTCTGCTATAGTTAACTTTCAACCCGCCACCTCACCTCGTTGATTTCTTTTATCGCACGAATCGCAGTAGTAGTAGTTCCGTTAACTTCTGCTCCACAGGAATTGAGTGAAAACTTTTTATCTTCTTTAGATGTTATCGGTTTTTGTTTGATTCCTGTGGAGCCTTCCTCCCTTCTCTGCTTTCTGGGGGAGGGGAGGGTAGTTAGAGGGGTGTGCTGTTGGCTGTTTTGGTTCATTGGTGTTTTCATCTCGCTGTGACTGTTGTAGGTCCTCTTTTAAAAAAATATTATAATTGTAGCTTTTGCTCTTGCCTTTTTGTTGGTTTCTTTCTTTCTTTCTTTTTTTTTTTTTAAGAGGAGATGGGGTATGTTTACGTGAGGAGTGTGCTGGGTGATAGAAGTGTAAGCTCTTTTGGGGTGTAGTAATATTTGTGTGGTTGTTTGTGACTTTTCATCCTTATATATTCTCGGTCTTGAATAGTTTCTGCGAGGACTTTCTTTTCTTAGTTGACTCTGAAGAGGGCTGACGGTCACGAAACCTTAAACCTGACGTGAAATAAGCTGCCGGCAATATATTTGTGTTCCGATTTTTGCTGTCTGTGGTAACACCTGAGAGTTCTAAGCGGAAGTGATATGTTGTTTTGTTTAGTGTAAATTGTGAGCATATTTTTTATGTTTCTTTGCTTTGTGTAGCGGAAGGATTTGATTAAGTCTGAGCTAGTTTGGCAATGTCATTCTCTGGCGTTGGTGAGGCTTGGAACCCACAGACATCTTGCCTGTATGTTTCGGAACGTATTTTCTTAGAATGTTATGTGTGTGTTTTTGTTTCGGAACGTATATACTTAGAATGTTGTGTGTGTGTCTTTGTCTCGGAATGTATGTACTTAGAATGTTGTGTGTGTGTGTATTTGTCTCGGAACGTATGTTGTCTGTTTTTACCTTGCAGTTTTTGTAGTTGGAATTTTGTCTGTTTTGTTTTGCAGTTTTTGTATTCGAAATGTTGTTTGTGTATTTGTCTGACAGTGTTTATAGTTGGAATGTTGTCTCTGTTTTTGTAGTTGTTTGTACTTGGAATGTTGAGGTGTTCGAGTGTTATTGCATGTTTTCTAATTCTACCTGCCGTTTTTAGATTCGTCCGTGTACATGATGGTTTGGATAGTGTGTGTGTATGTGTGTGTAAATACTCTCTCTTTTTTTATCCGTATGTATGCATGTGATGGTGGTCTGAACAGTGTGTGTTCTGGTTCTATCTGTCATTTGGGAATACGTCACTAAGAGTGGTGTTTGAATAGTGTATGTTCTAGTATTATCTGTTGTATTTGAGCTGTGTTTTGTGCCTTTAGTGTCACTTAGTAATGTTGTATTTGAGCTGTGTTTTATGCCTTTAGTGTCACTTAGTGATGTTGTGTCTATGTTGGTGCTTGTTGGTGGGTTATGAGGTAGAATGGATTTGTATGTTCAGGTCTATTAGTTGTAATTTTCTTATCATTTGCTTGGCGTTTTGTATTGATTGTAATGATTTATCTATTTCTTCTGCTATTCGTAATCTCGTTTTCTTTCTACATCTCTGTGTGTGTGTGTGTGTGTGTGTGTGTGTTTCCCATATGGTCTTGTGTTTGGGTTAGGGTTAGGGTCAGTGGCTATTATGACGCGGAAACTCTCATCGCACTTGTGGACTCCAACGGGCTCATACTTTTTTTTTTTTTCACGGATTGCAGGACTAAGGGAGGTAAACGTCAGCTAACTCTACTCCTTTATCAGGGCGGGGAAAACAGGATGGCTTACATCTTACCACCAATCTTGCCATGCCTTTCCCCGGGGAAAAGCAACACGAGATTGCTCAGTACAAGTATGCTGGTAAAATAGAGACTGGTGGTACATATAGATCCCGACATTTATGGGTGTCATCGGGGTGCTTGAAAATCGAAACCAGTCAAGAAATGCTGCAAATATATTGGAGTGCAACAATCCTCACAGTCTTTTGCACAACGAATCGGACTCGTATTTCAGGCAAATTACACCGTTGTTGTATTTCATCAATGGAAACCTACAAATAATAGAAACGTTACTATGAAAGAGATCCAAACCAAGCCAACTACAATCGAACAAGGGACCCAGGCAAACATCAAACCACCAACAACGAAAAAAGGGGCCCAAACAATCATCAAGACTACCTGCGAAAAGGAGATGAATACTCAAATAATATGGAAAATTCCTCCAAAAATGAAAACGAACACAACACAGACTCTCGACCGGAAAAAAACAACAAAACAGTATTTTTTTTCCACAAACTACGCCTACCATGATTAAAGAAAATAAAAGTTAAAAAAACAACTACTACTACAGCAGAAAAGGAAATGCAGACAACAACCACAACCAAAAGAGAAGAAAAGAAGGAAGAACAGAAAATAGCGAACACACTGACGGCAATAACAAACAAAAAAACCCAACAAAAATCATACAAACTGATCAGACTTCACCAAGCAAATCGACATACCAACTGAAACTGAGGCGACACAACGAGAGAATTCTTGAGACTCCACCTCTCTCACCCCTGCCAGTGACGCCACCCAGAGTATCATCGACGGCGACAACATCAACTGTCGACATTGAGAATTTTTCAAAAAAGGCACAACGGTGTTGGAGGATACCCCTCTACCACTACTGACAGCAACAACACCAACAACAGAACCATCAACAGAAACGAGGGCCCAACATAAAGAAAGAGAAATAGACCGCCACAACACATCATGCATGACACGAGAGAGCAATAACAGCGCCAACAACAAGAGCCACAACAATGGCCGCAACATGATTATGCTTATTTTAGACTGATATTATTTATTTTATAGAATTATATTTACTTTTGACTGATCAGAAGTTTGAATTTGGTGATCCTGATGTAATACTCTAGTTGGTTGTTAGGGTAGTAGCTAATTAGTAATTAGGGAGTGTTTATGCATTTGTGTGTTAGCTGTTAAAAGCAGCATCTAATTAGAAACTGTGTGTGTGTGTGAGCTGATAGAAGCAGTAGTTAATTAGAAATTAAGAATTGTGAGTGTGAGAGAGTATGGGTATATGTGTGTTAGTTGTCAGTAGTAGATAAATAGTTAATTAGGGAGTATGTACGTATGTGTGTTTTAGCTGTGAGAAGCAGTAGCTAATTAGAAATTGCATGTGTGTGTGTGTGTGTGTGTGTGTGTGTGTGTGTGTGTGTGTGTGTGTGTGTGTGTGTGCGCGCGCGCGCGTGTGCTATGAGAGGCAGTAGCGAATTAAAAATTAGGAAGTGTACGTGTGTGTGTTAGTTGTTAAGAGTAGTAGATTAGGGGAGTGTGTGTGCGTGTTAGCTGTTAAGGATAATAACTAACTATGTGTTTGCATATTTGTTAGCTTTTTGGGGGTAATAGCTAATTAGTAATTAGAGAGTTTGTATGTGTGTGTTAAGTGACCGTTATTTGTTTCACGTTTCGATATTTCGGGTAACATCTCTTGACTTGGAAATTTGTCAATTTTCCCATTGCGTGAAAAACAATATTTCAAGTGGAATTGGAGCTTGATGCTCAGCTATTTTATTTTCTCTTTTATATGAATCTTTTTCCTGGGTGTCCGACGCTTTGCCAATAGATCCAGGCAGGAATTTAATCTTGACATTTAGAAGCAATTACGTCCATTTGCCATAGGCCAGGGGACGGGCAGGGTCTGTGCGTACTAAAAGGGTTGTGAGAGTTGCGGTTCGCCCTGGATGATAGTCAAATAATTTTTGGGCTGCACTCTCTCTCTCTCTGTTTGTATGTGTGTATGTAGGGGATGGGGTGGAGTGCCTTTCTATGGGTGGGTAAAGGGAAGGATCCGCCCCGGGTTCCAAAATACGTTAGTCGATATTTCTGATATTGTGCCAAGATGTTATTTTAATGTCAGACAATGGTTTTGATGTGCCAGGTTGTGATTTTGATGTATCAGGTTGTGAGTTTAATATTGTTACAAGATATGTTTTTGATATTGTGAGTTTAATATTGTTACAAGATATGTTTTTGATATCATGTCAAGCTGTGATTTGATATTGTTTCAGATAATATTTTTGAGGTTGTTTCAGTTTGATTTTGATGTGTGATTAGCTGCATTTGTGATATGCCAGACTGATTTTGATGTGTTTGGCTGTATTTGTGATTGATTTTGATGTGATTAGCTGTATGTGTGATTGGCTGAGTTTGTGATGTCAGATTGATTTTGATGTGCTTGGCTGTATTTTGTCAGGCTGCAATAAACCTCCGAAAACCGATATTCATACTTCAGTGATTCGCTCAAAATTGAGCGCACACACACATCAAACACACACATACAAAAACGAAACACACACAATCAACATGTCAGTCAATCTGAAAAAAAAATTGATCGAATAATTTGTGCTCTCAATAAACTATATATCACAATCCGTGCTCACAATAAACCATAAACCACTTTGTGCTCTCAATAAACTATATATCACAATCCGTGCTCACAATAAACCATAAACCACTTTGTGCTCTCAATAAACTATATATCACAATCCGTGCTCACAATAAACCATAAACCACTTTGTGCTCTCAATAAACTATATATCACAATCCGTGCTCACAATAAACCATAAACCACTTTGTGATCTCAATATATATCACAGTCCGTGCTCACAATAAATCATAAACACTTTGTGCTCTCAATAAACTATATATCACAATCCGTGCACACAGTACATCATAAACCACAATTCATGCTCAAATAAATCATACATCACCGGATATGCCCCAATATCTTAAGCACATTGCATACTCATACATTACCTTGCATGTTACACTAAACCATAAACCACAGTTGAATCTCAAAGTAAGTCATAGTTTACGCTCATAATAAATCATAAACCACTATTCATGCTCACAATTAATTATATAGCACTTTTGACGTCATTAACTGTGTACTGCAATTTCCCACCAGCTTACTGGTTGCCGGTTTATGAGCAAAGGTAACAGATTACACTAGTAACCATGCACGTATATAAAACGATAGTGTAGCCTCACCATACAGTAGTGTTGTCAATACTTGTTACAACGCTAATACACTGTATCTAGGAATTTTAATAAAAGTATTGAATAAGAATGCTAGTCATAAACATTGAAGTACAACACAAATATCAAACACACCGAGTTAGGAAACCACCACCTTTCTAATGCCAGCATCGAGTTACACAGCAACAGTCACAGTAGAGTTACAACACTGATACCAATAACAAGTAATACTGCTGATACCAACTTACACCTTTTTTCAACATTAACACCAACACTGAGTTACAACACTTATGTACAACAACATTAACGTATCACAACATTAACACCAATATTGAGTTTCAATGCATATAGCAAAATCTGTTGCAACATTAATGTATCACATTAACACCAACAATGAGCTACAACACTTATGTACAACAGCATTAACTATTTTTTTCAAAGCTGGGCACATCAGGCCTACACTTATCTAATTCCAAGAACTTGCAAATTCTGTTACAGACTGGGTGGACATGCTCCCAGAAAGCACGCATGCCTTTTTCTTGGAGGTCACAGGGTGAAAATTTGGTGCTGTTCCTCGTGTGGAACACTGGGTCAGTCAGGTACACGACCCCTTTTCCGTCGCTAGGCAACCAGCCCTGAAGGTCAACTATCATCAGTCGCCCATCGGTGACCTTGTAAGAGAAGTGCGACAAGGCAGTTGCGACCTCGACACCCCTCTCGTCCTTGACTTTGGACGACACGAAGCGGAGGTTGTTGGTCAGTTTTTCAAAGCTGCCTTGAAGGAAAGGCTCCACGTTGATCCAGTCGAAGACCTCGTTGTTGATGTTGATAAGTCGGAGATGTGCTGCGGTCAGGAACTGGACCTGAATGGATGATAGATATATTTCTCTTTAAGACAACTGAAATAAACACAGGCAACTACTAGATTTAGAAAGGGAATGTTATCTTTGATTAAACAAATACTATGAGGAAATTTAAAGATAACTTCGAAATGAATGGTTAAAATAAAACACAAACAAGAGCAAAATAAAAACATGCATTAAGACATTCGGAATGATTATTTTTAAAAAATAGGCGTAGGAAATCTCTTTAATGCCTAAACAAAATCCTATCTGAAGAAATCTTCAGGCAGTTATGCAATGCCTGATTCAGTAGACGCCATACCTGGAGAAAATCTTCAGGGCAGTATTTCAATATATAGTTAAATGAACACCATACCTGGAGAAAATCTTCAGGGCAGTTCTGCAATGCCTGGTTGAAGTTGAAGACATAGACGCTAGCTATCATCTGGCACATGACGTCATTCATATAGGCTGGAATTTTTCGCTGCTGTCGGTACCTTTTTCCTACATACCTATGACACATCATATACCATTTTCTTACAAAGAACATGTCACCATACTGATGACTTAGAATGGACACATCACATACCAATGTCTTACAATGGACACATCACAAACCGATGTCTTAGAATGACACATCACATACCAATGTCTTACAATGGACACGTCACAAACCGATGTCTTAGAATGACACATCACATACCAATGTCTTACAATGGACACATCACAAACCGATGTCTTAGAATGACACATCACATACCAATGTCTTACAATGGACACGTCACAAACCGATGTCTCGCAATGGACACATCACATACCAATGTCTTACAATGGACACATCACAAACCGATAACTTACAATGGACAACATAACAGAGCGATGTCTTCCAACGGACACATCACATACCAATGTCTTACAATGGACACGTCACAAACCGACGTCTCGCAAAGGACACGTCACAAACCGATAACTTACAATGGACATAACACCGATGTCTTCCAAATAAACACATCACATACCAATGTCTCGCTATGGACATATCATATACCGACGTCTTAAATGTGGATACCTATTTATTTCAGTTTTTATTTCTGTCTTTTGTTTTCTGGTTTGCTTGAAAAAATAATAAAGAAAAAATCGGAAGTAGTGTTGCTGTCTTCCATTTGCTGATACAACTGTTTTAGAAATCTGTAGAATTTAACTTCGGCACGAAACATATTAGCCCTCTAAGTCATTAATCTCCAGTACACTAAAGACTGTTGGCTGTTCTTATTTTCTCGCTTTATTAAATTTGTAAAAAAATGAAACAACAGCTATGCTTAGTACCTGCCAAGCGGTTCGTCCTGATGGAGGAAAGAGACCCGGAACGTGTCCCGATACGAACCCTTTCTCTCGGTGTTCAGTTGGGCTCCGATGTAAGCTATAGTGGTCTGTGCGAGCCAGTCACCTGTCAGAGGATTGAATGTCCAGAGCTGGGCTCCTGGACAGAAAAAATTCTGCTGATTGAAATACGAAGTTAACTTGCTGAAGACTATTTAAATAATGTTGATGTGGAAATTGTACTTAACACAAATCTTTGCATCCTCCAGAGTTCAACGAGGACAATGAACAGGACAAAATCGAACTAGGGAGAAATTTACTTGTGTTTATTTCATTGACATTTAAATAATTTGAATGTGGAAATTATACTTAACATTCATCTTTGCCTGAGGTAACGAGGACGAGCTGGACAAAATCGAAGTAGGGAAAAGTTGAGTTGTTTATTTCATAGCTGTAGGTAGAACTAGGGAGAAATTTAATTTTTATTTCACTGCTTCAGGGTATGATTTTTAAAAATGTATTTCGTTTTAATCTGACATGAATGATTATTTTCGCAACTTTGTATTTCATAATTTTATTTTAAATAAAGAAACATAACCATTCAAATTGCTGCACGTGAGTTACAAGCATATTTTATCGGAACTAAAGGAGAGCATTAATGGTCATACGGCTTGTTAGCATCTTGACAATAGAGACCCTAACTCACAAACATGGAACATTAATAACCACACTGCTTGTCAGAATCTTGAAAATACAGGAACCTGACAAACATGGAACATTCATGACCTTATAGACTTCTAGAATCTTAACAATAACAACACCTGACTGACATGGAACAAGCATCAATGACCTTTTCGAACTTGATGGGAGACAATCATGGAACAAACATGAGTGACCTTGTGGAACATGATGGCAGCCAATCATGGAACAAACATGAGTGACCTTGTGGAACATGATGGCAGCCAATCATGGAACAAACATGAGTGACCTTGTGGAACATGATGGCAGCCAATCATGGAACAAACATGAGTGACCTTGTGGAACATGATGGCAGCCAATCATGGAACAAACATGAGTGACCTTGTGGAACATGATGGCAGCCAATCATGGAACAAACATGAGTGACCTTGGGGAACATGATGGCAGCCAATCATGGAACAAACATGAGTGACCTTGGGGAACATGATGGCAGCCAATCATGGAACAAACATAAGTGACCTTGGGGAACATGATGGGAGCCAGGTAAAGTATCAGTGTCGTGTTAAAGTCGACCGTAACAGTCATGTTTGTTAGCGCTAACAGCTCTTTCAAGAAAAAGGGGAATAAATGGTCATTATTTTTTTATACTATCAAAGAAAATGTTGGCAAAAACACAAGTTTGCTGATATTACTGTTGTTGAATTTAATGACAATAGAACAGTACAAATTGATATTAACTCCCGAATAAGTTTTGTTGTTAAATGTAAAGATTTTATGTTGCTGAGTTCATTGACCATCATGCAAAACAAAATTATTCCTAAAAGTGCTTTTTAAAAATTAAAAAAAAAAAAACATATTTTTTTTGGCTACGATGAATTCCTAGACAATTTAATAAAACATAATTAATGTCTAAACATCTTTTTAATTTTAATTTTGTAGTGATGAATTCCTAGACAATTTATTAATAAAACATAATTAATGTCTAAACATCTTTTTAATTTTAATTTTGTAGTGATGAATTCCTAGACAATTTATTAATAAAACATAATTAATGTCTAAACATCTTTTTAATTTTAATTTTGTAGTGATGAATTCCTAGACAATTTATTAATAAAACATAATTAATGTCTAAACATCTTTTTAATTTTAATTTTGTAGTGATGAATTCCTTCTTAATTGGATGAAATTAAATACTGTTATATGTAAACGTTTTGGTTTGTTAAATTTTAATATTTTTGTTATGGTGAATTTCCAAATAAGTTGTTTATTTTTAAAGAATTTAAAATTTAATATTTTTGAATGACGAATTCCTTGACAATCGACTATAACGGAACAAGCAAATGGACATTAGATGACATTTGTAATTTAAGGTAAATGTACTCTAGATTTTATGAGTAATATTTGAGGTAAATGTACTCTAGATTTTATGTGTAATATTTGAGGCCCACCTGCTTTATATTTTATGTGTAATATTTTGAGGTAAACGTACTTTAGATTTTATTTATAATATTTGAGGTAAATTTTGAGGTAAATTAGCTCATCTGGGCCGGGACAAACGAGAGAGAGAGAGAGAGAGAGAGAGAGAGAGAGAGAGAGAGCTATGGTTTTGTCCAAATAAATGTTTAATATTTTTTATATGGGTGGTCAAACTGACCAAAGCAATCAAAGGAATTATTTTCATGACTGACTGACTTGATACGAGATTCTTATTAAAGAATAAATTTAATTAAAAATATTTAAACACAAGCACCATATCTAGAGAGAGAAGGAAAAAGAGTCGATAGAGGGATGTATGAAAACAGATAAGATATCAATAGGCATAAATAAGCATATCAATAGGCATAAATAAACATATCAATAGGCAATGTGTATCAACAGCCAAAGAGAAATAAATAGATCAAAAGTGTACAATCATGTACGAAAATATAAATATATCAATAGGCAATGTGTATCAACAGCCAAAGAGAAATAAATAGATCAAAAGTGTACAATCATGTACGAAAATATAAATATATCAATAGGCAATGTGTATCAACAGCCAAAGAGAAATAAATAGATCAAAAGTGTACAATTATGTACGAAAATATAAATATATCAATAGGTAATGTGCATAAACAGATATAGTGAAATTGATATTTAATGCATTCTGATATAAATAAATAGTAAGACAGACAGGTAAAGCTTGTAAATAATCAAAGAAAGAAATAGGTAGGTAGACAATTATGTAAACAGATACAGAAACATAAATAGCATGACAGGTATGTAAGTATGTAAGTTTGTAAAAATATACAGAAAAGAAAGAGATGGATAGATAAACAAATAATGTATGTAAACAGATATAAAGAAAGAGATGGATAGATAAACAAATAATGTTTGTAAACAGATATAAAGAAAGAGATGGATAGATAAACAAATAATGTATGTAAATAAATACAAAGCAAATCAGAAGGGGTGAAGGGATACATGGATAAGTATGCATGAAGGAAGAAAAAACTGAAATATATATTCATGAATGAATTACTGTAATGTATCTTGTATATTTTTATGTAATTCATATTTGTATATAAACGCGTAATGTATGTTTGTATATTTTATTATATGTTCGTATATTGGCAAGTATGTATGGATATTGTATAGTCAAATATATAATATATCACAATCATTACTTTTTTTCCTTTACTATGATTACGTTATCTAGTATTGACGATACAAAGTGAAATGAAATGCTTTCTGTTTTGAAATGAAAAGGCAGAGATGTATTATAGAGAAAATTAAATAGTTCACTTTCCAGGCAACATCAACTCACTGTAAACGGACTGGTCACTGGATGGTGTCCAATGAGTCAGAAACTCGTTGGAATCACTTGTCACTATACTGTCTCCCAGGTTAAGCTCGGACAAAATGCTGCACACGGTCGACTTCGAAAGATCAACAAGAGGCGATAACTCTCTAGACTCCTCCGACGTCACAGAAGGCAGAGTGCTCGCAGACGTGGATAGAGTTGTGGCAGACAGACTCACCAATGGCGTATCGTGACTGGAAATTTGCCGAGAAACATTGCTGGAAACTGGGCTAGAGTCTGGGCTAGATATACTAGAGCAGCTTAGCAAACTAGAGGACAGATCAGCGAAACTAGAAGTGTTTAGACTAAAACCGTGTTTGTCACACGAAGCAAAACTAGATGTGTCAGATGAAGTGAAACTTGATGTGTCACATGAAACAAAAGCAGATGTGTCAGACGAAGTGAAACTAGACGTATCACGTGTAGGATGTTTGCGAAAAGACGAAAATGTTTCAACAGAAACAGTCAACGAATCTACGTCCTTGGAGGTCATCTTGGCGTCAGAATTTTCTGTCATGGCATCTGAAGCCAGCAGGGGACAACTTGCAGACAACAGTTCTTCTTTGCTTACAGGCAGGCCCACATATTTTCGAACTGCTCTTTTCAATCTGCTACTGGCAGACATTTTAAGTGCACTTTCCTTCACGGTGGGAAAAGTAGCAGAGTTACCGAAACGCGCTTGGTTGCTTGGTGGTAACCTTGTAGTGACTGGCAGCTGTTTCTTTAAAGCCTCGTTTCTATTTGGTGTCATGTCAATCATGATGTTAGAGCGTTTTGACTGGTCAACTAAACTATCGTTTAAAGGTTCTGATTGGCCGGATAGAAAGTTTATATCAGAATTTAGCGAGTGGAGGCCAATTAGAACGTCGTCATTTGAAAGTTCTGATTGGTTCGTTGTAAAAGTTTCTTGAGGTGGTAATAGTTCTGAGTGGTTTACTGTAGGCGCTCCGTGGATTACTGATGGGTTTGACTGACTGGACCGAGGAACAGTAACGTTAGAGAATGACTCTGACGAACTAGGAATAATATTGTTATTACAGTTTGGGGATTCTAATTGGTCGCTGCTATCGCTAGCAGATTCTGGTGGACTACTACTACTACTACTACTACTACTACTACTACTACTACTACTACTACTATTACTACTATTACTACTGTCGTTCTCAGATTCTTTTATCACACTAGTAACGTCACCTGCACGGTCTGGCTGGTTAGTTGCTGTGCTTTCCAAGGGAGGTAATTCAAGAAGTGCAAGTGCACCATTCATGAGCCGGATGGAATCGCGCGTCTGGTTTAACGAGGTCTCGGTTCCGTCATCACCGCCTGGTCTTAGACACATAAAAGCATACAGTTCCATGGCAAGTTTCTCCAGAAAACGTGCCAGGTTCATATCCTGGCAGCATGGCGAAAATGCCAGAGTGAGACTAATCATGAAGACAGCGTGCACGAATTCAAAGAACGACTCCACACTGTGCAGAAAGTGCACAGTTCGGTGGCCTGCCAGACTCTGCTTCATCTCTTGGAGAACTGTCTGGAACAGCTGTGGCTTTGGTGAGAAAGTCTGCTGGTGGACAGCAAACATAAGCAGTGATTCATCGGCTACCAACTGAAACAAATAGAAGAAAATCTTTAAAAACGTCTAAGAATTTTTAAAACAAATCTTTAAGGTCATCTTAGAACCGGGGCTTTAGAATTGTGTATCGTAACAACAGTGGCATATGGCGGTGAGCATAGAGACATGTACAGGAAAATAGCAAAGTATGTTTGCGTGCGTGTTTGTGTGTATACACGTGTTTGTCTTTGTTATAACTTATGCGGCATATACAGAACAACAATAAATCTAAGACCTGTAGCAATTGCAACAATCCTGTTATTTTGCAACTTTCTCATACCTATTGCCTTGCAACACACCTGCTGCAGCTGATGCATTGTAAAGTACACGATGCTTAGAATAGTATTGACGTATTGTAACGTACATGATGTTTAGCATAATATTGACTATTGTAACGTACAAGATGCATAGTATAATATTGATGTATTATAACGTACACGAGGTTTAGCATAATATTGACTTATTGTAACGTACACGGTGCATAGCATAATATTGACGTACTGTAACGTACACGCTGTTTAGCATACTACTGACGTTTTAATAACGTACATGATGCTTAGTATAATACTGACGTATTTGAACGTATACGAGGCTTAGCATAACATTGATGTGTTGTAATATTCCTGATGCTTTACACATTATTGACGTACTGTAAAATATCTGATGCTTTACATAATATTGATGCATTGTAACGTACGTGATGTTTTACATAATATTGATGCAATGTAAGGTACCTGATGCTCAGCATAATATACTGATATACTGTAAGAGCTTGATACTTAGCATCAAATTAATGTTTTGCGGCAAGCTTGATTTTGGCAACATTCCTATTGCAATTTACCTATCTGATGTTTGCATATACTATACCCGATGTTTTTGCAACACACCTGGTGCTTTTCATCAAGCCTGATACTTTTCAACATTCCTAATGCTTTGCTATACACTTGCTTTTTAAAAATACACCTGATGCTTTGGAAAATGCCTGACAATTTGCAACATACTTCGTGTTTTGCAATATGTCCGACAATTTGCAGCATACCTGGTGTTTCGCAACATACAGCGTGGCCCCAAGCTCTTCCACACAACGCACAGCCATCAGACCATGCAGATACGCCTGATAGCACGGGTGCTCTGAGGGAAACAAGTCCGGGTAACGACGTCGAAATTCGTTGTAGTCATCACTCCCCAGTTTGTTGATGCATCGGGACAGAGTACTTAGAGTGGATGACGTCCCCTTGCGGTCGTTTACGCTTTGATACAGCTGTACAGCTTCCACCAGGTAAGGGATTGCGTCCCGTCGCAGTCCTTCAAACATAAAATATTGGCATGCAGTAATTTCCACTTTAAGATCCTACCTTTAGAAATACATTGAAATATTACGGGGTTTTCCCTACAATGAACCATTGTTCTCATCCATATGATAGTTTTCTGTACAAAGATCCTAATGTTAAGTCATGTTTATTGGCAGCAGTAGTTTCTACTATAAGATTCTACCTTTAGAAATACATGGAAATATTGTGGTATTTTCCCGTAAAATGATAGTTTCCTGTACAAAGACCCTAATGTCATGTTTGTTGAAAGCAGTAGCTAACATGTTCTATTTATGGGTATGAAGGACATTTCTTCGTGGTCACATCAACAAAGCTGTTTAAAGCAGACTCGTCAGTCCTTTGGACACATCAACAAAGCTGTTTAAAGCAGACCCGTCAGTCCTTTGGACACATCAACAAAGCTGTTTAAAGCAGACCCGTCAGTCCTTTGGACAAAATAGAATACGGATCTTTTCCAGATAAGCCCCGCCACTAATACAAAAGTTGCTCGCGCGAAAAGTTAGCCCCGCCACTTTTTGCCAGCTCCAATTTAATACACGCACACAACCTTGACCTATTTCTGATGTCTAGACATTTAAATATTTAAACGCACGCCATAAAAACAACTCCTTATCCGCCTCTAACCCTAACCCTAACCCTATCCTCCGTTTTATAATCTTTTTGTGGGGGGGTGGGGGTGGCGGGGGTTAACTTTTTGGCGGGGCTTATCTGGAAAAGAGCCTAGAATACGTTATAAAAATCGCGTGCATCCTAAAAGATTAGTTGATTGGTTGGACCCCAGTCTTATTTCTAAATGTTTGCTTCGCTTCTTTCTATTAGTGTTTTTTTTTTTCAAATGGTTCAGTTTTATTCACCACATTACACGAACATGCGCTTGTTCCAACATTTTTATGTTTTTGTTTATTTTCGCAAACACAATCACACACATAAACAAGTTTCGCACACTCAGACAGTGCACAGACTCGCAAACACAATCACACACATACAAACACATACATAATAAACACGTTTATCACATTTGTTGGAAACAAAAGCTGCATAAATTATTTGCATCTCTCTTCATCCATTCTTACGTCCGTCAACCCATTTATCCAAATAATTTGCAGTCACAAGCTTTATTTTGTTTATAAGTGAGTTTTAGTGTGTGCGCGCGCGCACATGTGTATTTTGTCTGATTAAATATTCGAATGTATGTGGGTAGTTAGACAGACAGACAGGCCCGAGAGATACATAGTTATGTAATGAGCTTGAAAATTTTCCATAATTATTTAGCTATGACAGACACTTAGTAACAAAGAACACAACGGATGATTTATTTAATCTAAAATACATGAATTAATAGGAAGACAACGGATAAGTTGATGTAAAATACATTAATTAATAGGAAGACAACGGATGAGTTGATGAATTACGCACAGACGTACCCAAGAGATGCAGAATTTGTCCTTTGATTTCCTTGATAGCGGCCTTGGTGTTCTCAAACTGGACTTGGTCTTTGTATCCCCATGCCCTTTCTGTTAAGAATAATTATAATAAAATAATTATGAAGGACACGGCCTCTCTATTAAGAATATAATATAATTATGAAGGTCAAGGCCTTTCTAAGACCAAATGAAATGGAATCTAGGTCAGCAACAGATAAGAATAAATGAGTAATTCCCATTTTTAGAATCAAGACTGCAAAATTTAAACTTTCAGAGATTTGTATAAATGCATTTATTTCGGTATTGAAAGTCAATATTTCTGAAAGAAGTCAGAGCTCTCGTTCATTTGCGAGACTGACTTCTCACCATAGCAACAAAACATGTGACGTCACGGTGTGGATCTATAATCCGCATGCGCTGACCGACATATTCTTTGTGGTAAATGCGTGGTTTAAAAACTTAAAACATGGTTAATCACTGCATTGCATATGGCTGCATAAACAGCGGACGAACTAAAAATATTCATTTTTTTCTTTTTACATTTCCCAAAGATCAAAGATTACAAATAAAGTGGATTACAAAGACAGAACGAGAAAACTTTCTTCTGAAAGCACATGCGATATTGTGCAGTGAGCATTTCCAAAGAAGACTATGAAATGCAAAGCAGTCTTTTCGGAGGCAGAATTATACATTGACAAATGCCTTAAAACAGTTTAATGAATTATTAAAACAGACACTTCTTGCAGTTATAACTTGATATGATTGGTAACATGATTATTAATATGATTAATTAACTGTCAGTCAATCACCTGTCAATAAATATCTGGTAAAAATATATAGTTTTTGTTTAATTACTTTGCAATGTCTGATTTAATTTTTTTTAAAAATCAACTGAATAAGATGCTTCCTATATTAAATATATATATTCATCAAACCCATATCATCTTTTAATCTGAATTTGTATGAATGCATTTTATTACATCAACGGTTGTTTGTGTGTTAATTGCATCATAATATTTTACTTTATATTCTGTAGCATTACTTTTAACACTATTCATAAAATAAATATATATGACAAATTTTCTTGAATAGATAATCTTATTACTCCTGCCACTACCAGGATAAAAACTGGTCTTTATTTTCTGCTGTTAACTTTAGGTGGTAAATCCATTTGAATGCACTTGATACTTATTATTATGCATCTGTCATAACTATTTGTGTACACTTGAAGTAACTTGTTCACAATTAAATATTTTACTGTACAGCTTATGGTTCATTATACTGCATATTAGCAAAGTTATAGAATTTTGTTGCACTAATTATACCACCATTAGTAAGATGGCAAAACTGGGATTTTTTCCCTATAATTCTAGCAATTTCTTTGATATTTCTAAGATTGTTCGATCAGATGTACACAATTGTAATAACAATGCGAACAAGTGCTTTTAAAAATATTTAAATTAATAAGACTATTCAACTATTAAATTAATATAACACTGGCCATTAATTGTTAATTTTAAAAGCTTTAGATTTACAATACTAAACAAATAAAATAGTACACAAAACAAAACATATACACATGCAACACTTATAGAGACATCATGCAAAACATGAAAACATAATATATATATATATTTGAAAAATAAAGTACTCTACTAGTAAGTTAAGTAATTAGAAATTATGTATAATTATAATATGAATAACAATCACTTATTTAAAATAATGACTACTGCTGTTCTCTATATTGTTCATCGTTCGTAAGTTAAGTAATTTTAAATTATATACAGTATGGTAATCATTTATTTAAGACATAACTCTACTGCTATTCTATAAGTGTTAGTATAGATGGTTAATACTAGCACTAATAGTAATAAATATCTGCATTCAGTGTAATGTGGACATATAATGACAATTACAAAACTACTTAAAACAACTCTCGTCATTGATATGAAAATAATTAACTACTCATTTTAATAATACTAATAGTTAGAAATATGTTTACGAACTTAGCGATGACTACAAACGTATGGTAGGCCTATGTAGTACGCTGACTATATTAAAAATTCCTTGTCAGATATGGTGTTCGTCAGTCATTGACTACAAATGTACGGTAGGCCTATGTAGTACGCTGACTATATTAAAAATAACTTGTCAGATATGGTGTTCGTCAGTCATTGACTACAAATGTACGGTAGGCCTATATAGTACGCTGACTATATTAAAAAATAACTTGTCAGACATGGTGTTCGTCAGTCATTGACTACAAATGTACGGTAGGCCTATATAGTACGCTGACTATATTAAAAAATAACTTGTCAGACATGGTGTTCGTCAGTCATTGACTACAAATGTACGGTAGGCCTATATAGTACGCTGACTATATTAAAAATAACTTGTCAGATATGGTGTTCGTCAGTCATTGACTACAAATGTACGGTAGGCCTATGTAGTACGCTGACTATATTAAAAATAACTTGTCAGATATGGTGTTCGTCAGTCATTGACTACAAATGTACGGTAGGCCTATGTAGTACGCTGACTATATTAAAAATAACTTGTCAGATATGGTGTTCGTCAGTCATTGACTACAAATGTACGGTAGGCCTATAGAGTACGCTGATTATATTAAAAAATAATTTGTCAGACATGGTGTTCGTCAGACATTGACTACAAATGTACGGTAGGCCTATATAGTACGCTGACTATATTAAAAATAACTTGTCAGACATGGTGTTCGTCAGTCATTGACTACAAATGTACGGTAGGCCTATATAGTACGCTGACTATATTAAAAAAATAACTTACCAGACATGGTGTTCGTCAGACATTGTTTCCTTGCTATCTCCAACATCATTAGAAATGGTAGGCGAACTACAAACAGTTGAACTTTCGCTGTCATCAGTACGAATTGGATCAAACGTACATGAAATAACCAGAGAAAATTACATTGACGGCCATTTGACCTCCGGCCTGACGTCACTTCTGCTTGCTTTTACCTCAAGGACTTGGATTTGCCTATCTTAGAATGAGGCAAATCTCGCTCACAAACTATGTTTGACCTAGATTCCATTTCACTTGGTCTTAAAGGATAAAATAATCCATGATGAAAATAAAGACGGCGTCGAAGATGAAATAAAAGTGTTGCTAATCGTGATACAGACTATGATGACGATGGCGAGAATGATGACGTTGATGATATTAACATTTAAATAAGAAATTGTTTCCTATTCCGATGGTAATAGTTTTGCTGAAGATAATGATTGTAATGAAGCTGCTTGATTCTGATGATGACGACAGCTTTGCTGAATATAATGATTCCAATGAACATTCTTCAACGGGCTGTGTGTATTTTTCTCCTTCAAATGTGCCTCAAACCCACTGTGTGCATTTTCTCCCTCAAATTTACCCCAATCCGCTGTGTGTATTTTTCTCCCTCAAATTAGCCCAAACCCGTTGTGTGTATTTTTCTCCCTCAAATTTGCCCAAACCCGCTGTGTGTATTTTTCTCCCTCAAATTTGCCCAAACCCGTTGTGTGTATTCTTTGCCTTTATTACTGTCTTTCTAAACAATCGAATAATTACCTTCAATAATTGACTGTTCATATGAGATATATACAATAACTGTGAAAGTGTTTTTTTCTCTCTCTCTCTCACACACACACACACGTCATAATTGAAAATCACATTACATCTTTATTTCTCAAAAATGAGAACAGGTCTCCTACGAAGAAATTCAGGAGAAGCCTTGTTTAATATCTCACCTTTGTTGATTACAGAATCGAGTATCCGCCACGCGCTGTGAAGGTCACCACTGTCTTTCATAACCCGGGCCTTGCGTACAATCACCTGAGGTGCTATTGGAGTCTGGGGACTGACACGCATGATTTCATCTGCGATACTCAAGAGTGCCGCTGATCTTCCAAATCTGTGATGAAAGTCGAGATTTGAAAATGAAGACAATAGCAAAACTATGTTTTGAATTCATGGCATCACCGTATTCGTTCATTCGTGACGTCACTCTGATTTTACATTAGTGGTGTCACTGTGTTCTTAGATTGATGACACCAACATGATCATGCATCGATAGTGTGACGGGAATGCCATTTAATTAATGAAAAGGATTATTTTTATTAATTAACCTTTCATAACTAATTGCAATTGATGAGAATCTTATTTTATTTTATTAATGATCCTTCAGTAGACACCACTCGTCTCTCTCTCTCACTTGGCGGATATTTTGGCGCTGTAATCGTTTCATCTATTTCACAACATAAAACAACATTTACAGTCACATAATGTTTCTGTGAGTGGAAAACGTCTTACTAAAGGTGAAGACAAATCCATCTTTAATCTGTATTTAGCGAGCCCCCCCATCCACCCATTTTCTTCTCCAACATAAGATTATCAATATGCGTAAGAAGGTCAATAAATTTAACAATAAATTTATTAAATGAACAATCAAATATACATATGACAATTACAATGAAATAGATTACTTGACATCAATATTCCTCAAACACATGTTCGGATTACAAATTCTCTATATATAAAGAGATAAAATTACAGTTCAACAATAGAGTCAATACAAATTGCAGGTAAGTCCTATCAGAAAACAGAAATGGAGTTATTAGAGGTGAACAGTAATAGTTTACGTAAACTGATTCAGCACAGTCTTAACAGTTTTCATGCACTTTGCCAAAATGTCACAATTTATAGTTCAGTTCAAATTGTCTGCTCCACATGTATCACTCGCATGTGGAAAAAACTGTTCCCCTGCTTGGGGTTAGCCTGGGTGCTTCTTCGCACCCTGTCATCTCTTTCAAACAGAACAATAAATGTAGCAACTTCCCACAATTTTTCTGCACTAGAAATTGTTTGGCAGTTGTTGTCTTGCCACCAGACATCAGTAGAGTGCAGTGTTCCCTACACTTATACCCTGTTCCCGCCTTTAAACAGTTTACAACAGTAAACCAGGAGGTTCACATAGCACATGAAAATATACAACTGGAAACTGGAGTTGAACTCGGATGTGAAGCTCAAAACTCAAACCCAAAAGTCAAAAGGCCACTTATTCACTGCAATATATATAATTAAGGAGCAAATCTAAGTTTTCCGTTTATTACAATACAACTCCATTCTATCTCACACCCCATTCTCAACTTACAATGTCCAATAACAGTATTCATTAACCTGAAACACACACAGAAAAATAAATACAGCATATCAAACAATGTCAAGTGTTAGTACACTACATGTGTGCAGCTTAGTTCAAACATTTGTAGGAAAAGAAGTCAACTCACATAGTACATCTCTACATAAACACAAGTATAACATATCAATAGCGATAATGCATGAAATATTCCTAAGTCCATTCTCTCTCGATCAGTCAATTTTAATCTCACCATCAAGCTAACAACTGCCTTTCAAAGCCAGACTTTCTTCTTCTACTCCAAATTCAAAAGTGATCAGAGGTGGAATTTTCTACAGCAAGAGAACTCCTTAAATTCAGCCCATTGGCTAGTCTCATTCTCGTAAATTATGATCATTGGATAATAGAAAACTACTTACTCAGTTTGCATTATATCAGCAATCAAGAATGTTCTTGCCTCAAACTCTTTACTTCATTCAGACACTTTCAAAAATAACACCATAAGGAGTGCCCAAGGACAGGTTACTCTGACAATTTAGCAATTTATATAACAATTTAAATTTAAAATAAGGATGGAAAAATTTACTCTGTCACAAATACATTTAATAGTCAATATGTTGGGGTGCAAATGATGTCAATGTGTTTTGAAATAATTGACACAATCATGTTCTTTAACAATGCTAACACCATCATATTCAAAATTCATGGCGGCATATGCTCGAAGAGTAAATTACTCCACTGTTTAGTAAGGTAATATTATGTCACTGTTTTGTAAGGAAATATGACGTCACTGATTTCTTAGGTAATATCACATCACTATTTTGTAAGGAAATATCACGTCACTGTTTTGTAAGGTAAAACCATATCACTGTTTTCTAAAGTTATATCACGCCGCTGTTTCATTAGGGTAATGTGTCATTTTATTAGGGAAATATCACGTCACTGTTTTCTAAGAGTAAATTCACGTCAGTGTTTTCTAAGAGCAAAATCACATCACTGTTTTCTAAGAGCAGAATCACATCACTGTTAAATATCACGACAATTGTTTTCTAAGGGTCATAACATGTCACTGATTTCCAAACGGCAATATCATGTCACTGGTTTCTAAGGGTAACATCTTTTCAGTATTTTCAAAAAGTAACATCCCGTAACTGTTTTCTAAGGATAATGTCATATCAATATCAATTAAGGCAATATTGTGTTCTTAGGGCGATATTATTTTACTGTGTTCTCAGCTTAAAGGTGTCATCGTATTCTTAGGCTAATTAAAAGGTGTCACTATGCTTTTGGGCTAATGATGACAACGTGTTGTTAAGTTAATGTTTTTAGGTTAACATGTCACTATGTTCTTATGTTCATGACATCATTGTTAGCTTGTGCACACTTAAAACATCAACAAAAACAACACCGCTTATTGTAAAAGTTAATGAATGTATTTCCAATCCTTAGTATTAAATAGGCCTTGGATTGAACATAGTTAATATTGCTATAAAGTGAAATTCAGGAATCGGAACAGACTATAACTGAGGTAGGAATTAAACCTAATTACCTGCAACTGGCAACAAATGCAGTAGAACCCAGGAATTAAACTTAATTACCTACAACAGGCTATAAATGAGGAAGAACCCAGGAAGTATACGTAATCATCTCTAACTGACCACTTTGCGCTAAAACTCATGATTTAAACCTAATTAGCCTACCTGTAACAGGCTCGGTCAACCACATACACAAGAGCAGCTGCCATTTCAAAGTTTTGACCTCGCATGGCAAAGTCCAGACAGCGCTGAAACCAAACCACAAACATATGTGCACCTTCATCGAGACCACGAATAAAATGCTTTTTAATCAGTTTGTTGTTTTCTGCAAGTAACATATTTCCAGTGTAAAAGACCACTTTCCTTGTTACAAATTACTCTAGAATCTCATTATGCCAAAGAAATCCGCATTAATTTTCAATTATATTTTCCATCATAGATGTAAATACTACTTATGTATGTCTCACTTTTTGCTTACATTTACATTGTACACATCTCTTTACATTAAAATATTTCAGAATGCTTACATCTTTAACCTACATTGGTAGAACCTATCTGTAAGATTTGCATATCATTAAGATATATATATAATTTCATTATGGTTACAATAGTTTCATTACTATTTATCGTACAAGAATAACATATTTGAATATGGTTAACTTTTATATTGCTCCAGTATACAAGAACACAGTATTTAAATATGTGCTTGAATAGTTACATTCTTTGTGACAAAAATAATACAAGTCAAGCGAGTTTGGATCTAAGATATATTTTCTATTTTGATAATCATATTTTGCATTTTTATAAGTCAGTTATGGTTTTGCCTATTCTCTTCAACTTCTTCCTTGAAAGAATCCTGACAGATGCTCTGGAAGACCATGAAGGAACTGTCAGTTTTTGAGTCAGAACAATAACGAACTTACGATTTGCTGATGACATCGATGGCCTTGCAGGAAATGAGGAGGAGCTAGCTCAGTTGGTAGCAAAACTGGACAGGACTGCTACTTCTTTTGGTATGGAAATCAGTGCAGAGAAGACCAAATTGACCAACAACACCAGTGGCATTGGCACTGACATGATTGGTGATTAAAAACTGGAAACAGTTAATAAATTCAAGTACTTAGGAGCCATCGTGACAGATGAAGGATCAAAACCAGAAATACTGTCCAGGATTGCGCTGATAATAACAGCAATGGCAAGGCTGAAGACAGTTTGGGAAGACAGAAACACCTCAGCTCAAAGATCAGACTGATGCACTCCTTGGTTGTATCTGTGTTCTTACATGTATGTGAGTCATGGACCCTCACACTCACAGCGGATCTCGAAAAGAGGATACAAGCTACTGAAACGAGAAGCTTGGCATTTCGTATAGAGATCACGTCACGAATGACGAAGTGAGAAACACAATTAGACAAGCCATTTGGGCTCTATGAAGAGCTATTGGTCATTGTGAAGAAACGCAAAATGAAATGGTATGGGCATGTCACACGATCAACAGGGTTTGCCAAGACAATCATGCAAGGGGGGCGAAGGGGGGCGAAGGAGAGGAAGGCAGTGGAAAAGATTGGAGGATAACATCTCAGAGAGGACAGGACTGAAACTGAACAATACAGTAAGATTAGCAGAGAACATAATGGAATGGAGGAAACTCGTTGTCAGTTCATCAACGGTCGGCAAGACTAAGGGATAGATAGATAGACAGATGGTTATTTTGTAAAAGTACTATTTAGATGTTTCCTGTTTGCCTAGCTGTATTGAATTTGTGTTGGTTCTATTTGCCTAGCTATACTGAACTCGAGTTGGTTGTTCTGTTTGCCTAGCTATATCGAACGCGAGTTGGTTGTTCTGTTTGGCCTAGTTATATCGAACACGTGCTGGTTGTTCTGTTGGCCTAGCTATATTGAACACGTGCTGGTTGTTCTGTTGGCCTTGTTATATTGAACGCGTGCTGATTGTTCTGTTTGGTCTAGTTATATTGAACGCGTGCTGATTGTTCTGTTGGCCTAGTTATATTGAACGCGTGCTGATTGTTCTATTGTTCTGTTGGCCTAGTTATAATTGAACGCGTGCTGATTGTTCTGTTGGCCTAGTTATATTGAACTCTTGTTGATTGTTTGCACATTTCGTGCATAAGTGGATGTGCTGCTGTAATTTTTGTAAAAATTGGCCTGATTGACTTTTACACTTGATTGACGTTTACACTTTCTCTGGTTGCCACTCATATGTGACGGTCAGTTATTGTTGTGTATGAGCAAGACGGTCTCTCTCTGTGCAGTTGGCAAGTTGTTGGGAATTCCCCTATTTTATCCTGAAATACTTTGATCAGCGATCCCATAAACTACTCCAGTCACGTTTCCGGAAGTCACCCATTAACCAGCAAGCTGCAGGGAAACCAATTCACAAATCAGCCGGAAATTTTTGTCAGGTAGTTTTGGACAGCCGACTCACGGGCGTCCCCGGACCTGATCGTAGTGTCTCAGACCTTGAAAGCTATCACCTGTTGAATTACCGGTCTCCGACAAAGAGAGGTTCCTGTACCGGCTTATTATGAAATTTGGTTTTAACACTGATAACAGCCTGACGGCTTAACTTACTCTTACAGTCACTATATTAAATCCTACCACTTTACATTAATGGGGTAATTAATCATTCAATACAGCAGCAAGTAAATTACTTGACGTTACCTTGTGGGCCGACTTAACAACATTATAGGCCCATAGGCAAGGCAGTGTACTGGTGCCCTTAGTACCAACAAAATCAGTGTTTAAACATTAAAAAACGTTGTAAAGCTCGCGAGGTCACGGGCAACTGCCCAGTGTGCCAATGCGTTAAGACGGCATGCTTCAAGGATCTTCTTAATTAACTTGCAATCATTCATTCATATACGGCTCGCCCATCAGCCGATCGCAATTAACAGTAGTTCCTAAAGAATTAATTAATATAAAGGATAAGATTACAACATTTTAATAATGAGAACAATAAAAGAAAGAAAAATATTTCGAGAAACAGTAAATGCAAACGAGCGCATTTACTACCCCACAATTGTCCCTAAGCGTCCCATAATTGTCCCTATGAGTCTCACAATTTTCCCTACGAGTCCCACAATTGTCTCCAAGAGTCCAACAATTGTCCCTACGAGTCCACGCATAGGCTCCAGTTTCACATCACCGCCCCATTGTTTACATTATTTGACATAATTACAGTATTTCACTATTGTTTACACTGTTTGACCTACTTACATAGAGTATTTCATTACTGTTTACACTATTTGACCTACTTACATAGAGTATTTCATTACTGTTTACACTATTTGACCTACATACATAGAGTATTTCATTAGTGTTTACACTATTTGACCTACTTACATTGAGTATTTCATTACTGTTTAGACTATTTGACCTACTTACATAGAGTATTTCATTACTGTTTACACTATTTGACCTACTTACATAGAGTATTTCATTACTGTTTACACTATTTGACCTACTTACATAGAGTATTTCATTACTGTTTACACTATTTGACCTACATACATAGAGTATTTCATTAGTGTTTACACTATTTGACCTACTTACATTGAGTATTTCATTACTGTTTAGACTATTTGACCTACTTACATAGAGTATTTCATTACTGTTTACACTATTTGACCTACTTACATAGAGTATTTCATTACTGTTTACACTATTTGACCTACTTACATAGAGTATTTCATTACTGTTTACACTATTTGACCTACTTACATAGAGTATTTCATTACTGTTTACACTATTTGACCTACTTACATAGAGTATTTCATTACTGTTTACACTATTTGACCTACTTACATAGAGTATTTCATTACTGTTTACACTATTTGACCTACTTACATAGAGTATTTCATTACTGTTTACACTATTTGACCTACTTACATAGAGTATTTCATTACTGTTTACACTGTTTGACCTACTTACTTAGAGTATTTCATTACTGTTTACACTATTTGACCTACTTACATACAGTATTTCATTACTGTTTACACTATTTGACCTACTTACATAGAGTATTTCATTACTGTTTACACTATTTGACCTACTTACATAGAGTATTTCATTACTGTTTACACTATTTGACCTACTTACATAGAGTATTTCATTACTGTTTACACTATTTGACCTACTTACATAGAGAATTTCATTACTGTTTACACTATTTGACCTACTTACATAGAGTATTTCATTACTGTTTACACTATTTGACCTACTTACATAGAGTATTTCATTACTGTTTACACTATTTGACCTACTTACATACAGTATTTCATTACTGTTTACACTATTTGACCTACTTACATAGAGTATTTCACTACTGTTTACACTATTTGACCTACTTACATAGAGTATTTCATTACTGTTTACACTATTTGACCTACTTACATAGAGTATTTCACTACTGTTTACACTATTTGACCTACTTACATAGAGTATTTCATTACTGTTTACACTATTTGACCTACTTACATAGAGTATTTCATTACTGTTTACACTATTTGACCTACTTACATACAGTATTTCATTACTGTTTACACTATTTGACCTACTTACATACAGTATTTCATTACTGTTTACACTATTTGACCTACTTACATAGAGTATTTCACTACTGTTTACACTATTTGACCTACTTACATAGAGTATTTCATTACTGTTTACACTATTTGACCTACTTCCATAGAGTATTTCACTACTGTTTACACTATTTGACCTACTTACATAGAGTATTTCATTACTGTTTACACTATTTGACCTACTTACATAGAGTATTTCATTACTGTTTACACTATTTGACCTACTTACATAGAGTATTTCACTACTGTTTACACTATTTGACCTACTTACATAGAGTATTTCATTACTGTTTACACTGTTTGACCTACTTACATAGAGTATTTCACTACTGTTTACACTATTTGACCTACTTACATAGAGTATTTCACTACTGTTTACACTATTTGACCTACTTACATAGAGTATTTCATTAGTGTTTACACTATTTGACCTACTTACATAGAGTATTTCATTAGTGTTTACACTATTTGACCTACTTACATAGAGTATTTCATTAGTGTTTACACTATTTGACCTACTTACATAGAGTATTTCATTAGTGTTTACACTATTTGACCTACTTACATAGAGTATTTCACTACTGTTTACACTATTTGACCTACTTACATAGAGTATATCACTACTGTTTACACTATTTGACCTACTTACATAGAGTATTTCATTAGTGTTTACACTATTTGACCTACTTACATAGAGTATTTCATTAGTGTTTACACTATTTGACCTACTTACATAGAGTATTTCATTAGTGTTTACACTATTTGACCTACTTACATAGAGTATTTCATTACTGTTTACACTGTTTGACCTACTTACATAGAGTATTTCACTACTGTTTACACTATTTGACCTACTTACATAGAGTATTTCATTACTGTTTACACTGTTTGACCTACTTACATAGAGTATTTCATTACTGTTTACACTGTTTGACCTACTTACATACAGTATTTCACTACTGTTTACACTATTTGACCTACTTACATAGAGTATTTCATTACTGTTTACACTATTTGACCTACTTACATAGAGTATTTCATTACTGTTTACACTGTTTGACCTACTTACATAGAGTATTTCATTACTGTTTACACTGTTTGACCTACTTACATACAGTATTTCACTACTGTTTACACTATTTGACCTACTTACATAGAGTATTTCATTACTGTTTACACTGTTTGACCTACTTACATAGAGTATTTCACTACTGTTTACACTATTTGACCTACTTACATAGAGTATTTCATTACTGTTTACACTGTTTGACCTACTTACATAGAGTATTTCATTACTGTTTACACTGTTTGACCTACTTACATAGAGTATTTCACTAGTGTTTACACTATTTGACCTACTTACATAGAGTATTTCACTACTGTTTACACTATTTGACCTACTTACATAGAGTATTTCATTAGTGTTTACACTATTTGACCTACTTACATAGAGTATTTCATTACTGTTTACACTATTTGACCTACTTACTTAGAGTATTTCATTACTGTTTACACTATTTGACCTACTTACATAGAGTATTTCATTACTGTTTACACTATTTGACCTACTTACTTAGAGTATTTCATTACTGTTTACACTATTTGACCTACTTACATAGAGTATTTCACTATTGTTTACACTATTTGACCTACTTACATAGAGTATTTCACTACTGTTTACACTATTTGACCTACTTACATAGAGTATTTCACTACTGTTTACACTATTTGACCTACATACATAGAGTATTTCATTAGTGTTTACACTATTTGACCTACTTACATAGAGTATTTCACTACTGTTTACACTATTTGACCTACTTACATAGAGTATTTCACTACTGTTTACACTATTTGACCTACTTACATAGAGTATTTCATTAGTGTTTACACTATTTGACCTACTTACATAGAATATTTCATTACTGTTTACACTATTTGACCTACTTACATAGAGTATTTCATTACTGTTTACACTATTTGACCTACTTACATAGAATATTTCATTAGTGTTTACACTATTTGACCTACTTACATAGAATATTTCATTACTGTTTACACTATTTGACCTACTTACATAGAGTATTTCATTACTGTTTACACTATTTGACCTACTTACTTAGAGTATTTCACTACTGTTTACACTATTTGACCTACTTACATAGAGTATTTCACTACTGTTTACACTATTTGACCTACTTACATAGAGTATTTCATTACTGTTTACACTATTTGACCTACTTACTTAGAGTATTTCACTACTGTTTACACTATTTGACCTACTTACATAGAGTATTTCACTACTGTTTACACTATTTGACCTACTTACATAGAGTATTTCACTACTGTTTACACTATTTGACCTACTTACATAGAGTATTTCATTACTGTTTACACTATTTGACCTACTTACATAGAGTATTTCATTACTGTTTACACTATTTGACCTACTTACATAGAGTATTTCACTACTGTTTACACTATTTGACCTACTTACTTAGAGTATTTCACTACTGTTTACACTATTTGACCTACTTACTTAGAGTATTTCACTACTGTTTACACTATTTGACCTACTTACATAGAGTATTTCATTACTGTTTACACTATTTGACCTACTTACATAGAGTATTTCATTACTGTTTACACTATTTGACCTACTTACATAGAGTATTTCACTACTGTTTACACTATTTGACCTACTTACTTAGAGTATTTCACTACTGTTTACACTATTTGACCTACTTACATAGAGTATTTCATTACTGTTTACACTATTTGACCTACTTACTTAGAGTATTTCATTAGTGTTTACACTATTTGACCTACTTACATAGAGTATTTCACTACTGTTTACACTATTTGACCTACTTACATAGAGTATTTCATTACTGTTTACACTATTTGACCTACTTACATAGAGTATTTCATTACTGTTTACACTATTTGACCTACTTACATAGAGTATTTCATTACTGTTTACACTATTTGACCTACTTACATAGAGTATTTCATTAGTGTTTACTGAAGGCACGAGTGCGTTGGGCTGGGCCAACATTTCTGGCGTGACATCTGGCGGCAGGAACGGTCTCTCCTGCTCGAGTGCCAGAGTCAGCTGATTTGAAATCTCAGGAGGCAGAAGCATCAGCCATTTTTCCAATGCTTGATCTGGCGAGGATCGGTCTTGCGTCGTATCTTCTTTATTCGTCCCCCACACCGCACGGAGAACTTCTGCAAAAGATCACCGACAAACGGAAGAAAGCAGATCTTTTATTGGCTACCTGTCTATCTACTTATTCTACTCGTATTAACGTGTACTGAAGAAACACTCATGATTATATTTTTAAAATATTTCCTGCAAAATAAAATAGCACTTGCCCTTATAACTGTCCCTACGACATCGACATTTTCCTATAAGCAATTTAAGACGGCTACTAAGGTTGGGTAACTCTGACAACTTACACAGCCCCGCAAATAAAAGACACTAATTATATATTACAAAATGAGACACAATAAAAATTTACCTTGATTTACAAAGGGAGACAATCCAAACCCTTTGAGAATTGATGTTGTTTCCCTTGTCCCCGTGGATTCCATTCAACAGAGCCAAATTTAAACTTAACCTAGAAGAAGTAAAAATTTAATTGCTCTCCTATTGTACTATTTCATAGCAGATACACTTCATAAAAGTACTTTGAAAGATAATAATTGACATTTGTGTTGTTGATACGGATGTATCACGCCTGCGCAGAATTATGCGATCCTCTGTGAGTATGTTTCGTTAGCAGTTTTGCTTTTTTGCTGGAACTTTCATTGATCTTTTCCGTCAACAAACGTTACCTATCTGGAGCGCCCCTCTGAGACCACCTCTCACAAGTGAGAAGAGAGTGTACAATGTCAGCACATGCAGTAAAGATCGGTGTTCGTAAAACTATTATCGTAACACACTCACACACACGTGTACAAATAAAAATACAGATAATTTTTGTGTAGCTTCAACATAGATATCTAGATCGTTATTCTAATATATATTTTTAAATAGTTGAAATAATATAATTTATATTATCATGTACTCTGCATGAACTTCAGATTGTGCGTGTAAGAACGAGTTATTTTCCCTTTTCAGACTGGCTGCCGCAAATCTACTATTCATGATTGCACAACAAAATTAAAAAGTGAGTGAACAATGTCAGTGAATGGGTTAGAGATTCACCACCCTATAATGATACTTGTTATAATTAATATACTAATATGATTTATATATATATATATAAATCCGGATTTGCCAACTATTCTAAGCAGCAGACAAGCCTATAGTTCAAGGCTGACTGACTCGCTCCCGAGAGACCAATGAAAATGCGCCACGTCACTTGATTTATCAAAAGTAAACAAAATTGACAGTTATTATAGTCACGGGGTTGCTATACCTCCGCGTTTTGAGGGACGGTTTTACTTCCATTTAGTGTCTGTTTTCGTTGGTTGCAACGAAATTTGGACTAAAAATAAGAATGAATTTGGACTAAAGTAAAACTAATCATTAATTTGGGCTAAAATGAAACTAAACAGGAGTTTGGACTAAAATTACACATGAGCTTTGGACTGAAATTAAACTAAAACGAGATTGGGCTGATAGAAAACTAAACAATGACTGAATCAGTTTCATTTCAGTCCAAAGCTCAACACGTGTGTGTGTCGCATTTTACAAGTGAGCACGCATAATTAAATGCAGAACTTTTATGAAGAAATATGTCGTTAACTAGCGCCCTTAGCAAAATATCTGTTAGCTAGCTTTTCGTCACCTAAAAGTATCATCCTGCGTACACAGTTTGACTTATTTGTAGGTCTCCACCGACTGATTTTGTCTGTTATTTAACATATCCAGCATCCACTCCCCTTTTCACGCATCTGGAGCATGTACACACACACACACATACACACACACACACACACTCTCTCTCTCTCTCACACACACACAGAACGCACACACACAAAAACACACACTCGCACACACATACACTCACACACACGCGCACGCACGCACTCACACATACGGAGCTGGAAAATATTTTTTTTTAAAAGGTGGGGGGTAAAGAAAAAAATGAAAGAACTAATAGACGAGAGTGGGAGGGGAAAATAACGAAAGAATATGGTAGGATCCCATATATATCTTAGGAGAACAATGGCTGTATGTGACAGGAGTGCCAATGTTCCTCTGGTTCTAATAATTTGACGGTTTATATATGTCGTCTTTTGTGCGGAAAATTCCTGGCTTTATCTTCTGACCTAAGTGACAAGGGTTGCTGGACATGCACAAAACGTGTAAACACACCACACTTGGATACAGGCCTAAGGAAGCAATCACTACCTAAAAGCCACACTAAACATGTAATTGTAAACACACCACACTTGGATACAGGCCTAAGGAAGCAATCACCACCTAAAAGCCACACTAAACATGTAAACACACCACATTTGGGTACAGGCCTAAGGAGGTAATCACTACCTAAACGCTCAACTAAACTGTGTAATCACACACCAACATTAGCAATTAACTCGAATTACATTCTTCAAACATTTCTTACAAAATGTATTCTTTGGTTTGATAAAGAGATAGACTCAAGCACACATATTTACTGTATTTATTTAATCACGTACGCACACTCAAATACACAAACATACATTCACACACGCAAGAACATAATTATAGGCCCACATAGACGCTCGCTCTCAGCCGTAAGCGTTCATTCACACAGGCGCGCAAAAAAATGAACACACGTCACATATATACACGAGTGTACGCAGATAGCAGTGTACTTACAACAATCAGTCGTAAGCTAAAGTGCCTGACACACTAATCAAACGCTTTATACACACTACAACACACAATGACGGCACAAAGAGTGGTCACACTGACTTGACCTACTTCTGCATAAGCATCTATTTCTATCAAAAGTGGAATAATTAGAAGACAAAGTTAAAATGCGCTAATAGACACACACTTACCAGATTTTGTAGAAAATCAAGATGACACATGCGGTCCGAGTACTAATTTATAATTTTTTTTTTAAATTACACAACATCCGCTTACTCGTTTTCTCTTGTGACTGTGTTACTGAAAACTGGCTGTTGGAGGCTACTGGCTGATAACTGATATAAGCTTTCTTATCGCTAATTCAGGTATTTGTATGTTACGTGCAATGTCTTGAAACAGTTGATATGGTAAACGGACTAGAGAGGGGCACGGCATTTTTGCCCTACCGCGGTGCAAGTCGCTAAAAAATTAGCCTAATAAATCATGGCGATTATCCAAAGCGAAGAGAGGTACATAATACACTTCAACACATTATTCGTAGAGTCTATTAATAGCAATAGTATCCAGCACATCGAGCTCTCTAATGTATGGAGTGGCAAAGAACGGTCGAGCTTATATATAATGCCAGCATTTAGGATATTTGTTTATAAAAATTTTATCACTTAACATAAAACAACTTTTATCTCTAAATAAGGAAAGGATAATAAAAACAAGGATATTAATTATTTTTAATAATTGAATTTTTTAAAATTGCCAATCGTCAGCGATACCATCGCCTTTCATTTGAATGAAGTTAACGTTAGCATAGTGGTGTGTGTGTGTGTGTGTGTGTGTGTGTGTGCGCGCGCGTGTGCGTGTATGTGTGTGTGTGTGAAGTTATATTACGATCAAAATTTTAAAACTAAACTAAAATTTACCAAAGTGAGATAAATTTGTATAATTATTCTCTCATATGCTGTGTGCACCCTATATTACTAGTGTACAAATAAAATATTTTTAATGTTCAATGCACTGTCCTAGATTACATGTAAGATATTTTTAATGTTCTATGCACTGTCCTAGATTACATGTAAGACATTTTTAATGTTCAATGCACTGCCCTAGATTACAAGTAAGATATTTTTAATGTTCTATGCACTGCCCTAGATTTAAATGTAATATATTTTTAATGTTCAATGCACTACCCTAGATTAAATGTAATATATTTTTAATGTTCTATGCACTGCCCTAGGTTACATGTAAGATATTTTTAATGTTCTATGCACTGCCCTAGATTAAATGTAATATATTTTTAATGTTCTATGCACTGCTCTAGATTAAATGTAATATATTTTTAATGTTCTATGCACTGCCCTAGGTTACATGTAATATATTTTAAATGTTCTATGCACTGCACTGCCCTAGGTTACATGTAAGATAGTTTTAATGTTCTCTGCATTGCCCTAGATTACTATTGTACACATAACATACCATCAGGCCTAGTTATTCCATAACCATATATTTTTCTTTTAGAAGTAAATATGCTACCAATTCCGTGCAAAAGTAAGTACAGACTATTTGTAAAATGAAATTTTAAAAAGTTAAAATAAGATCAACATGAAGATTAAAACAAAGTACAACGGCACTTGTACGACTATTGTTTTTTAATCGTTGGATGTATTACTCTTGATTATTTTTGTAGTATCTTGTCAATGTACAAGCCTAGATATTCATAACATAGAATTTTTAAAAAAACAAATATAATAATAATGTGGGTTAATCTTTACAAATAAAAACCATCTAGTGGCTTCCAATAGTATATAGTAAACACGATACAAAACAAATATTACAAAGTGTACACAGTAGTACACAGTTGAAAGACATGAATGTACATGATGTATGTGTAATATGTACAGTGATATTCTAGCACACTCTAATAAACCATACAACCAATAGCGTAACTTCGAAAGTTGCCTTCCCCCCTCCCCAACAATTTTCCACATGCACGCGCGTGCATACACACACAAGCACACTGTTATGGAGTCAAGGGCAAATTATGCCTGACCTCCTATCTAAAGTTTATTTACATTGTAGTATTAAACTCTTTTGATGTTTTTTTTTCATCTTTTGTATTATGCATTTGTTTGCACTATGATTGCACAAGTTATGTAATTGCATGCATTGCACCGTAGCGGATTACCGGCAATTAGAAAGCCCGTACATGTTAAAAGGAAAATGCCAATCACTATAAGCGGATTACGTAATACACTCGAACAATAGCATGAGTGTTTCTTCATTACACGTTGGTACGAGCAGATAGACAGGTAGCCAATAAAAGATCTGCTTTCTTCCGTTTGTCGGTGATCTTTTGCAGAAGTTCTCCGTGCGGTGTGGGGGACGAATAAAGAAGATACGACGCAAGACCGATCCTCGCCAGATCAAGCATTGGAAAAATGGCTGATGCTTCTGCCTCCTGAGATTTCAAATCAGCTGACTCTGGCACTCGAGCAGGAGAGACCGTTCCTGCCGCCAGATGTCACGCCAGAAATGTTGGCCCAGCCCAACGCACTCGTGCCTTCAGTAAATAGTAATGAAATACTCTATGTAAGTAGGTCAAATAGTGTAAACAGTAATGAAATACTCTATGTAAGTAGGTCAAATAGTGTAAACAGTAATGAAATACTCTAAGTAAGTAGGTCAAATAGTGTAAACAGTAATGAAATACTCTATGTAAGTAGGTCAAATAGTGTAAACAGTAATGAAATACTCTATGTAAGTAGGTCAAATAGTGTAAACAGTAATGAAATACTCTAAGTAAGTAGGTCAAATAGTGTAAACAGTAATGAAATACTCTAAGTAAGTAGGTCAAATAGTGTAAACAGTAATGAAATACTCTATGTAAGTAGGTCAAATAGTGTAAACAGTAATGAAATACTCTATGTAAGTAGGTCAAATAGTGTAAACAGTAATGAAATACTCTATGTAAGTAGGTCAAATAGTGTAAACAGTAATGAAATACTCTAAGTAAGTAGGTCAAATAGTGTAAACAGTAATGAAATACTCTATGTAAGTAGGTCAAATAGTGTAAACAGTAATGAAATACTCTATGTAAGTAGGTCAAATAGTGTAAACAGTAGTGAAATACTCTATGTAAGTAGGTCAAATAGTGTAAACAGTAGTGAAATACTCTAAGTAAGTAGGTCAAATAGTGTAAACAGTAATGAAATACTCTATGTAAGTAGGTCAAATAGTGTAAACAGTAATGAAATACTCTATGTAAGTAGGTCAAATAGTGTAAACAGTAGTGAAATACTCTATGTAAGTAGGTCAAACAGTGTAAACAGTAATGAAATACTCTATGTATGTAGGTCAAACAGTGTAAACAGTAGTGAAATACTCTAAGTAAGTAGGTCAAATAGTGTAAACAATAGTGAAATACTCTATGTAAGTAGGTCAAACAGTGTAAACAGTAGTGAAATACTCTATGTAAGTAGGTCAAACAGTGTAAACAGTAGTGAAATACTCTATGTAAGTAGGTCAAACAGTGTAAACAGTAGTGAAATACTCTATGTATGTAGGTCAAATAGTGTAAACAGTAGTGAAATACTCTAAGTAAGTAGGTCAAATAGTGTAAACAGTAATGAAATACTGTATGTAAGTAGGTCAAATAGTGTAAACAGTAATGAAATACTCTAAGTAAGTAGGTCAAATAGTGTAAACAGTAGTGAAATACTCTAAGTAAGTAGGTCAAATAGTGTAAACAGTAATGAAATACTCTAAGTAAGTAGGTCAAATAGTGTAAACAGTAGTGAAATACTCTATGTATGTAGGTCAAATAGTGTAAACAGTAGTGAAATACTCTATGTATGTAGGTCAAATAGTGTAAACAGTAGTGAAATACTCTAAGTAAGTAGGTCAAATAGTGTAAACAGTAGTGAAATACTCTATGTATGTAGGTCAAATAGTGTAAACAGTAATGAAATACTCTATGTAAGTAGGTCAAATAGTGTAAACAGTAGTGAAATACTCTAAGTAAGTAGGTCAAATAGTGTAAACAGTAATGAAATACTCTATGTAAGTAGGTCAAATAGTGTAAACAGTAATGAAATACTCTATGTAAGTAGGTCAAATAGTGTAAACAGTAGTGAAATACTCTATGTATGTAGGTCAAATAGTGTAAACAGTAATGAAATACTCTATGTAAGTAGGTCAAATAGTGTAAACAGTAGTGAAATACTCTAAGTAAGTAGGTCAAATAGTGTAAACAGTAGTGAAATACTCTATGTAAGTAGGTCAAATAGTGTAAACAGTAATGAAATACTCTATGTAAGTAGGTCAAATAGTGTAAACAGTAGTGAAATACTCTATGTAAGTAGGTCAAATAGTGTAAACAGTAATGAAATACTCTATGTAAGTAGGTCAAATAGTGTAAACAGTAGTGAAATACTCTATGTAAGTAGGTCAAACAGTGTAAACAGTAATGAAATACTCTATGTAAGTAGGTCAAATAGTGTAAACAGTAGTGAAATACTCTAAGTAAGTAGGTCAAATAGTGTAAACAGTAGTGAAATACTCTATGTAAATAGGTCAAATAGTGTAAACAGTAGTGAAATACTCTATGTAAGTAGGTCAAATAGTGTAAACAGTAGTGAAATACTCTATGTAAGTAGGTCAAATAGTGTAAACAGTAGTGAAATACTCTATGTAAGTAGGTCAAATAGTGTAAACAGTAATGAAATACTCTATGTAAGTAGGTCAAATAGTGTAAACAGTAGTGAAATACTCTATGTAAGTAGGTCAAACAGTGTAAACAGTAGTGAAATACTCTATGTAAGTAGGTCAAACAGTGTAAACAGTAGTGAAATACTCTATGTAAGTAGGTCAAACAGTGTAAACAGTAGTGAAATACTCTATGTAAGTAGGTCAAACAGTGTAAACAGTAATGAAATACTCTATGTAAGTAGGTCAAATAGTGTAAACAGTAGTGAAATACTCTATGTATGTAGGTCAAATAGTGTAAACAGTAGTGAAATACTCTAAGTAAGTAGGTCAAATAGTGTAAACAGTAGTGAAATACTCTATGTATGTAGGTCAAATAGTGTAAACAGTAATGAAATACTCTATGTAAGTAGGTCAAATAGTGTAAACAGTAATGAAATACTCTATGTAAGTAGGTCAAATAGTGTAAACAGTAATGAAATACTCTATGTAAGTAGGTCAAATAGTGTAAACAGTAATGAAATACTCTATGTAAGTAGGTCAAATAGTGTAAACAGTAATGAAATACTCTATGTAAGTAGGTCAAATAGTGTAAACAGTAGTGAAATACTCTATGTATGTAGGTCAAATAGTGTAAACAGTAGTGAAATACTCTAAGTAAGTAGGTCAAATAGTGTAAACAGTAGTGAAATACTCTATGTATGTAGGTCAAATAGTGTAAACAGTAATGAAATACTCTATGTAAGTAGGTCAAATAGTGTAAACAGTAATGAAATACTCTATGTAAGTAGGTCAAATAGTGTAAACAGTAATGAAATACTCTATGTAAGTAGGTCAAATAGTGTAAACAGTAATGAAATACTCTATGTAAGTAGGTCAAATAGTGTAAACAGTAATGAAATACTCTATGTAAGTAGGTCAAATAGTGTAAACAGTAATGAAATACTCTATGTAAGTAGGTCAAATAGTGTAAACAGTAATGAAATACTCTATGTAAGTAGGTCAAATAGTGTAAACAGTAATGAAATACTCTATGTAAGTAGGTCAAATAGTGTAAACAGTAATGAAATACTCCATGTAAGTAGGTCAAATAGTGTAAACAGTAATGAAATACTCTATGTAAGTAGGTCAAATAGTGTAAACAGTAATGAAATACTCTATGTAAGTAGGTCAAATAGTGTAAACAGTAATGAAATACTCTATGTAAGTAGGTCAAATAGTGTAAACAGTAATGAAATACTCTATGTAAGTAGGTCAAATAGTGTAAACAGTAATGAAATACTCTATGTAAGTAGGTCAAATAGTGTAAACAGTAATGAAATACTCTATGTAAGTAGGTCAAATAGTGTAAACAGTAGTGAAATACTCTATGTATGTAGGTCAAATAGTGTAAACAGTAGTGAAATACTCTAAGTAAGTAGGTCAAATAGTGTAAACAGTAGTGAAATACTCTATGTAAGTAGGTCAAATAGTGTAAACAGTAATGAAATACTCTATGTATGTAGGTCAAATAGTGTAAACAGTAATGAAATACTCAATGTAAGTAGGTAAAATAAATTAAATAGTGAAATACTCTATGTAAATAGGTCAAATAGTGTAAACAATAGTGAAATACTCTATGTAAGTAGGTCAAATAGTCTAAACAGTAGTGAAATACTCTATGTAAGTAGGTCAAATAGTCTAAACAGTAGTGAAATACTCTATGTAAATAGGTGTGGCAGAGTAAATTTGCGTGTCCTTAATTCTAGACGTAATTGTTATATAAATTGTTAAATTTTCAAAGTGATCCGATCTTGGGTACTCCTTACGATAGTATTTTAGCAAGTGTCAGAGTTGGAGTAAACAACACGAGTTGAGAATATGCTAGAAAATTGTTGATGCAATCCAAACCAGTTCCAGCTGAATGAGCTGTGAGTTATCTACAACTTTTATACTGGCTAATTATTCCTTGTATTCAACTTTTGTACTGTTATTTTTCTAATGTCCTATTTTTTGTTTTGTTTTATAGTTTTTATTTTGTTTTATAGTATTATTTTGCCAAAGGAAGTGTGCTATCAACACTTAATTATGCTTCTTTACATTTGGCGACCTTGAAACAGTACTGATTCTAAAAATAAAGGAATCTTAGTTGAATAAAGTCAAGCGATGTCTCACGTAAGAGAATATTGAACGCTCATTGCATTTTAAATCGAAATTTCAATTTATTTGAACAGCAGTAAAGCAAACTGCAAAAAAAAAGTTTAATCAGTCCTCAATTATTTCAATCTTTGAGTTACTCCTGGATTAAATTACGGACGTCACTCTAATCCAGGGGTCTTCAAACTACGGCCCGCGAGGCCCTCTCAGTTTTTACCCAAGGAAGAATTTCCTAATGTCAAAACCTTTGCATCAAGTACCTTTCAATCTTTGGAACAACATAACTGCGTGAACAAACATTTTCAAGAATGAAAATACGCGAAGAACAATTTGAGAACAAACTTGTCCAAAGATAATCTCAGGTAACTGTTGATGTTAGGGACATCAAATCTAAAGCCAGAAATGTCTGCTATTTCGGCATCCAGGAAACAATTTCACCATTCCCACTAATACAGGTGTTCATGTATAGTGTATCAATGTGTTATTAAATAATAACTGAATAAAATGATATTAAATAAATAATTAAAAACAACATCCGTGTTTTGATTCTTTTTTATTTGGACCTTGAGTGTATAGTCGGACCCCGAACTGCTGTTTGATAGTTAATGCGGCCCTCGGGCTGAAAAGTTTGGAGACCCCTGCTCTAATCCATCGCATTAATTTATTCTGAACTCAAGCCTGACCCGTCAAGTCCAGTGGAATAAGCATTTCGTAAAACTGAAGTATCTGCAAAGAAGAAATAAAAAGTAAATAAAATAAAACAAACACTTAACATTCTCTGCAGACAGACACACTTTGTTGTCCGTGTATTGATCGTATGGCTCGCTGCAGCCAGGCAGTTTCGACTTTTCTTTGCCGACCGTACACTAACACCGATGCCAGTGTTACAGTCTTCGGTTGACTTTCTACGCCATTAAGTGTAGGCAGCATTCTCTCTTGCGATCACTGATTTCCGATCTGAATTCTAGCACAAGTGCAGTGTTGCTAATGAGAATTGATTTTCTCGCTGGCTTTTTCGGATAGCCGTTGCTGGAACAGATATTTATCACCAGATCTGGTCCGCATTTGGGTCAACGCCGAGCTGAGATGCCGTCAGTGTTGGTGTGGGTTTCCAAGACGAGAAGCGATCACACAGCATTCCACTCCACGACTGCTGATTTTTGATTTAAATTCCAGCGCCAAGTGCCTTGGTTAACGAGGATTGACTCCTACAGCCAGCCTTTGTTTGGAAATAGATCTCGCGAGATCGTGATTCAGGGCTTGAATTGACTAGAAGATTATGTGCACTATTCTCCATGAATCACGAGATCTGCCTCGGGCCAACGAATGATTACGGTGGTATTTGAAGACGCACAAGTTTCCTTCAGGCGTGCGGTTTTATTTGAATGTATTTATTTTACATGTAATTTCTTTTCCCTCACCCCCAAATCAAACAACCCCCAACAAAAACAACAACTTAGTAGTTATAGTTATGATTTAATATTATAACTAGTGACGCGTAGAGTGGAGGGGTGAGTTCAATAGTGATTGAGATGTTTGGCGTTTTCTGGATAATGACATTAGGACTTAGAGGTGAAGTTAAGAGACCTTAGACAACGATCACTAGTTATTATTGGTTGGAAGCATGGTTAATCAAATTATATTTGTAAATTTATTTGTCTAGATCTACACAATCGTAGTATACTTATTGTAATTATGGATGAGTGAATGCAAATATAGATGTACTCCTCAAGTCACACTCAGTCATGTCTAGACAGGTGTAGACTGCACTCAGTCATGTCTAGACAGGTGTAGACTGCACTCAGTCATGTCTAGACAGGTGTAGACCAGACTCAATCAAGTCTAGTGAGGTGTAGATCACACTCAATCAAGTCTAGACAGGTGTAGACCGCAATCAAGCCTAGACAGCTGTAGGTCACAATCATGCCTGGGACAGGTGTAGATTGCACTCAGTCATGTCTAGACAGGTATAGGTCACACTCAGTCATGTCTATAGAGGTGTACGTCACACTCAGTCATGTCTATAGAGGTGTACGTCACAGTCATGTCTATTGAGGTGTAGGTCACACTCATGTCTATTGAGGTGTAGGTCACACTCAGTCATGTCTAGACAGATGTAGTCACACTCGTATCTATTGAGGTGTAGGTCACACTCAGTCATGTCTAGATAGATGCAGGGCACACTCAGTCATCTATAGACAGATGATGACAGTTGATAGAATGAGACGATTTTCTCCGCTGCAGTTAAGAAATTTGGGATATTTTCTTTGACGTGTTTTAGTGTTATATTTCTAGATCCAGTATTTTCTATGAGTAACCGCTATCTATGCGATTGTATGCTGGACACTAATAATACTTTTTCTGGACGAAACACCTGTTCATTTCCAGAAGGTCCTGTCACTCTCCTTGTCACACATATGTGCTACAAATATCTACGTGTAACACATCAGTAACAGTCAAGACAACAGCATTCAAGCACACACATACACAACCAACTACTTTGGGGTTTAACTCTATGACCATGCACTACCATTTTCCCCTTAAGGAATCTCTTGTCTTTATACACTAATGGCGTGACATGCACTACAACATTTTCTCCTTTACGGAATCCCTTGTCTTTCTACTCTAATGGCGTGATACACACTACAACATTTTCTCCTTGACTTTCTACTTTTGTGACATGACACACTGCGACATTTTCTCTTTGACCCTACGCTTATGACGTGACAGTGCAACATTTTCTCCTTGTCTTTCTCCTTTTGTGACGTGACACACAAGCATTTTCTCCTTGACTTTCTCCTTTTGTGACGTGACACATTGAGGGCTTTTTCTCCTTGACACACACTACAACATTTTGCTTCGTACCATTGCTTCATCGTGGGAACAGGTTGCAAGTTAGTGGTGGCGCTGAATCACAGGACGAGTGAACTATCAGTATTACTCTGTACAACGACAGCGACTCAATAATTGTATTGAGGAATCTCTTCATAGAGATGTAGACTTCCAAACCTCGTTGATCCTGCGTACTCTCGCCCTAGGGCATGTCAAAGCATGGACTAACTTCAAAATATTGGAAATGAATGAGGAGGGTGAGTGGAAGATTTAGGTTTGATATTGTAAGTAAGCATGCTGCATACGTTTGATATGGTAAGTAAGCATGCTGCATAAGAACTCAAGACAAACGCCAGTTTGTTGTTGGCGTCGGCTAGTATTGATCCATTTTGAAGGAGGTCAGATTCCGAGGCGATTTTATGTTGTTGCTTTGTTCCATACCCATAACTACCTTCACAAAACGCACGTACACACAAACAAAGCTAAGTGGTATTTAATTATCTAGGTATACCGTCGTATTTATTTCTTTTCCTGTGAGGTGAAAACATAATAAACATTATAAGGAGTAAATGAAAATTTTATATAACATATGAAAATAATATAACATTTATTAAAAGTGAATACAGATAATGCCAATTCCGAGTCGAATACTTGCTAATTAAGGTGACGATCTGTAACTTCCTAACGTGTGTTGTGTGTTTACCAAAATATTTACATTTTGTTGTGTTTACTGATTACGGCAATTACAGTATGGTCGTGATGATAACAATGCATTATAACAAGAACGAATTAAATCTGACCTTGAAATAGAAGTTACGAATCAAATGTTCTACAGCACCAGTTCAAATGATGCACTATAAATAGCCTGATAGGACGTCACAAGTTTTGCATAGACAGTGTCGTCATTTTGGCGCTGAAAGTTTGTTTTTTTTATTTTATTTTATTTTTACCAATAGTCAGGAATCTGGTCTGCATGCTGCTCGCGATCACTACAGTTCCCTATGGAAACCGAGCGACTGACGTCATCAAACAATATACACTGAGGCAAAAATTTACTCAAAATATGTCGCGCGCGCCCATGTTTGTTTGGTTAATATATGTACTACACACGAGGGTTGAATTTTGTCAGCTGTTACGTCAACTATCAGAAAACACAAGTCATAGACTGCAATGGCTTGAAAAATGTAAGTCTGAGCTTACTTTCAGACTAGCAAAAAACATTGTTTACTCACTGATATTAAACAAATTGCTTACTCACTAACATAAAATGCATTACTTACTCACTAACATAAAACACATTGCTAACATAAAACATTACTTACTGAATAACAAAACACATTACTTACTCACTAACGTAAAACACATTACTTACTAACATAAAACATTACTTACTAATATAAAATATTATTTACTACCATAAAACATTACTTACTCATGAATATAAAACATTACTAAAGCATTATTTACTCACTAATATAAAACATTACTTACTAAAGAACATAAAACACTACTTATTCACTAATATAAAACATTGCTTACTCACTAACATAAAACATTTTTAACTTACTAATTAACATAAAACATTACATCATCACTCCGGTGAAGTAAATTTGCCTATCTGTTTCTAAACTTAATTATTATATAAATACCACCGACAGTATTTTTCTAAATTCATCTTACTGGGTATTGTTCCTTAGCACTAAAAATTACTTGTGGGTATTGTTTCTTAGCACTAAAAATCACTTGTCAGCATAATTGTGGGTATTGTTCCTTAGCACTAAAAATTACTTGTCAGCATAATTGTGGGTATTGTTTCTTAGCACTAAAAATTACTTGTCAGCATTATTGTGGGTATTGTTCCTTAGCACTAAAAATTACTTGTCAGCATTATTGTGGGTATTGTTCCTTAGCACTAAAAATTACTTGTCAGCATTATTGAGGGTATTGTTCCTTAGCACTAAAAATTACTTGTCAGCATAATTGTGGGTATTGTTTCTTAGCACTAAAAATTACTTGTCAGCATAATTGTGGGTATTGCTCCTTAGCACTAAAAATCATTTGTCAGCATAATTGTGGATATTGTTCCTTAGCACTAAAAATCACTTGTCAGGATAATTGTGGGTATTGTTTCTTAGCACTAAAAATTACTTGTCAGCATAATTGTGGGTATTGTTCCTTAGCACTAAAAATTACTTGTCAGCATTATTGTGGGTATTGTTTCTTAGCACTAAAAATTACTTGTCAGCATAATTGTGGGTATTGTTCCTTAGCACTAAAAATTACTTCTCAGCATAATTGTGGGTATTGTTTCTTAGCACTAAAAATTACTTGTCAGCATTATTGTGGGTATTGTTTCTTAGCACTAAAAATTACTTGTCAGCATAATTGTGGGTATTGTTCCTTAGCACTAAAAATTACTTGTCAGCATTATTGTGGGTATTGTTCCTTAGCACTAAAAATTACTTGTCAGCATTATTGTGGGTATTGTTCCTTAGCACTAAAAATTACTTGTCAGCATTATTGTGGGTATTGTTCCTTAGCACTAAAAATCACTTGTCAGCATAATTGTGGATATTGTTTCTTAGCACTAAAAATTACTTGTCAGCATTATTGTGGATATTGTACCTTTAGCACTAAAATCTCTTGTCAACATTATTGTGGATATTGTTCCTTAGCACTAAAATCACTTGTCAGCATTATTGTGGATATTGTTCCTTAGCACATTTACCTATAGCACTAAAATTACTTGTCAGCATTATTGTGGATATTGTTCATTTTTGCATTGTCAGCATTCTTATACATTTTACTGGGTATATAACGTTTTCCTTTGATCATTAAATAAATAAAATAACACACACGTGACCCTCAATCTTGTGAGGTGTCTATAATTACCGTTACTTAATTCTGAAATGAATAGAAGTGGAAACCTTATTAATGAAATTGTGAATAGTTTACCTGTGGTACCTACAACATGAATACTGTGCAACTGAAAATAGAACTATGACAACTGCTATCCATGAAATTTTGAATTGACACAGAATTAGACGCCATCCAAAAGCTGGGAATTGGTGACTTCAGTTAATGGACTTGTGAGAGGAATGTCTCTTGAATTAGACGCCATCCAAAAGCTGAGAATTGGTGACTTCAATTAATGGACTTGTGAGAGGAATGTCTCTTGAATTAGACGCCATCCAAAAGCTGGGAATTGGTGACTTCAATTAATGGACTTGTGAGAGGAATGTCTCTTGAATTAGACGCCATCCAAAAGCTGGGAATTGGTGACTTCAATTAATAATGGACTTGCGGTAATAATGATAGGAGAGGAATGTCTCTTACCTTCGTTAAATTCTTACTTTTTGTTCTTGGTATCCAATAGTCCTAAGCGTTGGATTGTGGGAACGACGACCAAGGCCCTGTGTCTTTCAAAGTGTTCTTCCCATCGATCTTGGTTAAAAAAAACAAAAAAAAACTAAATGTAACCCCATTCTCCAGCAAATAGCGTGTTCTTCCAATCGATCTTGGTTTAAAAAATTCAAACTAAATGTAACCCCATTCTCCAGCAAATAGAGTGTTGCTCCAATCGATCTTGGTTTTAAAAATTCCAACTAAATGTAACCCCATTCTCCAGCAAATAGAGTGTTGCTCCAATACACCTTTTCAAGGCACAGCTTTGCCCTCGCAGACCTCGTCAAATCTCCAGCCCGATGTAAAGTCGATTCCTTATATCTGCTTAGGTAAGAAAGAAAGTCTTCCTTCAAAAAAATAAAAGAGCAAACCTTAGGCCATTCTGCTTCTGCACGGTTCGAGATCTGGATTTTGCTTCCTTCTCCCCCCCCCACCCCTGCTTCATCCTTCATACTTATATTTGGAGTTTAGACAAACAGTAAGAATCTTTTCTTAAGAAGAATGAATTTGCTGTATCTGATGGCTCGTTTGCACTATCTGCTGACGGCCTTACCGACTAATTTGCTCAGTGCCAGAACTGCAAGCCTGACATTCAACACCAGAACTGTAAGCCTGACATCCAACGCCAGAACTGTAAGCCTGACATTCAACACCAGAACTGTAAGCCTGACATCCAACACCAGAACTGTAAGCCTGACATCCAACACCAGAACTGTAAGCCTGACATCCAACACCAGAACTGCAAGCCTGACATTCAACACCAGAACTGCAAGCCTGACATTCAACACCAGAACTGCAAGCCTGACATTCAACACCAGAACTGCAAGCCTGACATTCAACACCAGAACTGTAAGCCTGACATTCAACACCAGAACTGTAAGCCTGACATTCAACACCAGAACTGCAAGCCTGACATTCAACACCAGAACTGCAAGCCTGACATTCAACACCAGAACTGTAAGCCTGACATTCAACACCAGAACTGTAAGCCTGACATTCAACACCAGAACTGCAAGCCTGACATCCAACACCAGAACTGCAAGCCTGACATTCAACACCAGAACTGCAAGCCTGACATTCAACACCAGAACTGTAAGCCTGACATCCAACACCAGAACTGTAAGCCTGACATCCAACGCCAGAACTGTAAGCCTGACATTCAACACCAGAACTGTAAGCCTGACATCCAACACCAGAACTGCAAGCCTGACATCCAACACCAGAACTGTAAGCCTGACATCCAACACCAGAACTGTAAGCCTGACATCCAAATCCAGAACTGCAAGCCTGACATTCAACACCAGAACTGAGAGCCTGACATTCAACACCAGAACTGTAAGCCTGACATCCAACACCAGAACTGCAAGCCTGACATCCAACACCAGAACTGCAAGCCTGACATCCAACACCAGAACTGCAAGCCTGACATCCAACACCAGAACTGCAAGCCTGACATCCAACACCAGAACTGCAAGCCTGACATCCAACACCAGAACTGCAAGCCTGACATCCAACACCAGAACTGCAAGCCTGACATCCAACACCAGAACTGCAAGCCTGACATCCAACACCAGAACTGCAAGCCTGACATTCAACACCAGAACTGTAAGCCTGACATCCAACACCAGAACTGCAAGCCTGACATCCAACACCAGAACTGCAAGCCTGACATCCAACACCAGAACTGCAGGCCTGACATTCATAAATAAATGTGATCAATTGTCACTTTGGTCTTTCGCAACCCACTCTGGAGATCTTGGTGGTAGACTGCCATTAGGTGACCACGGCAAGCATTTCCCATCATTCTCTAATTTGTATTTTTGCCTAAGCCAGAATTATGACCACGGCAAGCATTTTCCATCATTCCCTAATTTGTATTTTTGCCTAAGCCAGAATTCAGCAGATTATTTCGCACAGTTTTATTCAAATGTGGAAATGTATATATCTTTGGTGGTTTTTAATTGACCTTTGCTTGTTGACTTAAAATGTCATTGACAGTATATTTTTATTCACCTTGCTGGGTATTGTCCCTTGTTCTCTTCAGCGGGAAAAGTTACGTGTAGCAGGATAAGTGTTTGTGTTACATGTAACAAATCTTTCTGTAGCAGATTTACTGTTGATCACTTGCAAAGTTTTGCAAAATTTTCAAAACATCCGCAACCTCAAACATGTTCAGCATTTGCAAAAGGAAAATACGGTTATATCACTTGTTTTATAATCTCAAAATCGATAAGATCAAGTAGACAATTTTATCTTTAGGATCAAAGCATTTGTTTCGGTTTGTACAGAAAGACAATGCTTGATAGAGGCAAAATATAAAAGTGAACAGAAACCACTTTCCAGTAAAACTCATACTGCAACACTGCACGATGACGTTGAAAATATCCACAGAACTTCAGGTTTGAATCCTCTGAAGAGAAAAAAGTTCACTTATCCTGCTACACGTAACTTTTCCCTCTGAAGAGAAAAAAGTTAAGAGCTGTATTAGAAATCCAAACTTGAGCACAAACACTTACCCTGCTGAATACTGACATGGATGTTTACCGTAGTTTTTTGATGAAAAGCAAAGGCCAATGAGGGTTGTATATATATTTATGACTTTCCATGATAGTATTTTTAAAAATTTTCTTGAACGTGTAAAATTTTGAAACTATGTGATTCCTTATGGACGTTCAAGAGCAGTATTATTACCTGAAGAAATACAACAAAAGCAATGAAAGTTAAACATTTATTCCTCTAAAAATAACTTCATGCAAAAGAAAAGTGATTTGAAATGACCCCAACATAACGACTAGGTTTTATCAAAATGATAATTTTTGTTGTAAACTTTAAAGAAATTATTTGGAAGCAGTACTAATCCTTTAATGTAAAATAACACTGTACTCTACTCTGTCAGCTCGTGATGTCTGCCTCTAAAAATTGTAATGTCAACTGCAATGAAGGCTTTAACAGAATTGAAGCCTCTGTCTGAACGATTGATTTTGGCGATCAATGCCCTTTACCGTGACGCATGTTTTTCCTTCTGAGGTAGACGATGACAGAAAAGTCACCTCAACATGTGTTAAGTGCAGAACAACCCAAAATAGTGCACAATATCCTCCCCCCCCCTTCCCGATGATGTGTATCTAGGCTATGTTAGCAAATAGATATCTAAATTAACATAGATTTAAACCAGTTTCATTATCAATTCAGAAAGATGCATTTATACCGGATGTTTAGCAACAAATTCGTGCAAGAATCATGCGCAGAGCAAAACATGTCGAGCACGTGACCCGCTTGGCGGTCCGAAGCGTAGATCTATGACACAAGCTGATTTTTTTAACTCGGGTTCCACTGAACTGACACGCGGAATTTTCTGTCCCCAATAGGGCGGCCTCTCTGACTGAACGTAGCCTTTTGTTGTCAATGCGGATTCGATCGAAGCCACTGTGGGCGAGAGCCAGGCAGTACACGGGCCGCCGCTGCACCAGTTGGAACCAAATGAAAAGCTGCGTGCGGCCGCCACTGATAAGGGAAACAGTCAAAGACTCTCTGTCATTAATGTACGTGCAGATGCCAGCATGCAATGCCAGGAAGTGGGATAGATATATTTATTCGGGAGACTAAGTATGGAACCAATTAAACAATCAGCCATTTCACCGTGTTAATTGGTAAGTGGAGATAATTAAGTCCAGTGTTTTGTTACCGACCGACACCTATTGTTAAAACAAAACAGTACAAACTGCAGTCTGGCTGTGTTCAGCGCCATAAGCAAAGGCTGGGATGTTATGCAATTAAGCATGGTTTTAGCAAGTATACCGCCTCCCATGTTCTAAATACATTTCTCCTCTAATATTCAATTTTAACATGCACCATTTCCCACCTCTAGAATTATAATAGAATTATAATACAGTTGTGCTTTTAAAAGCCCGTTTCCTTACATTTTAATGTAGGTTCCTTCAAGCACGGCCATTATTTATCATACATGTGTTAAAAATAATTATGGTGCAGTAAACCTTTGTGCCAGTAACTTGAAACATCGAATAAATATGATGATATAAATGATATTAATTTTCTTTCGTTACTAATAATTGGACTCTAACTGTATTTAATTTAAGTTCTATTTAGTGTTGTACTGGTATAGGCAGAAAGAGTTAATAATAGCCTGCTCTCTTCCATAGGAACTGTACTATGTTATCTAATAGTTCTATTTAGTGTTGTACTGGTATAGGCAGAAAGAGTTAATAATAGCCTGCTCTCTTCCATAGGAACTGTAATGTTATCTAATAGTTCTATTTAGTGTTGTACTGGTATAGGCAGAAAGAGTTAATAATAGCCTGCTCTCTTCCATAGGAACTGTAATGTTATCTAATAGTTCTATTTAGTGTTGTACTGGTATAGGCAGAAAGAGTTAATAATAGCCTGCTCTCATCCATGGGAACTGTACTATGTTATCTAATAGGCACGCTTTCATCATTCTTGTCCTGCTATGTCCAATGTAAATTAGTATGACATCCGTCTATAAGCAATGATGTACATCATTCTAAAAGTACATTCCCATAATTCTTGTACTGGTCTATAAGTACACTCCCATAATTCTTGTACTAGTCTATAAGTACACTCCCATAATTCTTGTACTGGTCTATAAGTACACTCCTATAATTCTTGTAATGGTCTATAAGTACACTCCTATATTTCTTGTACTGGTCTATAAGTATGGCCTCTGAATTCTTGCACTGCTATATCCAGTTTAAGTTAATTTTAGTAGTAATTTCTAGGAGTTGAGATAATTTTAATAGCAATTTCTAGGAGTTGCAGCGAAGTTACGTCTGATCAGAAAGTGTTCTAGCAAATGAAAATTTTTTCTTTACATATGATGTAATTATTAATATTAACATTCGCTCGAATGAAATGGTACAGCCATGTTTTATCGGATTTATGCAAATTTGTATGGTGTGATTAATGTTAACACCTATTTAGAATGGCTGGTGTATTTAATATCAGGATATTTACAAGTGAATTATATACATTAATGTCTGGTGTACTTAATATCAGGACATTTACAAATAAATTATGTGCATTAATGTCTGGAGTACAGGACATTTACAAGTGAATTACGTACATTAATGTCTGGTGTATTTAATATCAGGACATTTACAAGCGAATTATGTACATTAATGTCTGGTGTACTTAATATCAGGACATTTACAAGCGAATTATGTACATTAATGTCTGATGTACTTAATATCAGGACATTTACAAGCGAATTATGTACATTAATGTCTGGTGTACTTAATATCAGGACATTTACAAGCGAATTATGTACATTAATGTCTGGTGTACACTAAATTGAAGGCGAATAACTAGTCTCGTGTCTATACTTATGTATTGGTAACATCCGGGTAATTATGGTTTAAAGAGAGAGACAACTCACGTCTTTCTAGTGCTTGTAATATCAGTGTAGAGAGTCAGAATTTAATAATATTTCTGTATATTCATGTAGAGAGACAGCAATTGGTAATTAGTGCTTTGTTTCTTGAGAACAGCCAACCACTCATTAAAGTGTTTCATATAGAGCTAATCAATTAGTGCTGTGTTTGTGAGGACAGCCAACCACTCATTATAGTGTTTCATATAGAGAGCCAATCAACTAGTGCTTTGTTTCTCGAGGACAGCCAACCACTCATTAAAGTGTTTCATATAGAGCCAATCAATTAGTGCTTTGTTTGTGAGGACAGCCAACCACTCATTATAGTGTTTCATATAGAGAGCCAGTCAATTAGTGCTTTGTTTTGTGAAAACAGCCAATTATTAAAGTATTCCTTGTAAAGATAAACCAATTAATAATTTATTCTGTTAAGAAAATCAGTCAATTAAGAATTTTTTCTATACATTCCATCCAGTTAGTAATTTGTTCAATACAGGGAGCCAGTCTAATTATTAATTTGTTTTGTATTCAAGAGGAATACAATACGTGATTTTATCCTTTGTAAAGAATTTGTTAATTGGTGCGCTTGTTCTGAATAGAGAACCAGCCATTTAATAATTTGGTCTGGTTACAGATCCATCCAATTAGTTGTTTTTTTTAAACATAGAGAGTTAGCCATCCAATTAACAGTAATTTGTGCAGTTAGAGCTATGAATGTTTGTGTGTACACACACTTATATATACACACATGTACACAGACATAAATGCACACATTGTTACGTTTCCAGTATTTATTTATAGACCCTGCCTAGGATAATTAAGGACTTTAAAAGATAATAGATAAATTAATTCCTTCTCTCATATCCTATGCAGACTGGTTGCTCAACTTATCATTTGGCTAATTTAAAAATGTGTCTTGTAGTGCAGACGACAGATTTACAAACTGATAAATTGCGTACGTTAGCTAGATTGGAGTCGTTAAATTCCTCTAAATTAATATGCATTCGTTATGTCATTCAGCTCACTCGCCCCCATCCAATCCAAGAAATCTATAGGTCTATTATGCATAAAAATTAACTACGAAGAGGTTTAACAATTAAAAATAAGATTTAATAAAGTTTAACAATTTAACAATAATCAAATACGAGCGCGAAAAGTCTATTTCTTAATTCATGCACGTATGTGCTTATCGTCTCTCGAGAGAAAAAATGCTCAATTGTTTCCTTGTGAAATTTGAATTCAACTGAGGAATACTCAGCTGTAAGTCTGTATTCGCCTGGTCTCCTTATTCCAGTCCGTACCGGTCTGTCTCACAGTAGTCACTCTAGCGGAGATGCACGTGGCATACAGGGAGGATTGTCCTTTTATGTCGCTAGTGAACTTGAGTTTAGACCAGCATACGTCTACTCTTGACGTTGCTTACAATGGTGTGGACTCTCAGAATAATCGAACTCTCTTGTTAGAATTCAACCTGCTTGTACAATCAACTTGTCCAAGTTCAAGGATGTAGACAAGGAACACAGGACAAAGACAAAGGCAAAGCAAAGCCAAGCAAAGCAAAGCCAAAGCCAAAAAGCAAAAGCAAAAGCCGACCTGGGGAAAGCAAATATGTCCCAATATAGTCTCTGCTAACATGTTCCTACTTAAGCAAGTTCCAGTTTAAATGCTCTGAATTAGAAATTCGACCTCGCGTCGTTTACAATTTAGATTTAGAAAACATAATCTTCTCACGCATGTTTCATTTAACAGCATGACGTATGAATCATAAAAATAGTTACAACGTTAAATTAATGTTCATACAAGGGGTAATTCAAACAGCAAAGCGCTTCACAATTTACAATTAAAATTACACGCAATAATTGAATTACATGAGAAATTCATGTCGAGCGTAGGCATTCTGGCTCTAGTGAATTTAAAAGCAATATAAATTAAAGTTACAATGGAAAAGAGTTACAATAAATTTATATTCCATAACTTATAGGTTTTCAGTCATTTCCACGAACCGTGCTCAAGTATATAGCGAAATAATATAATACATAGCACAAATACATACATAGTTAAAATATACAGAATACAATCAAATAAAAATGGTACCTTATGAGAAGTCGAAGTGTCTATTTCTCATCTACCTTGTCGGCCTGCCGTATGACTCGAGTAGCTAACGTGGGTACGTAGATAGCTAATTGTTTTCTCGCAGTGAAGAGCGGGTGTGTTTCACCAATATTTATAGGAAAGCATAAAGCATATCACGTGACGGATCGCGTGGCATGTAGTTGGTTCTAGAACCTAGACAATGGGCCTAAAGTTACATAACGTCTTGACCTCTTCTGGAAGCTTCTCGATAAGAGAGAGCTTGAACAAAGGGTTTTCAAATCTCAATATTTGAAGTAAACAACAAGTGGGTCAGCAAGTCATGACATTTTTATCAGACTGTGACACACATACACATCTATTTGAAGTGAGAGTTTTTCCTGAGTCTACTGGTGTTTGTCTCATTTCCGTACTATTTCTAGATTTTAAATTTTGTGACTATTCGTCAAGCATAAAATGTAGTTCCCCCCCAAAAAAAATCCAACGAAATTTTACCAGCTTAAGAGGAAATTATGCAGGTAAACTTACAAGCATTCTAAGAAATACTTGAAAGAGAAAAATAAAATCAGTTCTCATTTGGAGGTTAAACATGTGCTGCGTTATAATATTACACCTTCTCACTTTCATCGTTATATTGTCATCTCACTTTCATTGTTATATTATGACATCTCACTTCCTTCCTTTTTCTCAGATATATCCCAAAATACCATTCTCGATTACACACGCACACACACACACAGACACACACACACACACACACACACACACACACACACACACACACACACACACACATTTGTACTAACGGACACAAGCTACACGGAGATGTGTGTTTTTAAGTGGAAATTGATATCGTGTAAATTGTGCATGAGGAATATTACATTTTTTGTACTTTGTAAGCCTAAACACGATTTCTTCTTATTGTTGAAAAAGATTTTAAAAAATTAAACTACTAACATATGTTCAGTTTATCACTTAATCATATGGTATTAGATTAGCATCAATGCTTTCTATGCGCAACATATGACAATATATGCACAATGCACATACACACACACACACACACACACACACACACACACACACACACACACACATCCCCACACATAACGTTTCAGCAAGTGCCAATACAAAACCAAACTAATTTAAAGCTCTGCTAGACGTGCATAATTAACATCAGGCAAATGAACAACCCAGTGACCCAAATTCGACTGGCACTTCGAGGGCAGACGCTAATTTGGAACCCATAAAAGACTGCTAGAATTCGGCAGAGCTCGTCTATGAATGACGCGAGTTTTCCTCCATCAGTAAATTAGGGCGAGAATGTTGAAGGGGAGCGTACAATCGATACGACGCCAGGCCGAGGCTGAGTTAAGGTGCATTTAAAATTCTTAAGGGTCCAAGACTCAAGGAGTGTCGTAAGAATAAAAATTTAACTGCTGATGCAGGCTATATTTTCCAGACATTCGAGGAATATAAATGTCCCCTCCCACACTGTGTTCATTCACACGCTGCGAGCAGTGCTTCAGTGACGTCATGTATAGCACTGAGGCTTGCGATATGGAACGATGTCTTTGACCGACAGTCAAAGTATTTCTTACAGGTCATTCCAACTGTTGTTATTGCGATGTTTAATATCCATACTAACCATTATTGATTATTGTATATAATCCATTCAGACTTATAACTCTAGTCATCATGACAAGTCCGTTCCAGCAATTTTCTGGCCGTCGAGTGACGTTGATGTTTGCCAACTACTCTTGAGCTGTTACGTCAAACGTCCATGCTAATAACTCTTTCAACACGGTACGTTATTTATATAACAATTTAACCATTTTATAGCGTTCACATCATTTTGTAACATTCCCGGTACGGACTTCTTGGATCATATCGACACTATTAATGCGTTAACTTGGTGACTATAATGAAATACCAGTGACATCATTCAGGCATTAACTTTGGTGATTATAATGAAATACCAGTGACATCATTCAGGCGTTAACTATGGTGATTATAATGAAATACCAGTGACATCTTTCAGGCCGTTAACTATGGTGATTATAATGAAATACCAGTGACATCACTCAGGCATTAACTTTGGTGATTATAATGAAATACCAGTGACATCATTCAGGCATTAACATTGGTGATTATAATGAAATACCAGTGACATCATTCAGGCCGTTAACTTGGTGACTATAATGAAATACCAGTGACATCATTCAGGCCGTTAACTTGGTGACTATAATGAAATACCAATAACATCATTCAGGCCGTTAACTATGGTGATTATAATGAAATACCAATAACATCATTCAGGCGTTAACTTTGGTGATTATAATGAAATATCTGTGACATCATTCTGACGTTAACTTGGTGAGTATAATGGTATACCAGTGACATCATTCTGGCGTTAACTTGGTGAGTATAATGGTATACCAGTGACATCATTCTGGAATTAACTTGGTGAGTATAATGGCATACCAGTGATATCATTCTGGCTCGTCTTCGTGATAGGAATGAAACGCTATATCCAGTTGGTGACGTAACGACACCCATCACTGGTAGTCATGTTGTGTGACCCGAGAATATTGACTAATGAAATCTTAACTTATTGTGACCAGATAATATGAACCAATGAAATTTTAACTTATTGTGACTGGAGGAATTTAACCAATGAGCCAATCAAATTAAGCATTCGTAAAGATATCAGCCACTCTTTGAACACTTTGTAGCGATGAAAGGCGCCATTCTTACTTTATAATAATGGTCAGACTCAGTGAAAACAGCACTTATTCTGGCTCCGGAACCATATTGTCAGAATGACTGTTTACAGACGCCATTAGGTGCTTCAGACGATCCGAATGACATAATGCATTCTAAAATATGAATCATGTGACCAAAGTGGCATTATCCGTCTCCATGTCGCTGCGTCTGAATCCATTGTCTGGGCCCTGGCGAGTGCCATGCTTCAGCACTTTGGGGGTGCTGAGAGTTTTTCTAAGGTTTCAGTGAAATAGAAAGGTACACGCGTCTTTTGATAGAATGACGTCAGCCGAGTTGTAATAATAACGACAGACAGCATCTCAACCTTGTGACGACTTAAGATGCCAACCACCCTAGCCAACAAAGAGGAGAGGTGGGGGTGCGACTTGCTTATTAGTTTGATTTATGTTTCACGTTTGCATTCACTTTCGCTGATTTTGTAGAGGGGTGCAGGGCCAATGGAGAGGAAAGAAGTGCCAAGAAGGACTAAAGGTGAATGAAAGTTGGTTGTATTCCGTGATGGCCATCTTTGCCCAGATAGCAGCCAACATTGTGCTCTTCCCGATTTTTTTTAATTGCCAAGTGACCTTGAGCGTGCACGGCCCGAAGGATGTGGGAATTTCGATTTATCCAACGGATAAGACACTCAACCCACCTTTTGTCACGTGACTAAAGAATGGTTAAGTTTGTCACTGCTATCGGAGATCAAACTTTTGTCACTTAACTAAAGAATGGTTACAAATCACCCGTAAGTTTGTCACTGCTATCGGAGATCAAACTTTTGTCACTTAACTAAAGAATGGTTACAAATCACCCGTAAGTTTGTCACTGCTATCGGAGATCAAACTTTTGTCACGTGACTAAAGAATGGTTAAGTTTGTCACTGCTATCGGAGATCAAACTTTTGTCACTTAACTAAAGAATGGTTACAAATCACCCTTAAGTTTGTCACTGCTATCGGAGATCAAACTTTTGTCACTTAACTAAAGAGCAGTTACAGATCGCCCGTAAATTTGTCAAGGCTATAGGAGATCAAACTTTTGTCACTTGAACAAGAGACTAGCTCTTTTCCTTCTGCACTACCCAATATCCACTAAGGGTGTTAACCCTTTTCATTTTTATTATTTTCTTTCTTTTTTTAGCGACTATCGATCCTCTGCTGTCTAGAATTAATTATCCCCTTTACCTTTTTTGCCCAACAGTACTAGTATTTCTATAGACATATAGACGGGCAACAATTAGTAATATTCCTCTATGACGTCATCATTGCTGTGTTGTTATATTGTCGCACATCTCTGTGGTTAAACAACACGACAACCACTTTTTTTAAAAAGCTGTAGTAAGACTCCGCCCCTCCTCTCCCCCCACCCCCGTATACACGTAAAAGAAGTGACGTGCAACGCTCAGCAATCCCAAGCTAGAAGTTAAAAATCATTTTGAACTATGGCTACTTAGCCAGTCATGTTTGTGACGTGCAACGCTCAGCAATCCCAAGCTAGAAGTTAAAAATCATTTTGAACTATGGCTACTTAGCCAGTCATGTTTGTGACGTGCAACGTTCAGCAATCCCAAGCTAGAAGTTAAAAATCATTTTGAACTATGGCTACTTAGCCAGTCATGTTTGTGACGTGCAACGCTCAGCAATCCCAAGCCAGAAGTTAAAAATCATTTTGAACCATGGCTACTTAGCCAGGAAGTCGTCAGTCATGTTTGTGACAAACTCTATGACAAACAGATGCTTACCTGTAGCCACATGGTCCTAATGACGTTAATATTTCGCCCTCTGATTTAAAGAAGACATCATAATTGATTGCAGATTTAAAGACACCAGTTACATTTAATTACCTGAATATTAGGCTATATCGCTAAACACGCCGGTAATCTTGTAGCCATGTGGATTTCAACACCTCGGCTATGTCGCTAAACACGCCGGTAATCTTGTAGCCATGTGGATTTCAACACCTCGGCTATGTCGCTAAACACGCCGGTAATCTTGTAGCCACGTGGATTTCAACACCTCGGCTATGTCGCTAAACACGCCGGTAATCTTGTAGCCACGTGGATTTCAACACCTCGGCTATGTCGCTAAACACGCCGGTAATCTTGTAGCCATGTGGATTTCAACACCTCGGCTATGTCGCTAAACATGCCGGTAATCTTGTAGCCACGTGGATTTCAACACCTCGACTATCTTTGCTTTTTAACCTTAAAAACGTCTGAAATCTTTGATTGTCTCTAGGATTCTACTCCTCATTGTTGGCTTTAAGCACGACAGTCATCTTGACCTACTGGACCTTGAAAATTCTAGTCTCAGTTTGTACATTTGGTGAAATGAAGTTCTTTTGACTTGTTAAATCTGACCGTAACTTATTGTTGGTAAATGAAATAATATTTTTTAAAAATATAATCGCCCATTTTGAGAAAGTCACCTTTAACAGCTGTGACGTTGTTCAAATTTGAGCAAAAGGGACAAAGTCCGCAAAACAACAGCATTATTGTTCTTCAAGGGAACAAACTCTAATCAATCAAAATTTTCTTTTTCAGCGTAGTGTCGCCCAGTCCTTCATTATAATACTAAAATGAGTGGTCTTCGAAATGATTATTTACAAATTAGTGATTAGGGCCAACTGCTTCCGGCTTCTTACATCACGCTCAGCAAGTTTGCTGTATAGTTAGTACAGTTTCTTACATAATATGTTACAAATATAATGTATGGTTTGCAAATATTTAACATTTCTGTACTGCTTACATAACGTGTTAGAGATCTGATGTATGGTTTGCAGATATTGTAAAATACAAAAAAAATCGCATAATTTTTAAATTAAGGGAAAATGTCTCGTTGAAATTTGATTGTGACTAAATACAAAACCTCGCTCACTCACTGTCTCTACATGAAAGCTTAGAATGGTTTTAAAGTGTCTGGTAACGCGTAATAGCAGTTAAAAACTACCGGTCTCTTTTAATCTTAGACCATTCTTAAAAGGCGTGCTCTAGTTCAATAGTATACCTCTCTGAACAAGATCGTGCTCTAGTTCAATAGTATACTCTTCCTCTCTGAACAAGATCGTGCTCTAGTTCAATAGTATACTCTTCCTCTCTGAACAAGATCGTGCTCTAGTTCAATAGTATACTCTTCCTCTCTGAACAAGATCGTGCTCTAGTTCAATAGTATACTCTTCCTCTCTGAACAAGATCGTGCTCTAGTTCAATAGTATACTCTTCCTCTCTGAAAAAGATCGTGCTTAGAGTTAACACTTTTGTTCATATTCCCATTGCCACTTTAAAATGAACTTTATTTAGTCATTTTAAAATGCTAGCAACTTGATTGGGTGGTTTACTTATTTTAGAAGTCCACGTTCCATGTTATTGATTTATGGAGATTGACTGCTGAGATTTTTTATTTTTTATTATCTGATACTGTGACTTCATTCGCCCATCTCATAATAGGGAATACATGTACATGCAATCTTTTTGTTTGTGTCGGGCGCGGTTTTGGTAAACGGGTTTAATGTACTTATACAGATGAGTTGAGAATATGTTAAAACGGGTTTAGTGTACTTATACAGATGAGTTGAGAATATGTTAAAACGGGTTTAATGTACTTATACAGAGGAGTTGAGAATATGTTAAAACGGGTTTAATGTACTTATACAGAGGAGTTGAGAATATGTTAAAACGGGTTTAATGTACTTAGATGAGTTGAGAATATGATAAAATGGGTCTAGTGCATTTATACAGATGAGTTGAGTATGTCTACACTTAGATGGGCTTAGAGTATTTACAGATGAGATGAGTATGTCTACACTTAGATGGGCTTAGAGTATTTCTACAGATGAGCTGAGTATGTCTACACTTAGATGGGCTTAGAGTATTTACAGATGAGATGAGTATGTCTACACTTAGATGGGCTTAGAGTATTTCTACAGATGAGCTGAGTATGTCTACACTTAGATGGGCTTAGAGTATCTACAGATGAGATGAGTATGTCTACACTTAGATGGGCTTAGAGTATTTCTACAGATGAGCTGAGTATGTCTACACTTAGATGGGCTTAGAGTATCTACAGATGAGATGAGTATGTCTACACTTAGATGGGCTTAGAGTATTTCTACAGATGAGATGAGTATGTCTACACTTAGATCGGCTTAGAGTATTTCTACATAAAGAGTTGAGTATGTTACGTTTAGATGGGCTTAGACGCCTTAGAGTATTTCTACAAAGAGTTGAATATGTCACGTTTAGATGGGCTTAGAGTATTTCTACAGATGAGTTGAGTATGTCTACGTTTAGATGGATTTAGTGTATTTGTACATAAAGAGTTGAGTGGGTTTGTTTTTAGATGGGTTTACTGTATTTATATAAAATCGGCTTTAGTGTATGTACAGGCAAGTTTGTTCTGGTGTGTGTAAAGACGACTTTAGTGTATGTACAGGCAAGTTTGTTCTGGTGTGTGTAAAGACGACTTTAGCGTGCTACGATTGCGAGAATTGAAGGTCACAGGCGACATGCGCGATTCAGTTTTCCTGCATATAGACAAATCGATGCCAGAAACCGAATTTAACGTTAGCTAACAGCTGTACTGGTTTTAAAGGATATTTTAGATACTGGTTTTGACACTGGTTTTACAGAATATTTTGTGGTCAATGATACCAAATTTGACACTGGTTTTACAGAATATTTTGTGGTCAATGATACCAAATTTGAGACTGGTTTTGCAGAATATTTTATGGTCAATGATACTAAATTTGAGACTGGTTTTGCAGAATATTTTATGGTCAATGATACTAAATTTGAGACTGGTTTTACAGAATGTTTTGTGGTCAATTCTCACTGAATCCAACTTTTAATTGTCTTTTTTTTACTTTTTTCTTTTTCTTTTTTTATACAAAATATTTGTGACTTTTGACGATAAATTTAATACAGAATATGCAAAATATTTGTGATTTCAGACGCTAAATTTAATATATAATACTGTATAATATTCTAATTTTTTTTCTCAACATCTCTCTGAATGATAATTAATAATTTGTTAATAATTACTAATTACTCACATGAAAGACCATACAAAAAAATAACAAACAACCCCAAGCACACAAACACACAAACACACAAACATACTCTTTAATGTTTTTAATATATATACTGTAAAACAAAATTTAAAAGCAGTAAATTACCTGTTTAAACTGGTGTTCATTTCTTAAGAAGAAAACAATAAGATGACTTTAGAGAAAAACAGACAATTTTTTCAATGCTAAAACATTTTGACTCCGATGCCATTATTTATATTGTGTCACTCCTGTACACTGGAGTGACGTTCTAATAATGAATTATACCAAATTTTAGCAAAAGTTAGCGATATAAAACATCTACAAGTGCCGATGCATAGTAATTTCAGTAACTTCCTTGTACCAGAAATTCCACAAGCACATCAATATAATGCACTGTATCCTTACACTTACACAATGGGAGTAAATACTTCTTGTTTTTACCACAGTCATAGCGGTCTATAAATCATTAAACCAAGAAATTCCTGTGAAAACTAAAATGGCTGCTTCTTCCCTGTAAAATATAATCATGGAACAAATGCTAAGTTTCCAGTTTATTCATCTCTAACTCCTTTCTTTCTTACATTCAAGTCTCAATTTACAGTTTCCTGCAACAGTATTTATTAGCCCAGTACCCGCACACAGCATAATAAATATAACATAATAGTATAAGAACAGCTTCCCTAGAAACAATGTCAAGTGTTTAGCATACTACGTACAAACATCATAGTTTACAATCTGTAGAAATACTACTCTACTTACATAATTCATGTCTACGTAAAACGCAAGTATAACACAACTTTGTGCCCTACTGTAACTGTGCGATAGAATATTTTCACTGCTCATGTTTAGAAAAATAATGACTACTTCACCAATTATTTCAAACGGACTTTTCCTCTGTAGTGGGTTATCTGACACATATAGTGTCACTAAGTAAATATAGATAGCAAACTTTTGCCTTTTAGCGGGTTATCTGACACATATGGTGTCACTAACTAAATATAGACAGCAAACCTTTGCCTTTTAGCAGGTTATCTGACACATATAGTGTCCCTAAGTAAATATAGACAGCAAACCTTTGCCTTTTAGCAGGTTATCTGACACATATAGTGTCCCCAAGTAAATATAGACAGCAAACTTTTGCCTTTTAGCGGGTTATCTGACACGTAGAGTGTCCCTAAGTAAATATAGACAGCAAACCTTTGCCTTTTAGCGGGTTATCTGACACATATATGTCAATAAGTAAATATAGACAGCAAACGTTTGCCTTTTAATGGGTTATCTGACACATATGGTGTCACTAACTAAATATACCAAACTCCACATGTATCCCTTAGATGTCAAAAGAGAATTTATTTTTTAAATCTAAGAACTTGTTTTAAGTGCGTAAGCCTAGATATAAACTATATTGCATATATACATATATTTCTTTTTGTGTTGTTGAGGGGGGGGGTGTTGTCCAAATAACCATTTTAGAGTTTAACATAATTTTGTTGTCAACTGGAAAAAATAAAGAACTCTTAGCGTGGATGCCTTTTAAATTTAGGTTTTCACTGATGTCCTTAAATCAACTTATTTTATTTTTGTGAGGAAGTTACAGTTTTAATCTCTGTTAAATTAATCCGGGGGCGGAGGAGCAAGCGACGATATAATGCTAGCTTTCCCACCCCTAACCCCCGTGCGCATTTCCTACACATTATACAAACATCAACAAAAAGGTGTTTTTTCACGTTCCTACACATTATACAAACATCAACATAAAGGTGTTTTTTCACGTTCCTACACATTATACAAACATCAACAAAAAGGTGTTTTTTCACGTTCCTACACATTATACAAACATCAACAAAAAGGTGTTTTTTCACGTTCCTACACATTATACAAACATCAACAAAAATGTGTTTTTTCACGTTCCTACACATTATACAAACATCAACAAAAAGGTGTTTTTTCACGTTCCTACACGTTATACAAACATCAACAAAAAGGTGTTTTTTCACGTTCGTTCTTGCAATACACAAGTCGGCCTCGCCCACTGTCTTAGCAAAATGCTAATAAAGTTACCGAGTTCTGCATTTGAAACATCCTACTTCTAAAATTCTTGTCAGGAAGCTATTGATGTATTCCTTTGTGCAAATACAAAGCAGAATAAATTTTCCATCAGAATTTAGCTGCAAATTAGAATGAAACTTACGGGATTGTTGCAGGGTTAAAAAGTAAGTAGGTCAGTGTGTAGAGAAGATAATTGAATCCTGTGTTCTGGTACACACACACACACACACACACAATCACACACACATACGCACACACACACACACACACTCACTCACTCACTCACAATCACACACACACAATCACACACACACACACACACACACACTCACTCACTCACTCGCTCTCACACACACACACACAAACACTCACTCACTCACTCTCACTCACACACAATCACACACACACTCACTCACACACACACACAATCACACACACTCACTCACTCACGCTCACTCACACACACACAATCACACTCACTCACTCACGCTCAATCACACACACAATCACACACACACACACACACTCACTCACACACACACACACACACACACAATTTGAATCAAATCTATTCATCGTTTGGAATAAAAACATCCCTCAAAATTCATTCTTTTGCTGTATTCTAAAGTCAGTGATTTTTTTGTGACTTTTTGACAGGTTTGCCAAGTAAGACTTAATTCACAATTATGACAAGTCTTTAAAATATAGTTAATTTAAGATAGATTTGAGAAGATTTGCTTAACTCTAACTGTATAATTTTCCCTTCAACCTCATCTTACCATGAATAATGTTTTATTCACATTTCTACGGTTCTTGTTGGACGTATGAGTAATGTTTTATTCACATTTCTACGGTTCTTGTTGGAAGGTGTGAGTAATGTTTTATTCACATTTTTACGGTTCTTGTTGGAAGGTATGAGTAATGTTTTATTCACATTTCTACGGTTCTTGTTGGAAGGTATGAGTAATGTTTTATTCACATTTCTACGGTTCTTGTTGGAAGGTATGAGTAATGTTTTATTCACATTTCTACAGTTCTTGTTGGACGTATGAGTAATGTTTTATTCACATTTTTACGGTTCTTGTTGGACGTATGAGTAATGTTTTATTCACATTTTTACGGTTCTTGTTGGACGTATGAGCCTGGCCCATCGCGTATTTTAGCATTGCAAACATTATTCTGCTGCATTTGTACTGATGTAGTCCTAACTGATGTAATCCTTACTGATGTAGTCCTTACTGATGTAGTCCTAACTGATGTAGTCCTAACTGATGTAGTCCTTACTGATGTAGTCCTAACTGATGTAGTCCTTACTGATGTCTTAAAGCCAAACTTTTATTTTTACAGACACCCAAATCAATTCATAAGTTTTCGTCTTTTAAATATTAAAGCTAAAAATTGTTTTATTTTTACAGACACCCAAATCAATTCATAAGTTTTCGTCTTTTAAATATTAAAGCTAAAAATTGTTATATTTTAACAGAAGAACTAGTCACATGGAGAAATCGCTGGCGGCTGGTTTCGATTTCTTTTAATTTGCTTTGTTATTTATATTCCCGTTTACGATAAGTGTTTTATTTTTAATTTACCTTTCTTATTTATATTCCCGTTTACGATAATTGCTTTATTATTAATTTGCCTATTTTAGTTATATTCCCGTGTACGATAATTGTTTTATTATTAATTTGCCTTTTTTAATTATATTCCCGTTTACGATAATTGTTTTATTATTAATTTGCCTTTTATATTCCCGTTTACGATAAGTGTTTTATTTTAATTTGTTTTAGTTTTTAATTTGCTTTGTTATTGATTCTCCCTTTTGTGATACTTGTTATATTTTTAATTTCTTTTACCATCCCTTCTGTTAATTGTTCTGCACAGGCGGACGTCAAATTAGGGTGGACGATTAAAATAACTTCTACGCTCTCTGATGGAAATAGCAATTGTTTCGCTGGTAATCAGTTTGAAGGCAGAGTTACGTTTCCTTTGCGTGATAAATCCATAAAATAAATAAACAAAATTTTCATTGTTTGAGTGCATAGTGTCTGCGTCTGCGAATGGAGTTAATAATAAATCAATTTTAAAAGTTACACTGTAGAGATCCATGATTCGTGTTCACAATAAATCAGTGTTGTTTCGCATGCACGCAAGCAATAAACACATAAGCAACATAAAACAACGACATACTGAAAGTGAAAAGAGAGACAAACAATACGATGTACACATCTCATACAACAACAACGACATACTCAAAGTGACAAGAAAGACAAACAATACGATGTACACATCTCATACAACAACAACGACATACTCAAAGTGACAAGAAAGACAAACAATACGATGTACACATCTCATACAACAACAACGACATACTCAAAGTGACAAGAAAGACAAACAATACGATGTAAATGACACACAACTACTCATCTGTTTGGAACTTTTTTAGAGTGCATCAGCAAGTTCTAGCATATTCTTTACCTGAGTTGTTTACTCCAACTCTGACACTTACAAAAATACCATCATACTCAATGCCCAAGGTCGTGTCATTTTTGACATTTAACAATTTATATAACAATTAAATTTAGAAACAGGGATATGCAAATTTACTCTGCCCACGGAATTTATGTAAATGTAACTGTCTTGTTTCAGAAACATTGATGTAACCGTCAACATGCTGCTAACATCGCTCATCGAAAACGACAGGACTTTCCATCGATTCCAGGACAAAATGTCACAAAGAATTATGTAAATTAAAGCAACTTTAAAAAACCTAAGAAACTACCTATTGAATCGGAATGAGTTGATATTTTTTCTTTAGTTTGCAGAAATAATCTTTGATATTTCAATAATGAATGTAATTTCTAAGTAATTATAAAGTACTGCCTTTCCTGGCGGTTGTCAGATAATCGATATTTTGGTCTGCATTTAGAATCTGAAAATAATGGATTGCTTTATATATCAGTTTATTTCGTTTCAAGAAGAAATCTGGTTAAATATATAGATATATTTTTATTAAAAAAATATATACCTATGCTTATAATGTAAAAGTCTTTCATTATCAATTCTTCCTTTTTATCAATACATGCCCCTACTTTTCAAAATGGATACTAAAATGTAAAATATATCATTAGACTTTTTAAAAACTCAACTCTGTCCAAATAATTGCTGTAATGTTAAAAGCAAATAAAAAATAGTTCAGAATTAGAATTTTAGTCTATCTCTGGTTTAATAGTGGAATTCATAAACTGTGAGATTATCTTTCCCTGATAGTAATTACTTTTCCGTAAACCAATTATTTGTATATGATTGTTAGTAACAGTCTTAATAAAATGAATAATGAGTTAATAAATCGTAATCCAATTATTTTTGTACGCTTATTACCAACGGTCTTAATAAAATTTATATTTTCAAACAAGAAAGGGAAAGGCAAAGAAAATTTGATGGGCTGTTTAAATAAACGTTTGTAATTAGATCATATCCAAAAGTTAAAATGGACGAAAATTTGTCCCGAGGGTACTGTCAACTTAGCTCCCCTGAAGCCAGTCGGAAACTGAAAGCTTCCGGTCCACGTGACCACATAACACCTCCAAGGGACCCATGCAGTTGCGTCTACCTATCGCTCGTTCTGGCGGGAGCAGGCTTCCTTTTACCCTACAACAGCTTCATTACGGCTGTCGACTACTACCAGGTGCGCTATCCCGGATCCACCATCATCTTCGACATGAGTCTGACCTACATCGCTGTAGCTTTTGTCAGCGTCATTATCAACAATGCATTGATTGAGGTCAGTAAAAAGGCAGCCATGAGAGAGAGAGGTAGATGTGCGTATGGCTTGGACGGACGGATTGAAAGATTTATCTGTGCTGATTGACAGCTATGTCTTTGATTGATTGATAACGAGAGATGTGAAGGAGAGATCGATTAAGAGATGGTTGGGGACAAGCAGAGGCAGATATGTGGACAGATGGATGGGTAGATAGATAGATAGATGGATGGATGGATGGATGGATGGGTGGATAGATAGATAGATAGATAGATAGATAGATAGATAAGAGGGAGAAACATAAAAATAAGAAAGAGGAAGGACATCCCAATGAACACACTTGCGAACTGCTGCACAAGACTACAATCCTTTTGGTGCCAGAGTTCTTCACAAGCACTCGTAAAGTTTTTTTTCATTCGTTGTAATACGGGGGAGAGATGTGGGATTACTAAGAAGTCAAGTATACAACTTCATATCGTACTTCACCTCTACAAAACAATAACCATAAATATTGCAAGTGACGTGGGATTACTAAGAAGTCAAGTATACAATTTCATATCATACAATACTTCACCTACAAAACAATAACCGTAAATATTACAAGTGACGTGGGATTACTAAGAAGTCAAGTATACAATTTCATATCATACAATACTTCACCTACAAAACAATACCGTAAATATTGCAAGTGACGTGGGATTACTAAGAAGTCAAGTATACAACTTCATATCATACAATATTACAAGTGACGTGGGACTACTAAGAAGTCAAGTATACAATTTCATATCGTACAATACTTCACCTACAAAACAATAACCGTAAATATTGCAAGTGACGTGCGGTGACAAGTTAGCTTTTAAATAGTTGGCAACGTGTTTTTTTTTTAATTGCCTTGCACAATTGTCAGGTAGTCTGTGCATGTAAAGTGTGTGACGTATTGTGTAGGTCTTAAAAATGATTTTCTGAGAAACAAATATATTTCTTTACCTTTTAAATATTTGTTTTCTAATATATATATATATACGTGTGTGTGTGTGTGTGTGTGTGTGTGTGTGTGTGTGTGTGTGTGTGTGTGTGTGTGCTTAAATAATACCAGTGGTTCGTATTTTTATTATGTATTTTAATTTTTTATAATTTTTATCATCGTTCCACTATTTGTGTAACTATGGTAACACATGACATTCTGATTTTATGGCCAATTATAGCTCAATCATCTTCGGTAACAATGTAGTGTCATTTGTTTCCTCTAACTTTTGGGTCGTTAGATTGAGCATAATTTGCCTACTCAATACACGCACACAAACACATTTTCTCACACATTTACATACATATATATAAACACATCGGTAACAAGTAATCCTTCACACACACAAATACACTCACTCTCTTACACACATAACATGTAATATCGAGATTGGTTTTTCAGGAAAACCCACATTTTCGTCTTGCTGACAAGAACGGTAAGATTTGCCTGAACTTTGTTCGCGCACGATCTTTACTTCGACTTGTCAGGTGACAGAATCCAAACTCTGGCACCAGCTTAGCGCTGAAAGAGATTTAATTAAAGAGCAAATAGCGAAGAAAACATTGGGCGGCACACAATCTGAAAGGCCAGGTAAAGAGGAATCTAGGTCACCCCGGTAAATAATTAGTTCATCAACAGCAATATGTGCTCTGCTTCTACTGTACACGTTTCAAGGACAGTGACAATTATAACTTATTGGAAACACGTGTTTCTATGATGATACTAAGTACAAAGAAGCGCTCATTATAAAGAAGCGTTCAGTACAAAGAAGCGCTCAGTATAAAGCGTTCAGTACAAAGAAGCGTTCAGTACAAAGAAGCTCTTTACAATTTCACAAGAATGGGAAGCGCTTTCGGCCTGAGCTGATTTCGCGTTCGGGAAGAGTAGATGCATGCAAAGAGGAGATGAACCAATGCTCTTATCATAAAATACACTCCCTAGCACACGCGCACACTCAATCAGAAATATGAGGGTAGAAAGTAAAAGAAACAAATAAATTTATTAAAATTTTAAACTAGATGTTCAATTGGAATGAATTTGTTTACCTTCGTAATCTCAACTCTCTACCCACTTAACTTCATCCATTTAACTAACCTAGCGTTTTCACGCACAATAACAACAGTCCTACCCTGCGGCTAATTCTCTGCGCGCACTCTCACATTTATCTCCCCCTTCCGCCCCTCTCCATTCTGGACCTACACTCCAGAATTTTATACATTTCCAAATCATACAAATACTATCTTATTTACAAATTACAGAGCAAAATATGAAAATTTATATTAAAAATATGTGGGAGAATTCACCATCATATGACAATCTAACTACCCAACAAATATCTGTAAAGCTGTATAACTTCCAACAATATATCTGTATAGTTTATACTTACATACCTGTTAACGTCCACTTATATACCTAACTAATTTGTCTATGACTTCGTTTTAACCTGTTTACATACTTATACGTGTATATCTAACTAATTTCTCTACATACTTAATTTTTATCTGTTTACATACTTATATATCTAACTAATTTCTCTACATACTTAATTTTTATCTGTTTACATATTTATATATCTAACTAATTTCTCTACACACTTAATTTTTATCTGTTTACATACTTATATATCTAACTAATTTCTCTACACACTTAATTTTTATCTGTTTACATACTTATATATCTAACTAATTTCTCTACACACTTAATTTTTATCTGTTTACATACTTATATATCTAACTAATTTCTCTACACACTTAATTTTTATCTGTTTACATATGTAACTGTCACCTATCTAACCAAGTGAGCATGACGATATGCACCATAATTTTTCTTTTCTGAAATAAATCTGGGAGGATAGGTGCACTTAAAAATAATATATATATATATCATCTGCAGGTGTTACGTCTTCCTGTGCGCATTACGTTTGGCTACATCCTGTCTTTTATCACGCTCCTGCTTGTCGCCCTTGGTGACACGTGGTTCGGAATCTTCACTCCAGACCTGGCCTACAGAATCACGCTGGCGGCTGTGGGAATAGTGGCAGTAGGGTCAACAGGTGCAAGCAACCTTTATGCCGTTTGAAATGTGTTGATGGGTCATGATAGTAAAGAGGAGGGGACTTGTTACAGTGCCACAGGAAGACGGGTCACAGAAATTAGATGGGTTAGGATAGCGCAAAAGTTAAAATAGATCCGGATAATGTAAGAAGTAAGGTGGGGTCAAGGTGACTTAAGAAATATGAAATTAGGATGGGTTAGGCAATACATGAAGTAATATGAGACGGGATAATGCAAGCAGTAAGATGGATCAGGGTAATGTAAGCAGTAAAATGGGTCATGGTACTGTAAGCAGCAAGATGGGTCAAGATAATGTAAGCAGTAAAATGGGTCAGAGTACTGTAAGTAGTAAGATGGGTCAGGGTATTGTAAGCAGCAAGATGGGTCGGGTTATCATATGAAATAAGACGTTTTAGAGATTTATTACAAAGCCGGGTCATAAAAACAAACTGAGTTGAGATAGACAAAAGCTGAGTTGAGATAGCCCAGACAAAAGCTGAGTTAAGATAGCCCAGACAAAAGCTGAGTTAAGATAGCCCAGACGAAAACTGAGTTTAAATAGCCCAGACAAAAACTGAGATGAGATAGCCAGACAAAAACTGTTGAGAAAGCCCAGACAAAAACTGGTGAATGCTGGGACAAAGTGGGCAAGTTCACAATTCCCGAAATGTATCGTAAATATTCAAGGATCATATACGTCCTTCCTTCTGATAATTAAAAAAAAACAATAATTATTTTTTAATTGTCCGACGAAAAATAACTTATTTATTTATATTTAAATAATATGACTTGAGATTCAAAATTTGAGAAATGATTGCTGACATTTATAATAGTAATTATTAAATACATATAAAACAGGCGTGGATGTGCAATTTATTTAATCATGCTTGAAATGTATATGCAGACATTTAGGTATTATACAGCTTAAGCTAAGGATGTAATCTGCTGCACTAGACAAAAAGAAAAGAAAGACAGCAAAATAATAATATGTATTTTGTTATTTTCTGTTGAGAAACTTAAGTTGTGAAAATTTCATTTCACTATAACTATAATGGTTGTTCCAGTGCAGCAGTCCAGTTTCTATGGATACACAAGCATGCTGCCATCTCGCTACACCCAAGCCGTCATGACAGGGGAGAGTAGGTATTACAAGGCCGGAATTTGTTACACTTATACTTTTAATAATAACAGAGGAGAGTAGGTATTAAAGGCCGGAGTTTATTGAATCTATACATTCAACTCTAACAGGAGAAGAGATGGTATTAAAGGCCGGAATTTATTGAATCTATACATTCAACTGTAACAGGAGAAGAGATGGTATTAAAGGCCGGAATTTATTGAATCTATACATTCAACTCTAACAGGAGAAGCCTAGGTATTACTAGGTCGAAATTTATTAAGTTATACTTTTAACAGCAACAGCGAATAGTTTCTTAGTCATAAAAAACGCTTTGAAGTATTTAATAAATTATTTCCGCTTTTGGTTTAGAAGCAGTAGAAAGGATATATCGCAGACACGTGGAGTCTGGCGTGTCACGTGATGTATCGACGTCATAACATTCAGACATAAAGTAATTATTTTTTGTGTGCACACGGCTCTAAAGCTGACTACGTGTCACATGATGTATCGACATCATAACATTCAGACATAAAGTAATTATTTTTTGTGTGCACACGGCTCTAAAGCTGACTACGTGTCACATGATGTATCGACATCATAACATTCAGACATAAAGTAATTATTTTTTGTGTGCACACGGCTCTAAAGATGTGACTACGTGGTCCGCTCCTGAAGCAGTTTTATGCCGCATGTGATATTTTAGAATTAGAGCTGTCTGCGATCTGATTGAAAGGAAATGCTTCTGCTATTCTTCAGTTATAACATTCAATAAATATCTTTGATTTATTCAAACCTTTTATTGTAATTATAACTGCCCGATTGTCTTAAAATAAACTAAAGTGTAATACATTATTTCTGCAGTCTATCTGACTAAATTTTATGCATTTGTCTTGCTAACGTATCATTCTAATTTATCTCTCTGTTTGTCTTTTAGATTGCCTTTCTGACTTTTTAAACACGCCTTTCTGACTTTGTAACGTTTCTACATATCTTTCTGACTTGTGTTCGTAAAGTATCTTTTTGTTTTGTCTATTCTAACGTGTCTTTCTGACTTGTGTTCGTAAAGTATCTTTTTGTTTTGTCTATTCTAATGTGTCTTTCTAACGTGTCTTTCTGACTTGTGTTCGTAAAGTATCTTTCTGTTTTGTCTATTATAATGTGTCTTTCTAACGTGTCTTTCTGACTTGTGTTCGTAAAGTATCTTTCTGTTTTGTCTATTATAATGTGTCTTTCTAACGTGTCTTTCTAACGTGTCTTTCTGACTTGTGTTCGTAAAGTATCTTTCTGTTTTGTCTATTATAATGTGTCTTTCTAACGTGTCTTTCTGACTTGTCACTTCTAACGTATCTTTCTAGTTTATCTTTCTGACTTTTCTTTGTAACTTGTCTTTTTTTTTGACTCGTCTTTGTAATGTATCTTTCTGATTCCATTAATAACGTAACTTTCTAACTGTATTAATAACCTACCTTTCTAACTTGGTTTATCTTTCTAACTTGTATTTCCTGACTTGTCTTTCAGGTCTAGCCGGAGTTCTGGTGTCGACCAACAGGATTTTGACGAAATTTCTCCTCAACGATGAGCGTATCAACACGATGATATTTTTTTGTATATCCATCTGTACATTGCTGGCCTGTTTCATCGTCTTTCACATCAGCCGACGATCGAATTTCGTCAAGTTCTACTTCACTTTGTGTGCCGCTACTAGTGACAGTCGAGAGAGCAAAGAAAAGAACTCTACCCAAAGACCGTCTTGCACGGAAGATGTCAGCCTGGTAGGAGAGCTAGTACCTTTAACAGTAGGGAAGGGGGATCTATGTGGGGAGCCATAAATATACTAAATGTGTGCTCGCCATAAATACTATATTGTATAATTATTCAGTACTCAAGACTATAACATTTTATTATTGATACTTTGGAATATTTAGTTCTGAACTATCATTTTGTCATAGAAATTCAATCCTTGGAGATAGGTGGGAGGTTGTTTGTGTATTTAATATTAATACGTTGGAATATTTAGTTCTGAACTCTCATTTTGTCATTGGAGATGGGTGGGAGGTTGTTTGTGTATTTAATATTAATACGTTGGAATATATAGTTCTGAACTATCATTTTGTCATAGAAATTCAATCCTTGGAGATGGGTGGGAAGTTGTGTATTTAATATTAATACGTTGGAATATTTAGTTTGGGACTTTCTTTGTAAAATAGGAATAGAATTACCTGGGACATTTAAATATACTTTTATCGATATTTATAGCATATCTTTACTTTAAAAAATATATTTCTATCGATATTTACAGCATATCTTTACTATTAAAAAATATATTTCTATCGATATTTACAGCACATTTTTTATTTAAAATATATTTTTAATCGATATTTGTACAACTTATTTTTTCATTTCAATATATTTTTTGTATTTATAGAATATATACATTTTATCGATATTTATAGCATTTCAAAAATTTTAATTTTTTAATCTATTATTTTTTCAATTCTTCAATTTAAAAAATATATTTTTATCGATATCCATAACATATTTTTAAGTTAGAGTAATTATTTTTTATCGATATTTATAGCATATCTTTAATTTTAAAATATATATTTTATCGATATTTACATCATATCTTTTATCTAAAATATTTTTTATTTGGTATTTCTTGAAACCATCCATTTTACCAAGCATCTTAACATTTGTGTATTCTTGTTTGTAATAATATTTGTATGTTCTTGTTTTTATTACTATTTATGTGTTCTTGTTTTCATGAATATTTGTATGTTCTTGTTTTTATTAATATTTTAGTGTTCTTACTTTTATTGATAATTGTGTGTTCTTTTTTTATTAATATTTTGTGTTCTTGTTTTTATTAATATTTGTGTGTTCTTACTTTTATTGATAACTGTGTGTTCTTTTTTATTAATATTTTGTGTTCTTGTTTTTATTAATATTTGTGTGTTCTTACTTTTATTGATAATTGTGTTCTTGTTTTTATTAATATTTGTGTGTTCTTACTTTTATTGATAATTGTGTTCTTGTTTTTATTAATATTTGTGTGTTCTTACTTTTATTGATAATTGCGAGTTCTTGTTTTTATTAATATTTGTGCGTATATAGAGTTTGGTCGGTTGGTTTTATTATGTATGTATTTGTGCACATATAAGGTTTGGTTGCTTGTTTTTTTTTTTATTTTGTTTTGTTGCCTTCACTAATATTGCACGGCTCATCCAAACTAAGAAACTTTAGCGTTATTAAAAATTAGTAAAATATTATTTAAGACACAGCATAACTTTGAAATTTGAGCAATATTAAATACAGAAAAGTAATGAATATTCTGTGTGTGTACGTGTGTGTGTGTGTTGTGCGTGTGTGTGTATGTGTGTTTGACAGGTTGATTTTCAAGACGCGGGCACCACTCAGCGGTATGGCGTGTTGGTCATTCAGAGCCCTACGTCACCGACCGAGACGAACCGAGGCTTCATTCCGGAAGACGCCGTATCCGCGCGTGCGAACAGCGTGTCCATGTGCGATGACGAAACTTACTTGACCCAAACAGAGGTCAAGTTTGGTCAGTCTCACGGCATCAAAATCCGTGTCCCCAAACTGTCGGCTATCAAACGTACGTTTGTCGTGTTGGTAATAAGGAATGTGTGTGTTACAACGAGCCTAAAAATACGAGTGTGTATGTGTGTGTGAGAGAGAGAGAGAGAGAGAGAGAGAGAGAGTGTGTGTTACGTAGGGCCTAAAAGTACGAGTGTGTGTGTGTGTGTGTGTGAGAGAGTGTTACGTAGGGCCTAAAAGTACAAGTGTGTATGTGTGTGTGTGTGTTACGTAGGGCCTAAAAGTACGGGTGTGTATGTGTGTGTGTGAGAGTGTGTGTGTGTGTAATATGAATGGATGATACTGTTCGTGGTACAACGTTTTGATCCATATTATGTTAGTTGACATTTTTATCATTTAATATTACCTTTTATTGACATCTTATTATTTAATACTAATATATTCAAATCGAAAACTGGAAAATATTACGAAATTTTGTTTATTTACGAGAATAGTATAATAAGTAATTGTCTACACACACACTCTCTCTCTCTCTCTCTCTCTCTCACACACACACTCTCTCTCTCTCTCTCTCTCTCTCTCTCACACACACACACTCTCTCTCACACACACACACACACAAACTATACCTACATCGATGACAGTAAACAGGGTGAGATAATTTAAATGAAAAATAAAGAACTACACACTTTTCAAGAAAGAGCACGTAAAGAAGAAAGTGTCACACCGGAAGTTATCGGCCATTTTGGTTTCTTCCTAACAGGCGGCCTCCTTACACGATACGAGGTGTCTCGTAGTGTCTGGCCGTATATGCTGTCTATCGGGCTGGCCTATTTCGTGACGTTATGCTTGTTCCCGGGCATCGAGTCCGAGGTTGTCAGTTGCAGGCTCGGGTCATGGATGCCAGTCCTTATGATGGCTGCTTTCAACGTCAGTGACGTCATTGGCAAGGTCAGATGAATGAGTGTAGTGCTTTTAATTAATAATACGCATTTGAAAACCTTGGCCAGATTTGATCCATTTGGGAGTTAGAATATATATATATTAATGATCGTTTCATGTTTCTTAAAATAGTCATAGCTTCATGGCATTTCTCACTATGTTTATGTCTCATTTTCGAAAGAGAAACTTAAAAAGATAAATCACATAAACACAGCATTCAGTATGTTAATGACCAATCAGACATCAGTGATTTTTTTTCCAGTAAAATAACTGGCAATTCACGCAAGGACCTTATATTTTACAAAATGCTTCTTCATTACTTTATTTTAATATGTTCATTATTTATTCATTAAACGTTCATTAATGTTTCATTATTACTTAAGTTTTAATATGTTCAGGTAAATTAGTAAGAATTTTTCATCTTTACTTTGTTTTAATATGTTCAGGTAAATTAGTAAGAATGGTTCATCTTTACTTTGTTTTAATATGTTCAGGTAAATTAGTAAGAATTTTTCATCTTTACTTTGTTTTAATATGTTCAGGTAAATTAGTAAGAATTTTTCATCTTTACTTTGTTTTAATATGTTCAGGTAAATTAGTAAGAATTTTTCATCTTTACTTTGTTTTAATATGTTCAGGTAAATTAGTAAGAATTTTTCATCTTTACTTTGTTTTAATATGTTCAGGTAAATTAGTAAGAATTTTTCATCTTTACTTTGTTTTAATATGTTCAGGTAAATTAGTAAGAATTTTTCATCTTTACTTTGTTTTAATATGTTCAGGTAAATTAGTAAGAATTTTTCATCTTTACTTTGTTTTAATATGTTCAGGTAAATTAGTAAGAATTTTTCATCTTTACTTTGTTTTAATATGTTCAGGTAAATTAGTAAGAATTTTTCATCTTTACTTTGTTTTAATATGTTCAGGTAAATTAGTAAGAATTTTTCATCTTTACTTTGTTTTAATATGTTCAGGTAAATTAGTAAGAATTTTTCATCTTTACTTTGTTTTAATATGTTCAGGTAAATTAGTAAGAATTTTTCATCTTTACTTTGCTTAATATGTTCAGGTAAATTTGTAAGAACTGTTGACACTTGTAGCAGACAACCGGGCTGTTTTTATTATTGTTTGATACCTACTTTCTTTTTGCTCCCCCGATCTCTCTCTCTCTCTCTAGTCTAAACGGCCCACGACGTCATCTACCACAGAATTCATGAAATCTTCTCGTACGTTGCCCATTTAGTGGAGGACGACATTCATACGTCACTATTACGTCATTATATTACAAGCTTAGGGAATGATAGCAATCTCCCACATTTGGGAACTTCACTTTCGGTTGAAACTAAATCAACTTATGTTATAATAAAAGTAAATTTAAGCATAATATCAACACTTTCATATCCCTTATTGACTTCCATGTCTACTATATTGACATCCATGTCTACCCTATTGACTTCCATATCTACCCTATTGACTTCCCTAACCAGTTTATAAAGGGACAGGAAGTGATGCAGTTTTTCAACATGCTAAACAAATTATTCTAAAATAAATTCAAAAAAACATGAGCGTAAAATCAGTCCCTTAGCAGCTGGAACCTCGTCTTCCCGCCTCAAACTACTCTTCTTGTGAGATTCACGGCGGTTTGAATGGAGAAAGTATTAGAGGCAGTGATAAATACGCACGCTGATTTCTTGAGCAATGGAGTAGAAATGCATTCAGTAATCGTTCTCAATTTTATGTTTGCAATAGATTCTCGCATCCATAGAGTACGACTGGTCCAGCGGGCGGTTGGTCCTCTGTACGTTTTGTCGCGTACTGTGCGTGCCGCTGCTCATGCTGTGTTCGACGCCACGCTTCCACCCGGTGATCCCTGGGGAGGTCTGGCCAATCGTCTTTTCACTCTTGTTGGGTCTCAGCAACGGTTACTTCGGCAGCGTCCCCATCATCCTCGCGCCATCGCACGTGCCGGACGACCAGCGCGAAATCTGTGGTGAGCTTTTCATTGGTCAGCTTTCAAATCAACTCTCTCTTTCTCTTTTGCATGTGTGTGTGTGTGTGTGTGTGTGTGAATAACGACTGGATTTAAAAGTGATCATTTTACCAGCCTCTATCCAGACCACCCACCCACTCGCTAAATATCGCGAGCTCTAAAATGGCGTAACGATGCTGGTACCACTTTTTTTTTTTTAACCACACATCCGAACAAATCGCTGGCCGTTGGGTTCTAAAGACCCTTAATTTACTGAAATAAACACGCTGAAATTAGCAAATAAGAACTTATTTATTTATATTTTAGCAGCATGAAGTTATTTTTTAGTAAAATTCTTTCCATTCAGTTATTTAGCTAAATAATTAGTAACCTACATTTTTGGAGTCCAATTAGAATATGTTTATAACAATAAAAGGGAAGAGATGACGCAAACGTAAATGTTCTTGGCAACCAACCAGGCAGGAGATAACATATGAGCAGAGGGATCGCAGCAAAATGGCGCACAAGAATCAGCGTCAGAAGTTATGGCAGAAGATTTCGGGACGAAGTACTATGCTGCGAGCGAATTGGAAATTGTAACAGCTTCAAGACAGAAATACATATTTTTTAAAAGTCCTATTTAATAAAGTGTGTCTGACTTCACGTGTACCAGTTTGCTGGGATGCCCGTGCACACGTTTCTCTACTCCCTGATTGGCAGAAAGGAATTTGATGAAAAACAGACATAGCTAAATAAATGTACAGAAGTAATTGATTTTAACTATTAAAAATATTTCGCTGAATAATGTTATTTCGCTAACTTAAATACAATAGCTTATTTTGCCAAATCACTGGTATTTTTGCTAAATTCTGTATCTATATTGAAAAACTTTGCATCTGCTAAATGAGAGTATTACAAGAATAGATGAAAAGAATATATGATACTTACCCCACACACACACACACACTTACATCTTAATTTTATAAATTTTATAAATCTTTCGCCAATCTCCTGCTTTTCAATTAAAAACAAAACGTTGCATTCCATGCTGATGTACCAAAGAATTCGGTCGAGACAAGAGGCGACAACTGTCCCGATTGAGAGGAGACAACTCTCCGGGTTGAGACAAGAGGAGGACTGTCCGGGTTGAGACAAGAGACAACTGTCTGTTTAGACAAGAGGAGACAACTCTCCCTGTTAATACAATAGAAGACAACTGCTGCGGTGCAGACAAGAGTGAGGCAAATATTTATGTTGAGACAAGAGTGTGACAGATGTATTGGTTAAGATGAGAGTGAGACAAATGTCTCAGCTGAAACAAGAGTGTGAGAAATGTTCCAGCTGAGGCAGAGTGAGACAAATGACCCGGTAAGACACCAAGAGACAATGCTCTGGTTGAGAATGGGGTGAGACAAATGACTCGGTTGAGACAAGAGTGGCACAGTGTCCCGTCACGGAAGAGACAAATGTCCCGATTGAGACAAAAGTAAACAAATGTCCTTTAACTGTTACAGTGCTACAGTAAATAGTTTTTTTTACACATCAACAAAATTAATCATTGATATAATACCTGTGAATTAATTAATTTGGCAGTCAATATGGAAAGAAATAATAATATAAATACTATCTTTCCCCACTTGAGGCTGATCTCTATTAGCATTAACCCCTTGTATTCTGATATTTCATTATGTATAAGAAGACGCGATGTGTTTTTTTCTCTGGACAAGTGAACCGTAATCTAGCCAGATCTGTAGCTAATCAGACCTCTGGTTTCAAGTACACGTATATGCAAAATCAGATTTGTAAAATCTTCAACATTCAAGAATAATTTATATTTTAAAAAGAGAATATTATCTAAGGTACAGAACTCTCAGTCAAAAATTGAAAACGACATTTTGAGAATATGTTTCGAAAGTTTACTTTTCGAATATCTATATTAAGTTTCATAAAAGGACAATTTCTAATTAATTTAGATTGTTGGTAAATAACGTATTTGATTTTCTTAAACGGGTATCAAATATCAGTGGCAATTCGAAAATTGCAATAATGAGACAAGTCAACAGCTAATGATATAATAACATTAACGTCTAAAGCTGGGAAGGGGATAAAATACGTCACAATCACAGAATCTGAAAAAGGAAGTAAAAATTGTGGTATTTCGACACCACCACCACCCATTGCACCTTACTTGCATAATGAAGTAACACTTCGGTGGAAGTGGGGGGGGGGGAGCAATAGAAGGACATGCATACGGTGGCGCTTTTGAAGACTGTTTTGTTTATTTCCACAAACAGTCTGTTATCGATATCAGTGACAGTTTTCTAGAAAAAAAGGGGTGTAACTCTTATATGTAGCAGTGATTAACTAAGTATTCATTTAACTCGATCGATGCTGCAGCATGTATTCGAGATGACGCTTTGTACACCGGCATATGTTGACAACAAAGCAACGCACAACACACTTCAACAGAGATGGGCAGGGTGGGTGAGGGGTACTCTTAGTGCACGAAAACCCACGGAATATGTGTATTTAAAACAGCTGCTTGATAATATATATATACATATGTATGTATTGTATGTATTTTGTGGGGTTGGGGGGGGGGAGAATTTCCTGAAGTGTAAACCACGAAGTCGGTATATTTAACACTGTTGCTTAATAATATATATATATTTGGGGGGGGGGGTAAATTTCCTGAAGTGTGCGTGCAGTCACCGAACCTAATCAATTAAATCTGATTTTGCATTAAAGGTTTTAAAAACATCAACGCTGCTTAATTATAAATGTAAATTAGCTCTTAAGTACTAATGGCATAATTATTTGATTTTTCTTTCGTTTTATCTTACACCTTTTATTTTAAGGACTAGCAGCGTTATATCTGTCCTTTCACTGAACTGAAAACAAAAGTATATTCGTAAACTGTTTCTATTCCCAGGCAATATCATGACGCTTTCCTACAGCCTCGGTCTGACCACGGGGTCAGCTGCCGCTTATCTCCTTGACAACTGGCTGGGCCCGGTGACCTCCGTCAACCCTTGTCTTTCTTCTGTTCTCAACGTCACGTCGGCCACCACCACTCATTTGTTCAATGCCCTTGCCGTGACTAGCATACCCGCATAGCAGAGAGAGCTAAGTTCAGTGAGCTTGACACTGAGCAATGAAGCTGTTGAGTTACTGAGCACTTCTGTCGTGACTAGCATTATCTCAGTGAGTCTGGAAGTGAGCGATGTTCTTGTTGGAACCATTGCACGTACTCAGAGAGTTTGGAAATAAAAAGCACTGTTGCTAAGTATCCTTGTCGTGACGTGTACCCGTAACACATGGAAATACTCAGTGAGTCTGGAAATAAACAATAATGTCGTTGAGTACCCGTGTCGTGACAAGTGTACCCGCAACACATGGAAATACTCAGTGAGTCTGGAAGTGAACAATACTGTCGCTGAATAACAGTGTCATGACAAGTGTATAATAGCAGAGGAAACTCATTTCTGCCAATCTGGAAATGAGCAACGAAGTCTCTGAGTACCCTTGTTGTGACTTAACAAAGAGCTGAGTTCAGTGAGTGTAGAAATGAGTAGTGCAGATGTTGAGTGCACACTCTTGTGACAGCGTATCCGCAATACTCAATGAGTCTGGAACTAATCAACACACCTGTTGAGTGCAGACCCTCGTCGTGCCCAGCCTTCTGGCTTGATAAGGAGGACTCACTGAACGTTTAAGATGAACATGGATGAAATAAATAGAATGGAAATACGCAAGAAACACAACATCCGGTCTCTAAAGATTCTAGTCTACGCATCAGCGATATATAATGGTCAGGAATGAACACGGAAGTAGCACCGACACAGGAGAAGTAGCACATTGTTGTCAGATCAAATCAGTGTTAAATGTCAAGGTGAATTAAGAGGCATCCTGGTCAAACGTGAAAGTGAACTTAAATGGAATTGTTCGTTGTTGTGACTATGTGTAGCAGACGTCATTCCTAAAGTTTTTATTTTATAAACTAATTATTTTAGTTAAATAAATTCAGTAATTATTGTTTTAATACTAGTAAAAAAAACAGATGATGAGGGGTTTTCATTTGGTTGATTTTTTAAATATTTATTATATTGTGCTAAGGTGAATTCCCACAAATCATTGCGACGATAACACGGGTCTGTTGTAATAAAAGCTAATTCGTTCAACAAAGCCACAAAAATTACATATAAACAAGTACAATGAAGTTACATATAAATAAGTACAAAAATTGCATATAAATCATACAATGAAATTACATAAAATAAGTACAATGATATTACATGTAAATAAGTACAATGAAGTTACATGTAAACAAGTACAATGAAGTTACATGTAAATAAGTACAATGAAGTTACATGTAAATAAGTACAATGAAGTTACATGTAAATAAGTACAATGAAATTACATGTAAATAAGTACAATGAAGTTACATGTAAATAAGTACAATGAAATTACATGTAAATAAGTACAATAAAGTTACATGTAAATAAGTACAATAAAGTTACATGTAAATAAGTACAATAAAGTTACACGTAAATAAGTACAATAAAGTTACATGTAAATAAGTACAATAAAGTTACAGATATCATAACTACAAAAACAAATTCCACACAAACCTATCTATATCTTAACAACACAGAAAGCCAAGCGTGTCTTAAATACTCTAAAAGTACACATCTTAGCATTAAAAGAAAACAAAAATTACATAGCCTAAACCTTAGCAATACATAAACATAATATTATCCATATTTTAACAATACAAAATTAACATAAATCTGAAACTAATCAAAAGCATAAAGTTTATGTCATATATCTTTACACAAAAGTTACATAATGCACAATAGTACAAAGTGTACTTATATTTAACTATTCAAAAGTTACATATGTTCTGATTACTCAAACTTTACATATATCTTAACTTTTCAAAAGATCAAGATATATATATATAAGTTTAATATATCTGAACTGAAAAGATTACATATAGCTACTCCAAAGTCACTTTATCTTAACTACTCTATAGTTACATTTAGCTACTCCAAAGTCACGTTTATCTTAACTACTCTATAGTTTCATTTAGCTACTCCAAAGTCACGTTTATCTTAACTACTCTATAGTTACATATATCTTAGCTACTCCAAAGTCACGTTTATCTTAACTACTCTATAGTTACATATATCTTTTTTTTCACAAAATTATATATACCTTAACTATCTAATCACGCAAAAGGTATATATCCTTAACTATACAAAAGTTACATGTACGTTAGCTAAAACCAAGATCACAAAAGTTACGTACGCATTAACTACACAAAAACTTTATTTGCAGGATTTTGTCTCAACTACACACAAACATTAAAGTTTCGAAATCATTTACTACAAAAAAAAACCCCACAAAGATATGTACACATTAACTACACCAAACACAAAAGTATGTACACATTAACTACACAAAACACAAAGTTATGTATACATTAACTACGCAAAAATCAAAGGTATGTACACATTAACTACACAAAGTACAAGGTATGTACACATTAACTACACAAAACACAAAGGTATGTACACAATAACTACACAAAACACAAAGCTAGATGTACATTAACTACACAAAACAGAAAGCTAAGTACACATCAACTACAAAAACACTAAGCTATATGCACATTAACTACACAAAAACACAAAGCTATGTACAAATTAACTACACAAAAACACAAAGTTATATACACATTAAATACATAAAAACACAAAGATGTGTACACATTAATTACACAAAGCACAAAGCTATGTACACATTAACTACACAAAAACACACATTTTTGTACATATTAACTAAACAAAAAATACACATTTTTGTACATATTAACTACACAAAAACACAAAGCTATGTACACACTAATTACACAAAACAAAGATATCTACACATTAACTATACAAAATACTAAATCTGTGTACACATTAACTACACAAAAATACAAAGCTATGTACACACTAATTACACAGAAAGAAGAAACTAAGTACACTTTAACTATACAATAACACAAAGCTTTATACACATTAGCTACACAAAATTATGTAAAATATTACATGAAAAACTAACACACCAAAAGTAAATTGCAAATTTACATTCATCTTCTCCCAACCAAACTTAATGAAAAACGAACATATCTAAATATTCTAAGAAAGATTTTGAAAGTTATGCATGCGTACAACACAACAGCAACCAGAAGAAAATTATTTTAAAATCTGTTTTTATCAAAGACCGGCCCGTTGCTTTCTTTTGGCGTCATTCTTCGTCAAGCGCTGAAGATTTGGTTTCTATAGTAACTGATGCCACGAGAGTTTCTGTCTGCGCCAGTTGACTTGGAGCACGAAAATAGTAAGAGTTCTATTAAAGAAAAAAAAACCCAACAGTTAGAAAGAAATGAATATCACGATCTGTGGTCAATTATATCTTCTGTAGCTTTGAATATTTTCGTTTGACCATAAATTTGCTTCACTTGTTTTTTATTTATTTGGACTGAATACGATCCATGTTTGCAGTGTATTATTCAACACAGATGTATTTGACAGTCCTGACATATAGATGTGTCACTCATTAGCTGCCGGTACAGCTTTCCAAAATGGCTGCCTTGTTAATTAGTAATAGTATCATTTAAAAATAAAATTTAACAAATAAAAACTAAAACAATTCTTTGGGAGTATGTATTTATGGATGAAGTTTGCTGCCGTTTATCGTAGGATTTAGGCCGTCATTAGAAATGATATCGTCACAACACGCTGAAATATCACGTGACACGCAGTCTGTGCAGACACTCACAGTGCAGAATCTCACCTCAGTGTACATTTAGCAATGGCAGACATCTCACCTCGGTGTACATTTAGCAATGACAGATATCTCACCTCAGTGTACATTTAGCAATGGCAGACATCTCACCTCGGTGTACATTTAGCAATGACAGACATCTCACCTCAGTGTACCTTTAGCTATGACAGACATCTCACCTCAGTGTACATTAAGCGATGACAGACATTTCACCTCCGTGTTTGTTTAATAATGACAGGTATCTCATATCAGTGTACCTTATTAAGCAATGACAGATATCTCCTCTCACTGTATATTTAGAAATGACATATATCTCCTCTCAGTGTATGTTAAGGAATGACAGATATTCAACTTTGAACTCACTGGAGTCCATGACAGACATCTCGCTTCAATGTACATTAAGTGATGAGAACAGTTGGCTTATTATCCACTGCCATGTCAGTGGAGTTAGTGCCATGTCAGTGGAGTGTGTGTTGTATTCTGTCCAACTTGGCATTCCGTCTCAATGCTCCACTAGGTAATGACTACATATAGCTTCCGATTCATTGCCATGTCACTGGAGTTAGTGCCATGTCACATGAATTAGTGTCGTGTCACAGGAATTAGTGTCGTGTCACTGGAGTTAATGCCATGTCACAGGAATTAGTGTCGTGTCACTGGAGTTAGTGCCATGTCACATGAATTAGTGTCGTGTCACTGGAGTTAATGCCATGTCACATGAATTAGTGTCATGTTTTGATAGTTTGTTTATTCGGGGTTTCCTGTTTTCTAATTGTTAGCTTTTGTTGTTTTATCTTTTTTCTTTTTGCTTTCTTTATAGTCAACGCGGCATTTCATCTCAGTGATGGATTTGGTAATAACACATCTGGCTTACAACCAACTGCCATGTCATGCTGTATCAAGCTTTGTTTATTTGCTTGTTAGTTTGTTCTTTAATTGTTTAACGTTTAAAGTGGGATTTAATCTCATTCTTCGCCTGAGATGTCTGTATCCGGCTGTGTTAACCTTTTACGTGACATTTCGATTTGGCAATGGCAGACATTTGACTTACAACCCACTGACTCTTTTGACCGTGTACGGGTATTACAAAACAGAACAAAAATCCAACTTCTACGACGTGCAGTTGAAAAGAACTATCCTCAGAAAACCAATAAGCCCAGATATAACAGTCTTAACCACAATATTCAGTCCTGGCTTATTGGTACACGAAATAAGATATAACAGTCTTAACCACAATATTCAGCCCTGGCTTATTGGTACACGAAATAGGATATAACAGTCTTAACCACATTCTTCAGTCCTAGCTAACTGGTACACGAAATAGGATATAACAGTCTTGGATAATCGGTACACTAAATAGGATATAACAGTTATAACCATATTCCTCAGTCTTGGCTAATGGGTACAGTAAATACAAGGATTTTGTGAGGGTAGGAGGGGGGGGGGTTCCTCCAGAAACAAAACACTGATAAATTCACTAGAACAGACCCAAACGTTTGACCCAGCATTTCGCAAGCACTTGGTAGCTAACGTGGAGTGTAGAGACTGGCGGTTGCCGGCAACCTTATGCACTCTGACCTCGTTCATGTAGGTCGGGTTGTAATGATTCATTCAGTATTTAGCCCGAACGACCATGCAACCAGTCTGGTGTAGGTCTCTGTGCGCGCAAAAATCGGCCGGAAAGAACAGAGCTTTTCTGACGCTGACACAGAAGGATCAGCTGCAAGAACTCTCCCAGATCCAAACTGGCTGAAAGGTTTTGGCAGAAAAAGGTCAGTTAGGTTGATCTTATTATTGAATCCTATACGACAGCTATATTTGTGGTCATATATATTATGTAATCTATTTTCTATTTTTCTTTCACTGTTACACATCCCCTTCTGTTTCAAGTATGAATGACATCACTTGTCACTTTACAGTCTACTGAAATTCAGGACAAGTCGTGTTCTTTATCTAGAATCAGCACTTTGGGCATTGGCACACCATTGCACCTTATCGAGCTACGAACAGAATCGTCTACGGCTGGCTGAGTCCCTCAATAGACACAGACCTCAACACCAGTTCGAGGCTCAGAATTTTGACAAGGACAATTCAAGAAGCTGCAAAGTCCATCTTGGTCAACTCGTCATTGCCAGGCCATCAAGTTTAAGACATATACAGTCAAAAATGTGGACATAAAGTTGGACAATCAATACGCACTGGGTCATTATGATTATTTAAACTTTTTTGCCAAAATTACCTTGTTTCCATACAATAAATTTATCCCTAATGTTACAGATTCTTGAGTTCTTTTTTTTTTTTTTAACTGTTCGTATTGTCATGTTACGTCAGGTTGGGACTTTGTGTTCATAGCTATCTTTTTATAATTGATAATATAATCTTTATCATACTAGATCTTAGCATATTCTGTAAAACCTGACAAATATTGAAGTGTGGTCGGCCACATTAGGGTTTTAATGTTAATTCAGTACATTTTTAGTTGTTTAAGTTCAAGCTTTACGATTTCTGTTTATCAAATGTTCTTGGGGAAAAAAAATTAGTATCAAGCATAAAATGCATTAAAGAAACATTTTAAACATAAGCTTGAAATAAAGAAACATTTTAAACATAAGCTTGAAATAAAGGTGGTGGGGTGTAGATCTTCCAAACAGTAGTGTGCCGTTGTAGTCCACGATTTAATTTTTGTAATTAAATTTTTAAAAGAGCGACAACAGTTTGATAATCTATCAGCACACTTTGAGTTTAACACTTAGAAAAGCCAGACACGCCAGAACAGTATAACGCAAGAATAAATCGAAAATAAAGGATGAAGCCTCCGGAAGTCTAGCCCACCCTGAATTTACAATTAGCTAGTTGGGTAAGATGGTAATGTAGCTTGATGCCAAAGGCACTTTCTGTAAGCTCACTGTTCCTAAAGCAGTACTGTATAGATAATTTTTTTTATTGCTGTTAATTATTAGCTGAGAAGAGAGTTGAGCAAAAATCCATACCGTGAACACGAGTAATGAATGGCTGTCCGGAAAAAAGGGGGTAGACGCTTCATTGAGTGGCATGATGGATTTTCGATAACTAGGCAGATAACAGAACGGAAGAATGAATGTGTTAACGGAAGGCCAGATAAAACCAGCGAATAGAAACATCGTCGTTGAAATGATCACGTTGACAAGACAACGTTAAAAAGATCATGTTGACAAAATCAACGTTAAAATGATTATGTTGACAAGACAACTTTAAAAGATATCATGATGACAAAATCAACGTTAAAATGATCATGTTGACAAGACAACGTTAAAATGATCATGTCGACAAGGCAACGTTAAAAAGCTCATGTTGACAAAGCAACCTTAAAATGATCATGTTGACAAAGCAACCTTAAAATGATCATGTTGACAAAGCAACCTTAAAATGATCAGTTGATAAGACAACGTTAAATAGCTCGTTATTAAGACAACGTTAAAATATTATATTGACAAATAACGTTAAAACATCATGCTGACAAGACAATGTTTATTCAAACCACGTTTGACAAAATCATTGCAAAAATAATGTTGACAAGACAATGTTTATCAAGATCATGTTTGACAAACCGGTATTTATTCAAACCATGTTTGACAAAATCACTGTAATAGATAATGTTGACAAGACAATGTTTAGCGAGACCAAGTTTGACAAGACAATATTTAGCGAGTGTGTTTGAATGTAAGTTGAATTCTTGTATTGTAACGCTAATTTAAAACTAATCCTAATAAGACCCCTTTGCGTTTAGAATTAATTCAAAGACAAGAACGCGTGCGCGAACACAATAATTATTTACTTATCTTGTGTTTGTCTCAACACTGTGTGACTGAAAAACGCTGCATTACCTTGCTAATTCAGTAATAAGTGTTTACCAGTTCCACCCACATATATATATATATGTTTATGACTGTCAGGCGTCAAAATTACACCCTCTAAATCTTCATATGAACACTTTCTTTAGAGAAAATGGAACATATTGGTTAAGCGTTCACGGAGAAAACTATCATCAATCTCTAAACTGGAAATGACAAAACAAGAACTCAGGAACTTACGAATAAAACACCTCTTTAAAAGCAGATGGCACACCAAAACTGCACGCAACACCACCGAGCCGTGACTGCAACACGATCAGTAACTCACTTGTTGTAGGGCCTCCAAACGAAAAGAGTTCATAGCGTTTCAGGGCAGAAAGTGATTTTGTGTTAAAATGGCTTCAAATTACATTTAGGTCCTAGCAAACAGGATTGATCACGCGGATCCAGTCAAACTGTGTTAGACAAACCTATTTACCAGACTGGGTATGCAATTCTTGGGGCGGTAAGTGTTACAGTGTGCCCAGTTGTGTAGCAAGATTTTTTTTTTTTCGGTTTGCGGTGTGTGTTGTGTGCAGAGTTTCGGTGGTGGCACCTTCGATTTCAAAGGAAAATTATGCTTTTGCATATAACATAAATAAAGTAGTCAAATGACTCTGCTCGCTTCCAGCCTCCCCCCACCCCCGACCGCCGAGGTCCTAGCGCACTGCACATTACTACGCCATTGAGTATGCCGTTGTATGTCAATTAGGACGTAAGATTAACGTTACAGTATACCGTTGTATGTCAATTAGGACGTAAAATTAACGTTATAGAATGCCGTTGGATGGTCACTTCTCAAGGCGTAAGATTAACATCACAGCAGTGGTTCTCAACCATTTTTGTCCCATGCACCCTTTTCATCATATGTAAGAATATCATCCCCCCCCCCCCCGGACCTTTTCACCATGTGTAAGAATGTCATCCCCCACCTTTTCACCATGAGTAAGAATGTCACACCCCCACCTTTTCACCATACATAAGAATGTCATTCCCTCCTTTCTAAGATTGTCTGACTCAAAAGTTGACCTTCAGAAAAATATGCATTTAATATTGAAAATCTTTTATTTTTTCTATATTGGTACATATATATTTATTTGGATTATTTTTATGGTGGAGTTTTACACATTTATTAGCAATAGAAAATGTTGCTGGATTTTAAAACTTCACAACTAATTATTTTACAAACTAAAGTTCCACAGACAAAAGTGAAATATTTATTTGATTGAAAATATACTTTGGGATTTAAGGTGGAAAAGGAGACCTGATCACGCTGTAAACCACTTATTACTGATGCGTGTACAAGTTGGTTGGCAGGTGAGGAATGTTTTACTGAAGCTCATCTGGAAATAAGTTAAACTGGACAGCATTGCACTGCTAATATTACTTGTCTTTTATAGGAACAATCAGAAAGACCTATAGTTTTGCAAAATGGTGCATAGGTCTGACATAGTTGAACTGTTTGCTTAGCTGATGCAGTCATAATGCACAGTTCATGCACTTGAAGATACATATAAACTGGTGTTTAGATAATATTGTTATCCTGACTAACAACCTTGAACTGATCTTACTTGACAGCTTCATTAATAAGACATTTATGCCTGTATAAACTGAATGTCATCATTAACATAAGACATGTATGCTCATACACACTGGACATCATCATTAACACGAGACATGTATGCTCATACACACTGGACATCATCATCATGATTTTGAACAACTATACTCATAAATAACAACACTAGATATCTGATGTATACACACCGGACATCACCACACTTATACATCGGACATCTGCATTGCACATACATAACAGACATTATCACTCAGCCATTTTTGGCATCATCACATTTGACACCATTGCTCAGTGTTGCACATAGGATATTATCACTTATAGTGACACACACTGGTCATTATCAGTATCACTTATAGTGATACACACTGGTCACTATCAGTATCATAAGAATAAATCTATTTATTTCTTTGCTCTGTGCATTTGGTTCAGCTAGGCAGCATATAACCTGTACACTAAGTAAAAAACCAACTTTACCCCAGAACACATTCATTCTGTAAATAAGAACAACCAACTTTACCTCAGCACACATTCATTCTGTAAATAAGTAAACCAACTTTACCCCAGCACACATTCATTCTATAAATAAGAACAACCAACTTTACCCCAGCACACATTCATTCTATAAATAAGAACAACCAACTTTACCCCAGCATAGATTCAATAAGTATTGTAAATAAGATCAAAACTGTAATACACATATTCAATATGTGTAATTAAGAACAACTATCCTAAGTTACATAGATATAAAAATTATTCTTTTCAATTCATTAGATTAGTTTAAGAATTTGACTCACAATAAGCAGGTTGTACTTTAACATACTCTTTTTTCGATCAAGTGTTTTAAAATATATAAAACAAGAATTAACTGCTCGAAAATTTTAAGTCAGTAATGACTCAAATAACACATATTTATATTGAAATAGAAAACTAATTTCAATAGGAATTCTAGCAAAAAATAAACAACAATAATAGCAATATATAATTAATTTATCCTACTGCCCCAAAGTTTTATCATATTGAAGATGAGAATCACAGTACTCTTAAGATAGAGAATATACATTTACATTATAACTGATCAGATTGTTAACAGGGCCCCAAGACTATTGTAGACCATACAGTTACTTCACTGTCCCAAAGTTTTATTTCTTACAGAGCCCCAAGACTACAAGAGATAACACAGATACTTCACTGCTCCAAAGTTTTATCTAATAACTGATATAATCACTAATAGAGCACCAAGACTACTAGATGTAACATAGATACTTCACTGCCCAAAGTTTTATCTAATAACTGATTAGATCACTAAGAGGGCCCCAAGCTAGTACAGACCACACCTTTGCCACAGCTGAAAAATTGCTGTCTGATCACTGTAAAATCAAACACTAGGTCGTCTCTCTTTATGCTCACTGGCTGCCTCTAGTCCAAATATCTATTGACACCGCCCTCAAAAGATCTATCCCACCCACCCACCCCACACACATATAGCTTCATCTCCATGTTCGCGCTCTTCTTAGGACTCTTACAATATGACTAGCTTTACTCTTTGCAAAGTCAAAGCCCATGGCTAATGTTCTTTTTCATACCACAGCTCTGTTTCTGGATATCGACTGCCTCATGAACTAGACTAAGTCGCACTGTAATACCATTCCAAAACAGACATAATCACATGATATATTATATATTTTACTTACTAAAAGAGCCTAACAATGCTCTTCTTGTCTATCATCTCATATGTGATCAATTTTCAAGTGAGGGTGTTTGTTATTGTGCTAATTAAGTCTTACATACCTTGAGTGTCCCTACATGTTTATTTAATACTACAATATACTTAGAACCTTTAAGGTTTAAACAGGCACTGCAATAATTCATCACTCTGTGCTATGACTTATCGTTGTAACAAGTCACATGTCAATTTTGCATTTATAGCATATGTTCCAAAGGAAAAACACTTCTTTCAAAGTCACAGTTTTGTTAACAGGAGCAGAAACAACAACAATCAAAAAAAGCACATTGTGTTGTAGATGGTGATAATTTTTTCACTGCCTCAGTATTTAATTAAAATGAATAAAAATGAATCACAGCATTTTGTAAGTGGAGACAACTTGCTCCAATGACACAAAGGCATCCAGAAAATCTTCTTCACTTAACCCCCTTTGTACATACTGGTGAACATAAGCCCGAACTGTAAACATATCCCATGCCTTGGTCAAGATTTCATTCAAAGGTTTTACAGCTGAAGAGCTGTTGCTTATCAAAGCTGCACACTTTTCATAGCCATTGAAAGTTCGTGGCTGTGTGGCTACATTAAAGGCTATTTCAGGTGAAATCCACGAGGTGTAGAGTTTGACATCTTGAAAAATCTTGGGATCTACAGATTGTACCTCTTTACCTCGCACTACAAGAGATGCTGATAGAGACCGGTTATAATGTGGTGTGCTTGTGGGTGCTTCTTCTGGTTTTACTTGCCAGTTTATGCCTAAAAATAAACAAATTCAGCAATAAATGGTCAATGGATACTCGAATATCAAATAAAAAAAATAAAAGCTGTCAGATAGCTTCCTAAATTGGTATACAATTGCAGGTAAACAATATCAGAACATAAAACCAAAATATATTTATCTATACAGCACTCAATCACTATATTCACTTTAGGCTAAAAGGCATACACCTTTTATTCACACACTCACATAATATAACAACCTGCATTACAAAGTCATGCAATTATTACGGACCAATGGTAGACATATATTCACACACTCACATAATATAACAACCTGCATTACAAAGTCATGCAATTATTACGGACCAACGGTAGACATATGAGAACAATAAAATGCTTTGTCTACTTCTTGTCACTTCATGAGTGATCAACAACAAGCAGTGCCAAAACAATAACAGTTTTACTTTATCTTACTTCACCAAATAAAAATGTAACCATTAACCAACATTTATTTTATTTTTTTAAGCCGTAAGTTTCCATCAAAAATTTTATTATCCAGCTGCTGACTCCATAATCTTTCACAATTTATGAATGCTGCCTGAAAAAAAGTGTGAGTCAGTCCCTTGGTTAAGGATAACTACATTGTGACAGTATTTTATATCAAGTGTGTGGGTCATTTCCTTAATTAAGGATTAATACAGTGTGAAGATGTATTAAGTGTGTGAGTCAGTTCCTTAATTAAGGATTCCTACACTGTGAAGGTATATTGTATTAAGTGTGTGAGTCAGTTCCTTAATTAAGGATTCCTACACTGTGAAGATATATTGTATTAAGTGTGTGAGTCAGTTCCTTAATTAAGGATTCCTACACTGTGAAGGTATATTGTATTAAGTGTGTGAGTCAGTTCCTTAATTAAGGATTCCTACAATGTACAATATACAGTATCAAAGTTTCAGATGACTGGTTCCTGTGAAGGAGAGGGAGGCATTCTGATTTCTGTACTCATGCTGATAATAAATCCTTCAGTTTTTACAAGAAAACTGTGATTTGGCAAAAGTGATCAGCTTTAAGATGACTGGTTGCTAGCTTGATATTTAATTTATTTTTTCCTCTTTTCATAATGCCTGGTTGCGTACAGAATACATAAAAACATTCACAGATCTTGGCTAACTAATACATTTGTAAATGGGTCTCTTCCAACCCACCCACACAACCATATCCTTCTCCCCATTCTTATATACCATATGGTAGCTGTATTGTACTGTGTTTTACTGTACTGTATTTTGCCATATGGTTACTGTACTCTTATGTTTTGCCATGTGGTAACTTTTAGCGTATTGTGTGTTTTATACTAAATTTATTATACCCATTCTCTCACATCACTGTGTTTACCTTCTTCCATTGGTGCTGCTGCAATGAGCATCTGTCGTAAGTGCTTCAGCAGTCCTGCCCATTGGAAGGTACTGAACTCCATTGATCGTTGTGCTACATGAGGAATGTTGCGGATTGTCAGCAGTTTATGTTCAGGATGTGGTATCAGGTGCTGTAGTATACTGCCTGATAAAAATAATTTTATTTGGTGTCAAGGTCAACTCAAATTTGTAACCACAGTAACATTTCCATGAATTATTTTATAAACACCTAGTTAAAAATTAAAAGTAAATAGAAATTAAGTTCTTAAGAAAAGCAATTTCTTTTACTAGGAAATTTGTCAGTGACAATTACCAGTGTCCTTGAATATTACTGTCTAGTAATTTCAATGTTTTTCAAATAAATTTAATGTCAATACAAATGACAAAATCCAAATGATAATTTTAACAATTTTATCTTAAAAAGTGGTCACATGTTATTTGATAATTTTGATATCTGTAATGATTTATAATAGGGATAACTTAATGTGAAGCATCAGAGATTCTTTGCTAGCTTGATTCACATTTACAATTACCAATACAATACTTTCACACTAGTCCTTAACTCTGGGGATCTGTATCAGTGTTGTTATTTTCTGTAAAATGCATTTTCTCTTTTGCTTAATGTCAAAATGTTAGAAATTTTACTCTTTATTTCAGATTAAATAATTATATAATTTGTTACTATAATATTTAATCCTTCTGGTTGTAATCAGTGCTGAGATACGATTTCATAAATTTCTGGCAGCATCCTCAACTGTACTATTTTTTATTTTTGTGTATAGTTTTCACCCTGTTTTGCTCACCTCAGGCAAGGGAGATTATCAAATATTTTATCAAACATCATGCACACTGAAATTCTTTTATTTATGTTTATTAAGAAAAGAATTCTTTTATTTATGTTTATTAAGAAAATATTACTAATATACATGCTTTATATTTGCTTCTGACTTGAAAGTAAAATGACAGTTTGTATTGATAATGCTAATTTATTAAATATGTGTACATCGTATGGCTGAAGATTATTATATTTGTTTTTGTATATTTATGAAACATTAAAGCTGGAATGAATACAGGCTTCGGCCCCACCACCGATGGAGGGCTGTTGAGGGTGTGTGCCAAACTAGGTGTGACCTGTTTCACCCCCCTTCTGCCAGCCCTCCTGCCCTCCACCTCAGATGTGGGGCTCCTCCAGATGCAGCCCAAGACTGAGAACATAGTGCAGATGAAAAGTCTATTGCAGCTACTGGGGTGAGTGAGGGCATAACAACATTGGAGTGAATTGGTTAGAGACTTTGGCCCCACACTGACAGAGGGCGGTTGAGGGTGTGCATCAAACTAGGTGCGACCTGTTCCACCCCCTTCCACCAGTCCTCCTGCTTTTTGCCTCAGACGCACTGCGAGGCTGTGGGGCTCCCCCAGAAGCAGCCCAAGACTGAGAACATCGTGCAGATGAAAGTCTATTGCGGCTTTTGGAGTGAGTGAGAGTGTAACACACTGGAATGAATCATTAGCAGTAAATGAAATGGAAAAAGCAAACTCACTAGCAACACAAACAAAACAAATCCATTAAAAGAAAAACAACTCAACTCTCTCAAGGCAGAACTACAAAAACTAGAAGAAAAATACAAGGCAGAACTACAAAAACTAGAAGAAAAAATACTCCACCTCCCACAAATTCTCCCAAAATGAATATTTCAAAGGACGTGTAGTTCATGGAAGTGACTTTTTCATTTTGTTACTGTAAATTTTAAGTGAAAATGTTTGATAAAATGTTGTATTCCACTTTAATACTCCTTTTTTTTAAAAATTATTAGATTTTGGTAAAGTTAAAAAGAAATCAGCAACTTAGTTTTGAAATATATTCACTAAATGTATTATTTCTAATTATTTATAAATGTTTGAGAATTTAGTTGTTAGAATAAATAGAGCAGTTTAAACTTAAGTGCACATGAGGGTTAGGTATGTGCCTGAGGTATTAGGTAAGGCATATCATGTGAACACATGTGACGATAAAGATAAGTCATCAGGTTATAAAAAACAAAGTTTAATGTTTAGTTTTATGTGGACGGCACATGCAATTTCGGAGACAAATCATCAGTTTATAACAACGAAGTGTAATGTTTTGTACCACATGAACAACATTAAATGATCTCAAGGACGAATCATTAGGTTAGAATAATGAAGCTTAATGTTTAGCTGATACACACTTTTTTCCTGTATCAAGAAGGGCACTAGAATGAAAAGTGAATATAAAAGTTGTTTTTTTTTTGACCAAGAGAAAACCAGGAGACCATTGAAGAAGAGAAATGTTCAGCCCCATGTGGCCACAGGGCCAATGTGGGCCATGCCATGTTTTCTCTTCCTTTTTTTTTTTAACATCAAACTTGATATCTGTTTCCAGTTGTATTGAACATCAAATTGAATATCTGTCTCCAGTTGTATTGAACATCAAATTGAATATCTGTCTCCAGTTGTATTGAAAACCAAATTGGATATCTGTCTCCAGTTGTATTGAAAACTAAATTGGATATATGTCTCCAGTTGTTTTGAAAATCAAATGGGTATTTCAAGCAGAAAATGTATTTTTTTATTTGAACAAAAGAAAGTGTCAAATGCTGGAAGAAAGCAATGGCAATACAACAATGAGTCAGAGACATTATTTCAAATGTGAAGGATTTTTGCATAACAGCATTTCTTTTATCTACTTTTCATTGGACACCATGTTAAATTATAAATATCCATTTACAGTTATGATGGCAAAGCAACTGAGGTATTTCAACATTTTGAAGTTAACTGAAGAAGAGAATGTCCCACTTCCTTGGCAAGATCATTAATTATTTAATGAGGCACTACGGTGAATCGATGAGACAGGTCATATAGACAGATATTCAGCATAGAATGGCTAGTGCTTCAACTTCAGTCGCTATGCCAAGATGGACCAATTACATTCATGTGAAACTCCAATAAAGGATAATCCGTGCTTGATGGTACTTCACTGATAGTGGGGCACTACATATCATCGACGTGAATGGGCAGTGTGAGAAGCCATTCAATCCAGCCCATATATGGGAGATCATTTCATTTTGTTTTAGGGAATCACATTAAGAGCTGATCATCTGACACCAAGAGTGTGTCACGGAGGAGAAGAGTGTGTCCAGTGATAGGCGAAGCTACTCGTTCAAACCCTGTTCTTGTGTACCAGTTTGCAACAATTTATAGTATATTGTTTACTTTTTTCTTTACCCTAATGGCAGGATTCCTGTGATTTTTTTTTAAATTGTAATTTAATAATCCAAAATATGAAAGAATAAACATGATTCAGCAAGCAGTTTCTCATGTATGTCAAATTTACAGCTAATATTATCACTGCCACATTCTTCTAAATCACGATAATAATGCTATTATGACTGCAACAATATTCAATGTGCACACTACTAACTGCCTTCTTTCCTTATTCTTAAAGTCAACTCCTTTTTTGAGATGTTGCTGCTCTCAAGCATGATTTTACTGCACTGAAACAATAGTTACTTAGAAATATGTAATGTGTAGCACTTTGGTCACTGAGCTTTTCTCCTGGTGCTAACATACATAATCATTATCAGCAGCTCATCACCATCATCAGCATTTTCTTTTGCTTTTGCACTACATTATGTGTCTATCCTGGAGAAGAGAAAATGAACAGCCTCACCAAAATCACGTCTGGAAGCAAAAGGTCCTTCAGAAAGAGCTGGCTGCAAGATGCTCGTCAGTTTGTGGCAAATGACTTTGTTGATGTCTCGAAAAGATATACGCTGTAAAGTTTAAAATAGTCAAAGAAACTTCAGTCTAAATGATGATGAAGACAAAACATTGTGTCAGTCAAGCAAGAAACAATTGTTCAGTCATGAAAAATAAAGTTGTTCAGTCAAGCAAGAAACAATTGTTCAGTCATGAAAAATAAAGTTGTTCAGTCAAGCAAGAAACAATTGTTCAGTCATGAAAAATAAAGTTGTTCAGGCAAGCAAGAAATAGTCATTCAGTCAAACAAGTAAAAGCATTTAATCAAGCAAGTAAAAGTCATTCTGTCAAACAGAAACAAGCAAGAATATTTTACAACTATCTCTTTGTTACCAGCCATTACTTTACAAACAAATCAAAACCCTATAAAAGTTCAAAATCAGTTACACAGATTTTCACCATTACAATAAATAATTAATGCCAAAATAGTTTCTTAACTAAGAAAAGTGAGATATAAATAAGATACACAATCAAATTAAATGAGACTGTAACAAAGCCAATGAGTATAATAAATTCATTGAGGCTGTAATAAACAAAGTCAAATAGATTGTAACAACTAAAACTTCAATGATACTGCAACACAGACAATGAAAATGTAAAAGTGTAATTAAAGTCAATGAAACTGTAAGCAAAGTCAGTGAAGCTGTAACAAATTCAATTATACTGCAACACAGACTATGAAACTAATTAAAGTTAATGAAACTGTAAGCAAAGTCAATGAAGCTGTAACAAATTCAATTAGACTACAACAGACAAGGAAACTGTAATTAAAGTCAAAGAAACTGTAATAAATAGTCAATGAGACTGTAATAAATGGCCAATGAGTCTGTAATAAACACTAAAACAGTCAATGAGACTGTAATAAACGGTCAATGAGACTACAATAAAAAATCAATGAGACTGTAATAAACAATCAATGAGACTGTAATAAACAAGCAATGAGACTGTAATAAACAATCAATGAGACTGTAGCAATGAAATCAAGAGACTAACAAAGCCAACAAAACTTTAACATTTAAATTCAATGAAACTAATTAAATGAAAGAAAGAATAGCACAAGTGCTGGGCTGAGCTTGCTTTGGTTCTTGGATCGTGACCAAAGCAACAATTTAATTCAATACAATTTCTGACTACTAAATACTAAACTATATTAACAAACAGTTATTGTAAAACAGATATTTAACCTAAGTGACTTAAGTCAAATAGTGGCAAACTATTGCATCCCCAAGTTAAGTAAATTGTTAAACTGCACTGATAATGTAGTCGACCATTGGCCTATGATAAGAATATTTTTTTCTAATAAGAAAAACAATGCATAAAACTCAAACTGAAAATATAGTTATACTGCAATCATAACATATAGATATACCAATGGTCTATAATGAGAATGTTTGTAAAAATATGCGTAACTTGCTATCATTTTTTAAGTACTAGACGTTTTCAATACTCATTAACTTAATGTCCAGAAATTCAGAACAAATCTTGAGGAAATATAATTCCTTATTTACCAATGATAATGGAGTATTGTCAAAACATTTCTTACCTTAATGCCCAGTAACTCTGAACAAATCTTATGTAATTCATCATTTTCCATAACAACAATTGCATCTGCTGTGTGGTAGAGATGTGATAAAGTAAGGACTGCATTGTAGTTTTGAACAATTACTTCCCCTGTTCTGTATGGCCAAACTACTTGATTCATGATGAAAGCCTATATTAACAAATTATTAATAATTATAACATTTTAATTCCCAAAAATTATTTTCTTTTTTCTTTTCTTTCTAATTATTTTTTTTATTTAATTCAAATATTATCATTTGTGATCTCAGTATTCATTTAGGAGAATATACATCTACATAACTTCACTATAAAAATAAGGGTCTCAGTAGTTCTTTTATGCTCCAACTTTCCTCAAAAGCAACTGTATACCATTTAGCCTATCTGTATGTACTAATTATCAGTTTGTCTAACCATATACTAAATATCAGTTTTCTAAATATACATTAATTATGAGCATGGCTAACCATATTTATTTATCTGTTTGTCTACAGTGCAATTGTTTTACAGCCTGAAATGATTGCTATTGTGTCTATATTCTGCACTTATAACCAATTTGTCTACACCTTGAACTACTATTACCGCCATATTTATGTCCTGCACTAATTGCAATACAATGATACCCTGTATTTACTGTTATGTCTATATTCTGCACTAATTACAGTGGAGCTATATCCTGCACTTATTACTGTCTATATCAAGCATTTATTACAGTGCTGTATCCTGTACCACTATCTATAATCTGCACTAATTACAGTGCAACTATACCCTGTATTTAACAGCAGTGAGCCTTATGCCATGGACAATTTAATAAATTAGTCTTACTTGTAACTCCAGTTATCTGCATGCCATCTTTTCATGGAAGTTGCATACGACTTCAATTATATTATCTAATTAAATGAAATTATTACATAACCTGGGAATGTATTACTGAAATAAATGAGAATAGACCTCTGGAAACTCTTCTCTCAACATCTCTGTCACATAGGCTCCAACTCCTGATCCAGTGCCTCCAGCTAGGCTAAGGAAGGACAAAAATCCTCCCAGGCGATCACATTTCTCTGCTTCTTGTTGCACCATTTCTAGAATGTCATCACGTACAGTTGGGCCATACAAGCAAAAGCCATGTGCCCAGTTGTTACCAGATCCTCTCTTTTGATGAAGCTGATGTTTTTCTGGGTAACTCCACCTGTAATTTCAAATGCTTGTTGTGATTATTATAAGATCATGCTTTATTTGGAATAAAACAAAATAAATGTTTCATGCTAGATATTGTATTCAGATACTTATTGTTTTCAATATTATTTCTAAACAAACATAAAAAAAAGAAACCAAACAAATATAATACAATTAAGCACAATCTCTGTTTTAAAAAAAACAAACAAAAAAACCACTAGAACTATTCTTGCAGAGACAAATTTATGTATCATACTGTAGATTTACAAAAAAAATAAAAATAAACATTTTTAAAAAGCTAATGTATTACTTAAAAGTAAAAAGACCATTTTTATATTAAATATTATATGTATCTAAATCCTCTATAGCAAGGAAAAACAACAATATTCTACTTAACAATAACAATGAACTCTTTAGACTATCATCCAAAAAGAACAGACAGACCCTCACAACCCAAATGAGCCTTTTATTAACGTTTAATTATTATAATTTTAGTACTATTATAAAGTTATTCCAAGATACCACCGTTCATTAAGAATATGCAACGTATTTAGAGAGAATAAAGGGGAGAGACAATAAAGGGAGAGAGAATGTAAGCCGTAATATAATATTAATGGTATAAAAATATATTATTATCAAACCCTGACTTAACATTTTATACAACAAAACAAACAAACCTGCCCGATCGTTTTGCTTCGGCCACAGTTTGGGTTATGGCTTTAGTTTCCATGTCAACCATCACAGCACGTGCCAGAGGAACTGAAGACTTTCGACATTCAGAAAAGTATGTAACATATGATTCCTGTATGTAATCAGTATTACTGCGTGAAGAGACATTAAGAGTGGTTGGTGGGGAATGGAGATCATCAATAATAGATGAAAAAAACTGACCTCCTACCTGATTTCCACACTGTCCTAACTGAAGAGTGATGACGGACATAATAACTGTAGAATCTTGGTCAACTTTATGTCCATAGGTGGATACAGATAACTTTTTTGTTTGTTTAATCTCCCAATTTTAAAGTGCAAATGAGTAAATGGTTATAAATGTAGTCAATTCAAATAACAGGTATGATGTGGAAGAATGCCTAACTCTTGTTGATCTGATCAACAATATTGAAACACGTTAAGTTGTGAAACCTTATTTTAACGGGTTGAGTGTATTGTTTGTAAAGATAGTGATTTCATATTAATACATGATAAGTGTTAATCACGAAATTAAACTCTTTTCTTTTCTATATTTTAATCGTTTATAATAAATAACGAAATTATAAAACAATACAAGATGTTTGTTCCACTGATCTTGTTGCCTTTGAAATTAGCATTATTTCCCTTGCAGAAAAAAAAAGAATTATTTCCCTTAACAGGGGCACTCGGTCAACAATAATAATTTTGTGGTTTTATAATGATTTTTACATTGATTTTTTTATAATGAAATATTTTTTTTAAGTGGAAACTCATTAATCTCTTATATGATTTCGTTTCTTTATCTGATATATTGCTTTCGTTTGTAATGCGCAGTACTGTGTCACTTCTAAAGCACCAGTAATCTGTTTTTCTCATACTGTCATTGGTATTTATAACTATATTTATCTTTTGTTTTGGTAAGGAACAATAACTGCCCACTGTAAATTCTACAAGGTCTTGCTTGCAATTAATTAGTAAATAAGCATTCAGACGTATTTGAGGATAACGATCAACAAATCTCAGTGACCATGCAGTACATTTCCATTAGTCTCTCTCTCTCACACACACACGCACACACAACAAACTTTACAGAAAGAAACAAAAGTAAAATTTCAAACCTACTATATTCTCTATCTGTATTAATTTAGTGAACAGGAGTGAGTGATAATAGAAAGTAAAATCAAACGTCTAAAGGAAGAAGTATTGATGGCACGAATTGTATCAACCAATGGGAAATTTTACCAGTGTTTGAGACGATCTGTAGAAATATAATATGATAATTTTACTGGTTAATTATGGACATTGTGCAAATTTTAAGTAATCTATTTAAGTTTCACTTATATATGTATATTTTACCCCACCCCACCCCTGAAGCGTAAACACATTATTCAGTGAAAGGAAAGCTTAGTTAATTCCCTTTGGTCAAGGTGTATTTGGCTATTTTTAGTTAATTCATTCATGGAGCAGTGTTCTTAATTTATGTAATACATGTATAAACATTACTAGTCGGAAGTAACCCAAATACATATAATAAGGATCTACGATTTTGAGTGAGAGTTGTTACAGTACGGCCACAGGTAAATACCTTTCCACAAATAAATATAGTAAAGTATATAAATCTTCTAGTTCTACTGAAGATGATTTAATTCCAATTAATGAATTATTTATTTCTTAACACAAATTATAGCGTATAAACAAGAGTTAGACTAAAATCTGAAACATATTCAGAATAAATTAAAATATATAGACAGTATATAAATTGATTTTAAATTAGGCCACAGTTATAATTCTTGACAAACAAGTAACCAATTACTTATTTAAGATAATGTAGTTGTGCCAGTGTTACTGTTAGTTATGACTTGTATGATCGTAATATTCCACTTTGAATCTTATTTATTTATTTTTATTAGTTTAAATTAATGTTCAGTGATAAATAAGATAATAATATCAATATTAAAAAATACATTTACTGTTCAGTTTACCAAACAACTGCAGATATTTCTAGCACCCTTTGTTTCGAGGGCAAGTTGTATATATATCAAATATATTGTCAAATATCTGACCGAAGAATTTCGTACCTGTTAATTAGTGTGTATGAAAAACTGCTTTAATAGCTCTCTTAGAAAAACTGCTATTACTTAACAACTATTTCTGTTTGATAGTGTGATGAAGTTTCGAATCTAGTACCTTTGTCAAGTGTCTCACTGTCTGTGAACAGTACCGACATTAAAGCTGTTATTTTCAGAGTGTAATTGAACGACTTGCTTTTTAGATTTCTATTTTTTCTAAGCACATTAAAATACAAAGATAAAATTGTAAACAGAAAAATCAGGTTTCTAGTTTTGAGAGCTTGCTTTTGTTTTTTTTCAGTCATTCATCATTGTCGCTGTGCTTTGTTACAGATTATTATTTTATTTTAACAAATCATAAAAAAAAGAAAGAAATTCACTCACACACACACACACACACACACACACACACACACACACACACACACACACACACACACACACACTCCAGAATTATATTTACTTTCTAAGTAGGCCTAATTAAACATTAATTTTTTTACTAATCACTAATCACACTAAATCAGACTTCTAAGTCATCAGCAAAAGTCAAAATGTTATCTGACTTAACACTAAAAGTAAAAGTTAATTAAACTATATGAAATGATTGAAAAAAGACAAGATATATATATATTTTTTTATTCTTATCAAGGCTGTTTATGCATTAGTAATAATATTAATAATAAAAGAAGGTTGATAGCAGAAGAGCAAAAGGTCAATTTGCAGTTGATAAAAGTGATAACAAGAAATAGAGAAAAATCTAGCACTGGCACTCTCATAAAGCCTGTAAATGTAACTCACTTCCACATTCATAGATTTTGGAGTCGCTGAAACTAAATAAAATTGCACTAGTATTATAAAACCTTATCCAGTTTTAATTTTCAGGATATTTAAACAGTTTTTTCAAGAACTGACAATGAAACATAATGGTTAATGAAGAATGAAGTATAATACAAAACTATTTGTTTTGAAAATAGCCTTAGATTTCTTATTTAGTCAAACATTCTTTGTAGTCAGGAGAAATAAACCATGAATCAAACTGAATGATCAGTTGTCATTGAATATATTTATGACTTCTCAAACTAATACTCTGAGACAGAGCATTGATTTGCAGTTTCAAATTCAGTCAGCAATGCAAGCATATTAATAAAATAAAGAAAAAAAGAAAATGATATTAAAATTTAAAAGATTTTTCATTATTCATTACTTTTGCATAACCGTAAGAATTTAACTAATAACAATCTCTAAACATGTAGATTGTAGGACTAGGAGTAGTATTTGACCAGCTTCAAAATTATCTAAGATGAGATTATTAATGGTCTCTAAGCACCCAGTATTGCTTATTTGTTATAAGTTTATCTTGTGTTAAAGGTAATGTATTAAAATCTAGTCATTTATATGAATACAGAAAAATAATCCAGCACACTTAAATAATTTGTTTCCAGTGATGCATTTACTTTGTTTGCACAACAAAAAATTTCAATTACTCATTATAATTATATTAACTTTATTTCAGAGCAGAAACATAAAATGGCTTCAACAAGCAAAGGCAACAATTCAGGCTTTGAAAAATCAGCAGCAAATACCAAAGGACTGGATGATCCTAAGGCAAAAGATTTAGAATTCTTCCGCAAGAATCTAGCCAAACGCTCTTTAAATGTTAAATTTGACTTGGAAAATACAGACTACAATCCAATAGAAAAAATTGGGATTGGTGCCTATGGAGTTGTATGTTCAGCAATTCATAAGAAGACAAATGACAAAATTGCCATCAAAAAGATTCCATGTGTATTCGAGGCTCTTGCTATTGCAAAGCGGACATACCGAGAAATTAAAATCCTCAAACATTTCAAACATGACAATATTATTTCCATAAGGGAAATTCTCAAGCCAAAAGAAAGTTACAAGGAATTCAAAGATATTTATGTTGTTTTTGACTTGATGGAGAGTGATCTCCATCGTATCATTTACTCAGAGCAACCACTAACAGAGGAACATATTCGGTATTTCTTGTACCAAATTCTTCGAGGTCTTAAGTACATTCATTCGGCCAATGTAGTACACAGGGACCTCAAACCCAGCAACCTACTTGTAAATGAAGATTGCCATGTTCGTATTGGTGACTTTGGTAAGACACCCCTCTTTATGAAGTATTATATTTTAATTTATAATCTGACTTGAGTATGAAAGCTCAACAAAGGTAGATTACTCATTTATGACTGTTCACTTATTAAGCATTAAATCACATGCAAAGCCTGTGGCTCAGTACATACAGTGGAACCCCGCGATAATGTGAATTCAGATATAACTCTGTCGTGGCATGGTTCCCAAAATTTCATTTATTCATTTGCACATTAAATTTTTTTTCAAAGTATAAAAAATATTTCACTTCATTTTGGGGATAAGGTCGCAAATGAATTTGAATATACATGTAATACAATCGTGGCGTGGTTCAAGAAATTTGAAATTCATGTAACAGGTAAATGGTTTTAATACTCTGTTCATACTACATGTATATATTAGATGTTGAATTCAGACACAATGATATGTGACAAAATTATTGAATATTTTTAATCTGCTTGTGATTTTTCAATGGAATTACATGCATTATAGATGGACTGCATGGCACGACAGCATTATACGGTGTTGATACACTATTCATGATATAAAGTATGTTGAGGTATTATTGGTCAATATGTATTATCATACAAACAAATAAAAATTAGTAAAACTATTTAACACAAAGTAATGACCTATAAATATATTATCCATCCATTACTCTGAATATCTTAATAATGCATTCCATTTAATATTTGTCTGATAATCTGATGTTTTACATTAGACCTGAATATATGTATATGTTCTTGGAAAAAAGTAAAATAATGTAAAACCCCACATTAACACGACCCTCCTATTAACGAGATCTGATTTTATGGACCCCAATTATCATGTTATAGCGAGGTTTCACTGTATTGCATAATTTGCAATTAAATTTTTTTCTACAGTTTGCAGCATATTTATATTATATATATTTTGTATTATTCCTTAATAGCAGTTAAATAATTTGTACAAGTTGCAGTTGTAATGAAAAGTGTTTTAAATTAAATAACTTTTTTGCAGTCAGAATTGGGGGAAATGAATTTTTAATGCTCTCTCATCTTCTTCATATATATTAATAGTAAATATTCAAATTCAAAATTACTAGTAAGTAGTATAAATGATACAGTACACTAATTAAAGGGTGATACTGATAGCTCTTTTAACATTACTGTATCAAGTTATTTATATAAACTGCTTTAATCTTACCATTGTTGGGTATTTTTGCTAATTTTAGGCAGCATGCTGCCTGCTTGTCAGTGTTGCAAGGCAGATCCTTGTGATTTTGTTTATAAATCAGTTTTAAAATTTACTTGTTGGAACATTCATCTGTAGTATATACTACACACATTAATTTTAAAAATAAATAGCAAAATATGTATTGAGCAGTGCATAAAAAAATGTGCCTGTATTTTATTTTTAACAGCAAATGCTGTTAGTATCCAAGAAGCAAAACAATTCATGAACTGACAAAGCAGTGAATGACTTTTTTAAAATTAAATTCTCTCTGCCCATTAAAAATTTAAACAAACAAATGTGTTGTTTTAAAAAATATGAAAATATCTCTTGAGTTAAAAATATGAAATATATCTTGAGTTAAAAATCTGAAAATATCTCTTGAGTTAAAAATAAAGCCAAGCATGTAAGTACATATTTATAAATTAATAAAACCAAGCAGTTAAGTAGACAATTATGACTGGCTATTAATAATGCCAAGCAGTTAAATAGATTATTATAAGTGGCTATTAATAAAGCCAAACAGTTAAGTAGATAATTATAACTGGCTAAGTAATTCAAAACTAGACTTATAAGTCTAAGACCTTGCACTTAAAATTAAACTCTCTATATTGTTTTGTCAAGGTATGGCTCGGGGTGTTAACTCAAAGCCAGAGGAACCATCCCACTACATGACTCAGTATGTTGCTACAAGATGGTATCGAGCTCCAGAAATTCTACTATCTTTGCTGGAATACGGAACTGCTGTGGACATGTGGTCTGTTGGCTGTATCTTTGCTGAGATGCTTGGTCGCAAACATTTATTTCCAGGTATTTTTTAAATGTAACATTGTTTATTTTTATATTTTATTGTTAAATTGTTTTTTTTTTTGTAATGGAAATCTAGTTTGAAATTGGTTGGAAATAAAAATATTTTTTAAGTTGCCTAGGTCAGACACTGCCAGCAAATTACAGTCTAGACAAAAAGCTGCTTCTTTTGGGGAAGAAAAAAAGGAAAAATGTTATATGAATCATTTTAAGTATTTTATATTAATTTTAAAACTTTAGCTATAGAGGTTGCAATGTGATTTCATAAAATTTTTACATCTTAAAAAATTGCCTAAAATAAGGATACTGTATTAAGAAAGAAATTTATTTTTAATTTACAGATTGACATAGGACTAGAAAATCTTCACAATTCCACATTAATATAATAAAGCAACTCGTGGAAATTATTGTTTAACACTTAACTTTTCTTTCTTTCTTACTTATTAATTATGACAGATGTCTTAATATGATTCTTTTTTTCTTTTTCAATAAAATAAACAAAATTACTTAGATTTTTAAAAAAAATTTAAACTCTCTCTACAATTGTTGTTTATAAGAATATAACTAACTTTTAGTGTTTCTGACACTATTCTTTGCACACAAAAAAGAAATCATTGAATTTTTTACCCTAAAAGTCCCAATCTCAGATACTTTGTGGAAAATTGCAAATATTTTATAGTATTCTATTACCAGAGTATAAAAATATTAACTATAATAATATAGCTTATATATTATATAATATATATATATAATATAGCTTTTGTTTTGATTTCCTTTACAAAACAGTTTTTACTTATGTCACTAAGTTTTGATTTTGCATTTTTCTTGAAAATCCTCAAAATTATTTCATTTTCTGAGAATTGTGCAACCTTCAGTGCTCTGTCATGAGTGGTTATGCATGATTTTTCAATAGACTTCTTTAATAAATCTTTAACTCTGTCATTCTTTGATATTATATGAGTTTTGCACAGAACAGGATTCATTGATGTGAGCAGAATTATAAATGACAAAATGAAAACTTAAATGGGGCTTTCAGAAATTGTCCTTAGGTTGAAATTAAGAAATATGCAGAACTCGGAGTTACCTATGAATACAGATTTATGCTTTTAAAGGCTTTGTTACCATTTTGGCTGAAGGCCATGGATTTCTTCCAATTAGCAAATAGAATGGATCAAGTTGAAGTGAAATACAACATGTTTGTAAAAATAAATGTGGTCATTCATGCTTTTAATAAATTTAATTTAGTATAAATCCCTGTAAATTATTTTAATGTCACAAATGATGTTTGTATTCTATTTCTTTGATGCAATGTTTCCATTGAAAGAAGGGGACCCCACGTTCCATCTTTAGAGACCTGCAAAATGAGAGAGAGGCTGCAAAGGGTATAAAATGTTGACAACCAATCAGAAGTGTTGGTTCAGTAATTGTTTAATAAGTCTCCTGCTTCATTACATTGGAAGTGATAGATTCAAAACCTACAAAAGTACTGGCTCAGTATTAGTTTGGTATGTTTCTTATTTGATTATGTGCTGGGACACTTAAGGGACACATTGAATTGAAAATAGATTCAAAATACTAGCTGAGTAATAGTTTTATATTTCTTGCATTCGATTATGCACTGGTATATTATAGGTGGTTTGAAAGTATAAGAAATACAGGTTTAATAATTAATAGTTCAGTAAATCCCCTGTTTAAATACATATAGATATACATGTACTTTAGTTTCACTATGATGTGATGTGAACTTTAGCTATTAAAATATTATATATATTCATGTTCATTACACTTGTTGGTGAGCACAATGAAAGACTACCTGGCACGTGATGTTTATTGTATGCAAGGCAATGTTTACCTGTGTTGTATCTCTTACTGTTGATTGCAAGGCAATATTTACCTGTGTTGTATCTCTTACTGTTGATTGCAAGGCAATGTTTACCTGTGTTGTATCTCTTACTGTTGATTGCAAGGCAATATATACCTGTGTTGTATCTCTTACTGTTGATTGCAAGGCAATATTTACTTGTGTCGTATCTCTTACTGTTGATTGCAAGGCAATGTTTACTTGTGTTGTATCTCTTACTGTTGATTGCAAGGAAATATTTACTTGCATTGTATGTATTAATTACTGTTGTATGCAAGGCAAGGACTGCTTGACAACTGAAACTTATACTGACATAAATGGGTGTTCGTTATCTGCAAGGCAAGGACTACCTAACACAGGTGAAACTTCTACTGAAATATCTTATGTTTGATGTTTATTATCTGCAAGGCAAGGACTATCTAACACAGGTGAAACTTCTACTAAAATATCTTATGTTCGATGTTTGTTTTCTGCAAGGCAAGGACTATCTAACACAGGTGAAACTTTATTGAAATATCTTATATTTGGTGTTTGTTTTCTGCAAGGCAAAGACTACTTAACACAGGTGAAACTTGTGTTGGGGTTGCTAGGCACTCCATCAGCAGCAGTATTGAAGAATTGTCAGAATGAAGTTTTATGCAGGATTATCAAAAGTAAGTCTTCGGATTGCTTTTTTAAAAACTAAAAAACCTCATTTAAAAAATATTTTGTATTACAAAATTACATGCAAATATCACATTTCAACAAATGTACTTCGCCATTTTTGTTGTCTTTTCCCCCCAGTTATTGTCATGCTTAGTTTTAAGGAAATTGTTCGGATGTATTTATTTTTTTTAATTTAACGCAATTTGGAACATAACTCATTCCTGTGTAAATTCTTCTTATTGTATTCTTGGTGTTAGAAATGGTAATTTATCTTGCAGGCTTAGGTCAGCGCCCTGCAATTCCATGGACTACGCTGTTTCCAAGAGCCAGTAAAAAAGCACTGGATCTGCTTGGCAAAATGCTTGTCATTAATCCAGCTGACCGCGTTACAGTTGAGCGGGCACTGCAACACCCCTTTTTGTCTAAATACCATGATCCTGATGATGAGCCTATCTGTGTGCCCACTTTTGAATTTGATTTTGAAAAAGAGGTATATTTTTTTAAAAACAAATACCTACACTTTTGGGGATGAGATTACATATGTCACTGTTGACAAACATTCCTCTGTGATTACTCTTCAATTTGATTTTTAAAATGGTGTAATTATTGGTAAAACAAGTACAAATTGTGACACCTAGCCACTCTAGTTATTGGTTATGATTATTATTATTATTAATCTTCCATAACTAATTACAAGTGATGAGAATCTTAATTTATGTTATTAATAATTCTGCCAAAGACACCACTAGTCTCTCTCACGTGGCAGATATGTGGGTGCTGTGAAACATTTTCTCTCTTAACATTAAAGACAAACATTTACTATCGCACAATATTTCTGTAGGTGGAAAACTTCATACCACAGGAGAAGATAAATCCAGACTCAGGTTCAAAGTGATTAGAATATAGACTTTCTCCAACAAAATAACTTTTGGTTCCATCCCCAGATGAATTTGTTAGTCAGAAAAACTATTTATCCAGTTGGAACTGATTTAGATGACATCAGCAAATTCTCACATATTCTTTACCTGAGTTGTTTACTTCCAACTTTGACACTTAAAAATGTCAGAAAAAGCAGTGCCCAAGGTCGGGTCACTTCGACATTTAACAATTTATATAACAATTAAGTTTAGAAATAGGGCTAGACAAATTTATTCTGCCATGCATATACTTTTGGGGATGAGATTATTTGTGCTCACTATTAAATTCTTTTATAGAAAGATAGTATTAATTTTTGGTAAAAGCAACAAAAAGTGTTTTGCGATTCAACAATTCATCTGTTTATGTACCCTACTTTGATATGGTATTGTAGATTAAAAACCTATTTTGTTTCAGTGAAAGCAATATAAATCTCTTATTGATCATTATTATTGTTGTTCTGTTCTCATTTTCTGTGTCTAAATATTGCTGAGTTGTTTCTGAGTAAAGAAGTCTAATAAATTTCTAGAGTGATTCTCTGGGAATATTTATATTTTGAACTAGCTAATTTCTTCTTTTATGCCAGCTTTTACACATGGATCGTGAGCAGCTCAGGACAGTAATCTACAATGAAATCATGGACTTTCACCAACCTCGTACCCCAACCCTCAGCTTTTGCCTGCGTCCAGCTCCAAAGTTAGATGGAATGGGTGATAGTCTGATCAGTCCAGATTCTTCATCGGCCTTGTCATTCAAGGATCAGTTGCAGACTCTCTTGAACTCTATGCCACAAGTCAAGAGTGACATAAAGAAAGATGATAAACAGCTCCATGATCTCCAAGGTTGGATTATTGCTATTCTTGGAATAGATTTAGTGTGCTCTGAATTGTATTAAAATGAGACTTTGATTATGTTGTTAGATGTTCTGTAAGGAGTTTAGAATAGTTATGTGTATGTTTAAAGTCTTTTTGTGAGCGTTGATATTTGTAAAAGTTTAGTTTTGTAACCATTATTTTAAGATAAAAATAAATTGGAGCTACTTTTCTCCACTCGCTAGCAATATTATCTCCCTTGCCAAAGGAGTTTACATTTATTGCAGGGGAGTTAATCAGCTGCATCACTAGATATTTGTGTGACCAGTGCTCATTGTGAACTCTCTTGCTAAGAGCAGTTAACATTTTGACAGGGGAGTTAACATAATAAGTTGCAGCAATCGATGGATGTAGCAATAATAACTCCCTTTCCAAAGGATTGAAGGTGTACCATTTGGCATTTCTAGATTTTCATGTGGCCTTTTCATTGTTGCAGATTCCAGCTCTCTTTCAGACAGTTCTGAGACTGTCTTTCTGAAGAAACAACAAGAAGATGTATTTAAGAAACCTGTAGAAAAGCCAGTGACCAAAAAATCTCCTGTCTCTGTTGACATTTCTGGTTTACAATTGCCATGTGCCAGTGATGTTGAGATGCTCAGTGCACAGTCAACAGACAGCAAGGCGATGGATACGCAAACGCCCCGCACCCCTCTGACAGAAAAGCAGGTAAATTATTTTGTTTCTTTGGTATTGTATACTATTTATTATTATTATAGGCATACCCTATTTAAAGCATTGTATAATTTTCATAAGAATCAACCATCAAATTATTATTACTTTTGTTATTGTGAGACATGTGTGAAATGTATATGCTCACATAATTAACCTGGCCCCAATTCAGTGTTTGAATGTTTAAAAAATAAATAAATATATATATACCATAAATGTGTTTGGTTTCTTTTTAATTTTTGTACTTTCATTATTTCAAACATTAATAGTTAAAAACAAATTTATTATATATATATATATATATATCAACTTCTAGCTTTTATTTTTTTATTTTGACTTGTTTCTTTCTCAGAAGTCACAATAGCTTATTTTAATATGGCCCCAAATCATAGTTTTGGAGCCAGAGCTATTTATCCATAGTTGTGTAGCCATATCTTTCATCTGTAGAGCAGTAGCTGAAAGTCTTGGTTGTACAGCCCATATCTTTTATCTGTAGAGCCATAGCAGTAAGTCTTGGTTGTAGAGCCATAGTTATAAGTCTTGGTTGTAGAGCCAAAACTGTAAGTCTTTGTTTAGAGCCATAGTTATAAGTCTTGGGCAACTGTGGTGGGATGTGCATTTGAATTAATCGAAGTTTTTATAGTTCAGGTTAAGATATTTATATGCTAATGGTATTATATTGTCAATAACACACAAAAAAATGGTAGGCATGCCAAATTGGAACAAATGATACTAAACAAGTTTAGTCTGAGTTCCATGTTAGGCAGGTAAGGGATTAAATTTCAGATTGTTATTGTTCAGATATATATTTTAATTATTGAAGAGAATATAAATTTATTATGTAAAATATATTAAGTAATATGGTCTTGTTGGTAAGTGCTGCTGAATGTTGTCTTCGACAGGTTCCAGAGAGAGAAAATTTGCAGGGAGAGAAAAAGGTTCTAACAGAAAACAAAACCATCTCAGAAGATACGAAGGCTCTAGTCAAACAGGCACTTCTCAGCCACCGCCAGAGGACAGGTTCTTTTTCCGATTTTAGTTTACCCCATTTTCTTGCCTTTTTGCCTTCACATGCAATTTTGACTAGCACTTTGTTGGCATTATGGTGGAGAATACCTTTCCCAGAATTTTTTTCTTGCAGTTTTTAAATTGGAGTCTTTCTTAGGCAACTGTGGTGGGATGTGCATTTGAATTAATCGAAGTTTTTATAGTTCAGGTTAACTTTTAGTTTTATTGATAATAAAGAAAGATCAGAAATAAGTCAAAATTTTTCATTTGGTTTGATTTGATTGGAAAGTTTTATTAATCCATGTTCAGATTGAATAAGTTTCACAGTGATTATAAAAAAAAAAAGTATTTAATAAGAGAAAAAACAAAAATACACTTTGTTTAAGTGTATAGGTATACAAACCTATACACAAATTTCTGGCAGTTGGAGACACAAATGTATTTAAAATTCTGGCAGTTGAGGGCACAGATGTATTTAAAATTCCAGTGTTTAGAGATTCAGCTGTATTTAAAATTCTAGCATTGAAAGAGCTTTTTGTCATAAAAATCCCAACCTCCAAACAAAATTATATTTTTAAAATAAATTTTGCACCTATTTGTTATCTTTTCTAATTGACACATCCAAGCACATAAATATCCAGGTGTTCCAATAAATACAGTAAAGGAAAGAAATAGAGATAACTTCTACCTTGTTTACACATGATAAATTATTTAATAAATTTGTTTCCCAATTTGCAAAGTATTAAAGAAAGATTTTAAAGGTAGACAAGCTATCTTTCATAAATTTTGATTTTTTTGCTTCTCTTTGGTATCTTTTCTGCACAAAGCAATGTTTATTATGTACAGGTATCCATTTACTTGCTTAGACTTGCCTAGGGAGAAAAGTAATTCTAGTAGTATGGAAACCTAATTGTGGTACAGGTTTGTTTTTTTTTTTAATAAACTATAATGCAATCTACTGTATTCTTTTAAACTTTGATTAAATCTTATTGCTTCATCCCTTTTTACATAATGAGTGGTTGAAATGCAAAAACTTGTGCTTATAGTTGGAGGAGCTGAATTAATAATAGCAGCAAAGCATTTTGATGTGGCTAACATGATTGATATGGCAGTCTAGGATGTAAATTGTTTTCTTTGTCTCCTACAGAATCTATCGGAGAGGAAGACAAGCCAAGGCCTGTAACAGCAGCTCAAAGACAGAGAGAAAGAGAAGAGAAAAGAAGAAAGAAAAAGGACAGAGAAAAAATGAAGAAGATCCGAGACAAAAAACGTGAGTAATTGTACAGAAGTGTATGCTGGTATTGAATCAGAAGATCGCATTAATATTTTTTATCAGTTTACTTTGATTATCCCATGAACAATTTAAAAGTAAGGTGTCAAGATCATTGAAAAATGTAACTAAATAACTTAATTAATTTTTTTTAAACATGTAATGTTGTATACAAGTCTTCATAATGTCAGTGCTAATGTTTCACATAGCATGCAAATCCCAAATAATACATAAATGCACTGTCAAGGCTAACAATTTTAAATAGCATATTAGCTTGATATAATTCATAATCCCATTGTCAAGACTAACAATTTTAAATAGCATATTAGCCTGATATAATTCATAATCCCAATGTCAAGGCTAACAATTTTAAATAGCATATTAGTCTGATATAATTCATAATCCCAATGTCAAGCCTAACAATTTTGTATAGCACACAAGCCAAACCGGCTGATCTGGGTTCGTTGTAAACAGAGTCAATTTTTGCAGGCAAAAACTGGCTGACCTGGGCTCACTGTAAACAGACTCAATTTTTGCAGGAAAGTTTGCTGACCTAGGCTCACTATAAACAGATTCAATTTTTGCAGGCGTAAACTGGCTGACCTAGGCTCACTGTAAACAGACTCAATTTTTGCAGGCGTAAACTGGATGACCTAGGCTCACTTGTAAACATGTGGACTGTGAGAGACCATTTGACAATGCAGAGGACACATGTATTAAGAGTGTTATCATAGGCACTTTAGTATGACTACCTACTCATGCATTCAAATGTTAAGACCAGCAACTTGAGTCATTTTCATGCATTTAAATGTTAAAGCCAGCAGCTTGAGCCATTTTCATGCATTCAGCAATTGAATCATTTTCTTGCATTCATTATTAAGATTAGTAACTTGAGCCATTTTCATGCATTCAGCATTAAGGTCAGCAACTTGAGTCATTTTTTCATTCAGCACTAAGGTCAGCAACTTGATCTATTTTCATACATTCATTGTTAAGGTCAGCAACTTGAGACATTTTTTCATTCAGCATTAAGGTCAGCAACTTGAGCCATTTTTTCATTCAGCATTAAGATCAGCAACTTGAGCCTTTTTCTTCATTCAGCATTAAAGCCAGCAACTTGAGCCATTTTCATGCATTCATTGTTAAGGTCAGCAACTTGAGCCATTTTTTTTCATTCACTGTTAAGTTCAGCAACTTGAGCCATTTTCATTCATTCATTGCTAAGGTCAGCTACTTGAGTAGTTTTCTTAAGACTCTTTGAAACGTTGTATTTTGTAATAAAATTAATACTTTAACAAAATAAATGTTGATGAATTAAAAGCAGTCTTTTTTACTTCTTTCTATGCATAGCTCCAGTTCAAGCCACAGAGTTGTCTCAGGCTGACAAAGAGTTACTTGCCCGATGGGCGTCAATGCAGAAGACTCAGCCAGAGGTAGCACCACAGCAGATGCAGATAGCAACAACGATAGTGCCAACTCCCACTGAAACCACCACCACCCATGTCTACATGCATAACAGCCCCTCCCAGACACCACCTAGTAATTTCTCCCCACCACACCCTAGACCTGTTTCTACCTCTCCTGGAATTTTGACAGGAAGTCAGGCTGCACTTGTGTCTCAAGAGCCAACAGTCCTTCCACAAGGACAGATTATCCTGACACAGACACAACTTGGCACTGTAGCTCCTAAACAGCAGGTATTGTTCAGTGGTCAAGAGCAAGGATTGCCAACTCAAGGACAAATCAATGTACCCATGAGCTTTGTTTCAACACCAGCACATTCACAACAACAGTACCAAGGCTCTAGGTCATCTTTTCACAAAGATGAAGTGATTTCTATCATTGATTTGCACCAGCAGGGTAAGGGGCAGATCCACATCACAAAAGAACAGGCAGAAGCCTTGAAAGAAGCTTTTAAAATGCATGCCTCAAATCTGGCACCAGGTCCCTTGGACAATTTAAGTTACCAGCAGAGTACCACAACACCACAACTAAGCCACCATCAGACCAGCACGCCACCACAGCCAGATCAGAGTTTGGGGATGGCTTTGGGAAGCCTTAGTGACACTTCTACTGACAATGACAGTGCCTCATTCCAGCAGTCATCTGAAATGATGAACATAAGTGTTATGGATGCTAATGTTCCCATGCACACTGCTAAACCACCTGTGAGAAATGCAACTCCACAAACCCAGCCAACTTTTAAAACTAGCATTAATGATACTATAATGCCTGTGACGTGTTTGTCTTCACAAACACAGCCAGCTTTTAATACTAGTGCTCACAATAGGTCATCACTTGCACAAAGAACAAATTCTGGGTGCAGTCAGACATTCATTCACGCTGATAAACCGCACTTTTGTGAAAATGCTTCTGAAACAGTTCAGAGGGGACATGGAAATTTGAGTTTTCAAAGTCATTCTGGTAGTACATGCTCATCTGTTGGCTTTACTGAACCAAATTCCAACACAGTTCCAACTACAGACACCAACTCAGCAGACAGACTTTATGATCCACAAGACTTAGCTGAATTTCTTGACAGACATTGTATAAACTCAGACAAGTCAGATCCATCTAATATAAATAATGTCTTATATCAGAATGGAGAAATGCTGAGAGTCAATTCTTTAAAAACAGATTCACATTCACCTCATTCTTACAGTAATGTTGATCTTGGAGGTTTTAAATCTCCAAAGGAACAAAATGTTTTTGCATATAACTCTGTTGATATTTTCAGCCATGCACAGTTTAAACCAGAAACAATAGTTACACCAGATACTAGATTTTCTCAGATGTCCACTACTGCCAGGCCATTTGGACATTTAGAAGATGCTAAGATTTCTTCAACTCATCTAGCCCAGCCACAGAAAGAAAATTTTCCTAATCCTGTCTTTTGTGTAGATGGCAGCAGTGATTTCAGTAAGCTGTCTCACCACCCAATGGCAGCAAGCGACTCAGTACCAAACAGAGGCTGCCATTCCTATTTCACTTCACCTAGGAGCTATGGTCAGGTGAACTGCCTTCAACAAGACCCTTCTATTGTACCAATACAGCAGCGTGTTCAGGCGTCTCCTGCTCATCAGTCAAATTCATTCGATTCCTTCACTTCAAATCTACAGAATTTTCAGATTGTAAATGCTTCGGTCCCAGATGCACAAGTTAACTACACCTTGTCGGTCAACTCAAGGTTTGGATGTGAGCCACATCTTGCCCATACCAAGGACCATGACATTGTCTTAAACTCTTTTACTGCTAGTCAGGGTTATCAAAATCATACACGTGTTCAGCAACAGTGTCAGTACCCTCACCCAACTTGTGACTACACCCAGCACCATGAACAGCAGCAGCTGTTTTCTCAGACAATGCAGCATCAGAAACAACAGTTTCATGACCAGCAGCAGCAGCATATCCCAAATCAGCAGTCCATTATGCCATCTCTTCCTGCTCAAAGACCGGAGCTTCAAACAATGCCATCCAGTTATCAGCAGCAAGTGCCACACCTGCCTGTCCCACATTTTCAGCAAGCACAACCATCACAGAATGCATCAGGATGCCAAGCTCCCAACCTGCGGGTGATGGCTCCCAAACAGGATGGTAACCCAGACTTGATTGCAATGCTCAGCAAACAATTATCAAAGTCTCAGCTTGAACATTTCTTTCCACCATCCCTGTCGCTGACACCCAGAGGAACTGGAGCAGGTTATGGAGTGGGAATGGATTTGGACCAGCTAATGGCCGATACACTGGAAACTAATAGGTCAGTGTCCAGTGTTTATTTTCTTAAATGCTTCAAAGTTAAATCACGTGTCCTTTTCAAAAAAATAATGCAATTGAATATTTTGTTCTGAATTCTTACATGACTTGATTACATACTGTGGGGGTGTGAGGAGCCTTGTTATACATGGGTATTGTGATAAGAAAAACACTGAAAGTCCTTGCAGTATAAAAGCAATAGTGTAAGTAGCGTTTAATATTGATTGAAGCATAGTTTCCCATTGAGTTTGTATTTGTGGGTGTGTACATATATATTTTGTTTTACATAGAAATAAAAATTGGACTTGAACAGTTTTGTTTTGGTTTATAAATATATTGTTTAAGTCTGCATATCAGTGACTTTTACTTACCTTCAAAAATAGAGATGTTGATGCAAGAGAATTAAGCAGAGTTGTTACCCTCATGCTGTCCTTGGGATATCAGCTGAAAACAAGAAAAATCTGCCTGAGGTTCAGGCATCTATATTAAATTAAAGACCTGCCTGAGGTTTGGACCTCTATATTTAATTAAAGAACCTGCTTGTGGTTCGAACCTCTGAATTCAATCAAAGACCTGCCTAGGTTCGGACCTCTGTATTCAATCAAAGACATGTCTGAGGCTCGGACCTCTGTATTCAAAGACATTCCTGGTGTTCGGCCCTCTATTCAATTAAAGCCCTGCCTAAGGATTAGATTCTTTTGTTTTCAAATAATGACCTGCCTGAGGTTTGGACTAAAGCATTCAGTTCAGACTAGATGTGGTTTGGACCTCTTAAACTAAAGAAGTAAACTACTTTCATGAGAGATGCTTAGTTGGGTTTTATCTGCATGAGTTATCTTTTTACTTCAAGTTCTCATTCCAGATTAGATTCTTAATGCCTCATTTTTTTCCCAAAAAATGTTTAAGGCATTAGGTGTGGGTATGGTTTTAAAGTGTTGTATCTGTATTGTAAAATATTGTATCAGAATTGTAAAATGTTGCATCAGATCTATAATATTTTATAACAGGAGTATATTGTATATGGTACATGCATTAATTATCCTGAATTATTAACTCACCACCAGTATTCATTTTAATACTTGTATACAAATATATTATGTCTTAATATTTTTTTTTAAAATCAATTTGACAGTGCTACTAAGCATTTGTTTTATTTTCTTTTTTTTTTAATTTAAAATTGCCTTAGCTTCATATGCCCATAAAGAATGAGCACACTGACCATAGGGAGATAATACCAATGACATGGTTGTGTTGTCAGGAGAGGGAGCTAATATTTTGTGATATTGGGGCTATAAAGGTGATCTAAATTGTCCAAATAGCAAGGGATTTACATTTTTGAATATTATTAGCCATTTACTGTGTGATTAATGAAAAAGCTTAAATTTTTCTTTATTATTATTATTTTTTTAATCAGTGCACGAGTAGATCTTACTCCATTGTCGTCGTCCCTGCTGGCAGACTGGTTGGATGTTACTGGTAACATAAGTCAGGCAGACCTTGATGCCCTGGAGCAAGACTTCAGCATGCAATCTCCAATGGCTGTCTTTGAGTCTGAGTACAATGCCAGTAGCAATTCTGGGGCTTGGTAAGGCAGATTCCAGGCTTTCCAGAATGGGGCTAAACTATTTGTCTTGGAGTCTGAGCATAATGCCAGTAGGCAGATAGCAGGCTTTCCAGAATGGAGCTAAACTACGTTACCTATGACTGTCTTGGAGTCTGAGCATAATGCCAGTAGTATTAATGGAGCTAATATATATTATCTTTTGTCTTTGAGTGTGAGTACAATGTCAGCAGCATTAGTGGGGCTTGGTAAAGCAAATAGCTGGCTGTCAGACAAGAGACCCAAAATGTTATTTATGACTGTCTGAGTCATTAGAGTATTAGAGTACAATGTCAATGTGATAATTATAATGATTGTGTTAAGGCTGATAATTGTGAAAGACATATTAAGAGTGTATTCTCTGTCTTTAACTTTAATATTAGATGGATTTGAAAGGCATCTGCAAATATTTTTTTTTTTAAATAAATTTCTTGAAAATTATGGTAACAATGAGAGTTGGCAGCATTCTTGCTGTGATCAGATGGTGAGATATCATCACCTGCTTTGATTTCTTATCACTCGTTGGCTGGATTTCCTGTGATAAAAGACTTTAGCTATACTTTCAGTAAACAATATAAACTATTGCTTTATCGAGTGTTCATAAATACTGGTTTAAGTTTTAATTATCTTTTTTTAAAAAAATCAAAAGAGTTTTGTATAATATTACAACTGTTTTCATTGTTTTACTCTTTTTAGTCTCGGGTTTTAGCTTTATATAAAATGTCTGTTTTTATAATTCAGAGTTTATTATAATTTTATTGTTTATAAGTGCTGAGTTTAAGAGATATATGTGTTTTCTCTATATATGATAAGATCGACACAGATTTAAAACATTATCTTAACAAAGGCTTACTGGAAAAATTTTGATCTTAACATGCTCGACTTTTGAATTTTATCATATAGAAAAAATATTAATCCGAGACATAATGTGCACTCTGGCTTTGTCCTTCAGATGTTATATGAGACAAACCATTGTTACTTACGCATAAGACCTGAATCTGCACCTCATATTGATTTGTATTCCATCCAGGGACCTACACTGGTATTGTAGAGTTCTGACTGATTTTTCTTCGTCTTTCTCAAACCAAACAAAATAAGATAATATGTTGGTTCCTCAAAGAGCTATTCAATAAAAATTGCATCCAGTGCTGACCATATAAGGCCAGCCACTATTCTTGATAAGGTAAATGCCAAGATAAACTTTCAAAAATGTACATGTATTGCACACCCTGACTTTTGAAAATTTGTTTTGAGATTTTGCAGTAACCATTTTTCTTCACAGACTATACTTTTATTAATCAGTGGCACTATCACTGACTGATTCTTGTTTGCATATTTCATTTCTGAGATACATTAAAAATATTTGCTGTTTGTTTGATATTTTAAACTCAAAAGTTTAAGTGATTGTATATAAAGTTTGTGTTTCTTCAGTTTTTCAGCCAGGTAGAGAACCTTTAGCATAGCCAGGGTTGGGCTGTGGAGTATTTTTTTTTAGCCAGTGACAGAAGCTGAAGCTTTAGTATAGCCCGGATTGTGTTGTGGAGTATCTTTATCCAGGTACAGAACCTTTAGCTTGTCCAGGATTGGGTTATAGTTTGATTTTTTTTTTATAATTCAGGTACAGAACCTTTAGCATAGCCAGGGTTAGGTTATAGGGTTGTTTTGTTTTTTATCCAGGTACAGAACCTTTAGCATAGCCAGGGTTAGGTTATAGGGTTGTTTTGTTTTTTATCCAGGTACAGAACCTTTAGCATAGCCAGCGTTAGGTTATAGGGTTGTTTTGTTTTTTTATCCAGGTACAGAACCTTTAGCATAGCCAGGGTTAGGTTATAGGGTTGATTTTTTTATCCAGGTACAGAACCTTTAGCATAGCCAGGATTGGATTATGTGGTAGGTTTTTGGTTTTTTTAATCCAGGTATAAAACCTTTAGCATAGCCAAGATTGGGTTATAGTTGTTTTTTTTTATACCCAGGTATAGACATGTTAGCATAGCTAGGATTGGGTTATAGGGTTGTTTTTGTTTTTTTTAATCCAGGTACATAAAGTTTAGCATAGCCAAGATTGGGTTATAGTTGGTTTTTTTTTATACCCAGGTATAGAAACGTTAGCATAGCTAGGATTGGGTTATAGGGTATTTTTTTAAAATCAGGGTACATAAACTTTAGCATAGTCAGGACTGGGTCATTGGGTAGTTCTTTTATCCAGGTACAGAACCTTTAGCAAAGACAGGATTGGGTCATGGGGTAGTTTTTGTTCTAATAGATACACCATTGGATTGCAGCACAGCACCATTTTTTAATTTTCAACTGGTTGCTGAATATTTTCCAGAACACGTTCAAGAAAATGATAAGTGAAGTTACAAAACTTAATGGTCACCTAGATGAAGGGGTAAGGACCTTGAAAGTACAAATCTAAATGGTCAAGAGGAGAAGGGGTTAAGGCCTTGTAATTACAAAACTAAATGGTCAGCTAGCAAGGTCAAGGCTTGTAGTTATGAAACCTAAGTGGTTGATTAGCTGAAGGGGTCATGGCTTGAAATCACAAAACCTAAATGAGTGGGTCATGACTGGAAGTTATAAAATCTACACAGTTGACTAGATGAAGGGGTCAGGACTTGTAGTTATGAAGCAGAAGTGGTCGAATGGATGAAATGATCAGGACTTATTGTTATGAAACCTAAATGGCAGGCCAGATGAAGAGGTCAAGACTTATAGTTATGAAACCTAAATGGCAGGCCAGATGAAGGGGTCAAGACTTGTAGTTATGAAACCTAAATGGCAGGCCAGATGAAAGGATCAAGACTTGTAGTTATGAAACCTAAATGGCAGGCCAGATGAAGGGGTCAGGACTTGTAGTTTTGAAACCTAAATGGCAGGCCAGATGAAGGGGTCAAGACCTTGTAGGAAACAACATAAGAACATGCTGCAAAAGTGCAGTTCATATCTGTTGAAGTATAACACTCAGTTTAAAAAAAAATTAAATGACTCTCCAGGCAGATCACAACCCCTGCATCAATTCCCTCACTTCACATTTGTTTTTGTGCAGTTTACTATCACTAGTCATAGTGATATCTACTACTAGTCATAGATCTGTAGTAACATTTGTGCTCTGTGAGCCAGAAATTAAGCGTTTATATTAATGTTTAGTGAGCCATAAACTGTGTTAGTGTTTTGTGAGCCGTGAACTATGTTAATGTTTTGTGAGCCAGGAACTGTGTTAGTGTTTTGTGAACCAGGAAATGTGTTAATGTTTTGTGAGCCAGGAACTATGTTAATGTTTGTGAGCCAGGAACTGTGTTAGTGTTTTGTGAGCCAGGAACTGTGTTAGTTTTTGTGAGCCAGAAACTTTGTTGTCAGTATTTGTGGTATACATACACATTACAAGTTTATCAGTTAATTTATACATGAGTGTTTGTTTTCTAGATCTTGCCCACATAGGTCAGCTTATTTGTTTATCATTTTATAAACACATAAATATGTTATATATTTTATCATTTTTGGGGAAGGGGCCAGTTGGAATACATAGTAAAAATGTTTTACTTTTTTATAAGCTTCATAAATTTTAACATTTTTTATTATTTTTATTTTTGTCATAAAGAATAATGCAATATGTTTGTGTCACTATACATATTAATGAATATTCATGTTTTAATTTTTATCAACCAGAAAACACATTTGACACAACAGTTTAACAGTGGAATTGACAACAGTAGACAGTATCATTCAACAGTGAAACTTGATCTTACAGTTACACCAATGGAAAAGACACAACAGCAAATATGAAGCAACAATTAAATTAACAGCACAATAATATACAACAGAGCATTAGACAACACCATACTGTACAATAGAGCATTAGACATTACAACACCATACCATACAATAGAGCATTAGACATTACAACAACATACTGTACAATAGAGCATTAGACATTACAACACCATATTCAATTTCAAGTCTTAATGTGATTAATCATTTTGTTTGGCGTTGATGCATCATTTGCCTTAGGAAAATACTTTTAATAATATTCTTTATGGACATAATTAAATTGCTTCCATGTTTGAAGCTCCTTTATCTAAATTTAGTTTGTGTGTGTTTATGTGACTGCGTGACTAGCTCACTGTAAGTGACTCACTGCACAAATGATCACACTGCAATGACTCACTTGTAAGTGATCATTGTGTGACTCAATCTGTATAAGTGATCATGTGTGTGACTCAATTGTAGTGATCATGCTGTTTAAGTGACTCACTCTGTGTAAGCAATCATGCTGTGTGACTGACAGCACAGCATGTTATTGATTCACTCTGTGAGACTCATCCTGTGTAAGTGATCACACTGTTGGTGACTTACTAAGTAATCATACTCTTACTTAGTGATCTACTTTTTTCACAATTAATGACTTGCTCTGTGTAAGTGATCACAGTTGGTGACTCACTGTGTAAATTATCAGTCAGTGACTTACTTAGTGATCTACTTTTTTCACAATTAATGACTTGCTCTGTGTAAGTGATCACACTGTTGGTGACTCACTGTGTAAATTATCACACTGTCAGTGACTTACTTAGGCACACAGTTGTACATATAATACGAAGCTTGTTTTATTTTTTCATGGATCTAAAATCTTGAGATGTCAACTTAATTACAAAATGCACATGCTGCATACAGCAGCTAAAGCTGACTTAATGTATTTGTGAACAAACTAGTGAATCTTCTTATACTTCACAGTTATCTCTCCTAGTGAATTCACATGCATTGACTACTCTTTGATGATTGCACACTACCAGTCTTGCTATAATTCACACAGTTATCTCTGTTAGTAACACCACATGCATTGACTATTCTTGACATACCTACTATCAATCATGCTATATTTCACAGTTATCCCTGCTAGTGACATTGCATGCTTTAATTACACCGCCTTTGTGATGTTAGTTGTCTCTGCTAGTGATATTGCATGCTTTAATTACACCGCCTTTGTGATGTTAGTTGTCTCTGCTAGTGACATTGCATGCTTTAATTAAATTTTAAAAAGCCATTAATTAGTACAGTTGGTTTAAATTTTTTAGCACAACGACCCATTTAATTTTCATTTTAGCATGACGCTGAACAGGTTTTAAACTGCTTTTGTGATGTTACTATCTTGCTAGATTTCACACAGTTATCAAATAATAATAACAATAACAATTACTTAATACAGCATTTACTCTTTTAAAATCTCTGAACAAAACATAGTTAATAGATTAACAACATGCCTAACTAATCTATATATTCCCACGTGTAAAAGATTTTATAAATGCGAATGAGAAATCTTGAGGCAAACCTCAGTACCATTGAAATTAACAATAATGTCACTGATACTGAGTGTTGCCAGATTTAAACCACCCTTGTCAGTTTATTTGCACTCAGTTACACATTTGTCCTTAATGATTCAGCCTTCATTCCTTGGCATGACACTTACTAAAGATAAGCAAGATGTCCGACTTTACAAACATATAAACATTTACATCCACCAACCAATCAACATATATTTCTTTATAAGTTGAAAAGCATAAGTATTAACAGAATTTATTTCAATAAAATAAAAATAATAAACTGAGATTTAACATATAAAAACTTATTTTCTTACTATGCAGTCTACAGACAAATCCAAGTAACTATACCTAACAATACATCTTGCCCCTAATCTGATACTATTCCAACTAAATGTTTTAAATCAGTTCAGTAAATATTTAGTGCATACTTGCACATAGCACAATATAAAGAAGATAATTGTTTTACACAGTTAAGAACACATTTCTAAAGTTCCTAGCTCATTGTTTTCTCTTAAAATATATGAAATAGGTATAAGATATTGATACAAATGGAGTAAGAAAACAAGAAATCATCAAAGACACAAATTTCTGAGAGGATTTATTTGTTATACATTAAATTCAGCATGCTGACTTGAAATACAACTTCTTCACCTGGGTGAGACAGTTTAATCTTGTCTGGGAAAGACAATTCTGATGGAGTAAACAATGCACCATGATAATACAGGTTCTATTCCTTAGTCAAGCCAGTCTCATCAGAAGAACCAGGAGCACTAATGAAAGGAAAAAAGGGCTTGTGAGTGCTGTTTAAAAAAATAGAAGGTAGCATATGAATATTCACGTAGGAGTTTACATTTTAATTCCATCCATCACTCCTCTTTTTGTCAAATTCACCTGTGAAAAATAATTACCTTGGATCTAAAACATTGCATAAATTGGTAAAAAAAAAAAATTTAGAATGTAATGAATTTCTCTCAACTGTTCTTAAATTAACTTTGACAGCTCTGTATGCTATCTGTCCTAATCTAGGGAAGACCACTCAAATTTTGAAGTCTGGTCAAATAAGCTGATATTTGCAGATTATGTTATCTATGGTACCTCAAAGTAAGCTTGCATACAAAATTTTGGAGCTCTAGTTTTAATAGAACAAAAGTTATGATAGTTCAAAGTTTTGCGTAAATTGCAGTTAAAAAAACCCACAGATTTCATGAAGACCCCTTTTGAAATGACCACACAACAAAAACTATGAAACATACACAGTTCATCTTTGCTATTTCAACTCTCTATAACACAAATATATTGCTGATTTTTTTTTTTAAGGATCATAGATTCATAGAAAATGAAATACAATCCTCTCAAAATAGCATTTTGTTTAAATTTTTAAATGGCAAGTGGTCAAAAACTGAATAAAAGATCTCTTTTGGAATCTTGTAAAATAAAAACTACATGTACATCATCCAAATTTGGTATACTTGCTCTTTAGAATATAGACATTTACAGGGTGAAGTTTTAGACAATCTTTTTGTATATATTTAGAAATATAACATCTCAAAAATGTAGTTTCATGCAATACATCTGCACACTTGTTGATAATGTTGAAAAAGTTAAAATGAAACATTAGGCTAATCTCAAGAATGACAAGGCCCACCAAGAAAAATGGCTAATATCTAGACACATAATTTATATACAAATTGTGGTGAAACTGATGGAAACAGGATTGTTCCCTTAATTCAGAATTCATGGACCAGAACATGCCAATATTGACTATGGTTATGTAGTCACAGCCCAGAGTCATGCCACTATTGACTGTGGTTAAGTAGTCAGCCCAGAGCCATGCCACTATTGACTGTGGTTAAGTAGTCACAGCCCAGGTTCGTGCCACATCTATAGTTATGTAGTCACAGCCCAGGGTCATGCCACTATTGACTATGGTTAAGTAGTCATGGCCCAGGGTCATGCCACTATTGACTATGGTTAAGTAGTCACAGCCCAGGGTCATGCCACTATTGACTATAGTTATGGCCCAGGGTCATGCCACTATTGAAAGTAGAGTTGTAGAGCTCTGGCTGATAGCATTTGAAATTCCACTTCATGTCATCTTAAGAAATCTATGATCTCCAATTAAACCAGTAGCAAAAATTATCTGGGTTTGATCATGCATATCATGTCGTCTTTAGAAATCTACAGTATCCACTTACATAGGTGAAGAAGTGGACAATGAAAAGATCTGCGGGTGAAATGAGCTCTGACATGCATGTTGAGTTGCTTTTAGAATTTCCTAAACTGATACATTAAAGCTGTTCTGACTGCATGCTCATTAACTGTAATCAAATCCATGACAACTAATAACTGGACATAGTCATTTGCTTTGGGCAAACTGGAATCACAACATGACTGTCTCTATGTCCTTCAAATAGAAAGAAAAAATACATTTTGTAAAGAGCAAAATTTTCTTTAATTAGAAAAATAATCAATAAAAATAACTACATCATTTGCAGTTTTATATTTTCACATATACAAAAGAAAATTCAAACAAGCTACTGAAGACACATTAGAAAACATAACTAAAACTCAAACAAAAATGAATGACAAGTCTACATGCAAAATTACATTATAAAATAAACAAATATATGTGATGCTGTCTGGGAAAACCCGGCTAAAGTGAAAAAAATTCAAAAGTTTTTTTTTTTAATTTTTATAATTTATTAAAGTTCAGAATCTCATGTTTAGTTTTTAAAAAAAAACATATTTTAATTTATGTCAGATAGTTTTTAACTGTATATTTTGTTTAGATACATACCTCCCTTGCCTATCAAAGGGGAGTAAACAACTACAAATGGCTGTAGTACAAAATCAATTTTAGCGACTGTAGCCGGATTTTCCCAGACAGCATCACATATATATACAAACATAACACCTAAATGAATTGGTTATTATACTGTTCAATTAAATTGATATGAAAGAGACAGTACTGTTCTTGCTGATGGGGGAAAGAAATGTGTCTATAAGATTTTTGGTCATGGTTAATTCCTCTCAGCTCAACCCTTGGGACCCAGGTGGATGAAGATAAAAACAAACACTAATCATATTTTGAGATTTTTGGCTTGTTAAAATATGTCTGATGATGAGTGCAAGCTTCTAGAAAGAATGTGCACACATGAAATCATGGCTATTTAAGGCTATAACCAGAAAGTAAAGCATAATGTCTTGTGTGAACACACAACTAGTAGCTTGAGAGGTGGACTGGATTTTTTTATGCTTATAATTTTCTTTTGTGGAAGACATTATAGACAAGAGAAAAGAGCCCTACAAGATTGAGTTGTTCTTGGAAGATTGTCGAGAAAAGAGCACTACTATAGTCAAGTTGTTCTTGGAAGACGTTGTACAGAAAACCACAAGAGTCAAGTTGTTTTTGGAAGACTTTGTTGATTGTACTGACTGTAGAGAAAAAAGCACTACAAAAGTCAAGTTGAGTGAGCACTAAGAAGTGGGTGAAAACATCTAAAAATGGCCCCATCTTTCAAAGTGACTGTCTAAATTTAATGTGAATGCCAGATATTCACTGATTCTGGGAGAGGCAAGCATACTGAAAATACTTTTTAAAAGAAATTCTCCACTATTGCTACCAGTTGCAAGCGATAACAAAAATGTTATTACCCACTAGATCATGCTGGATTTCACACACTTTTTATTACTTAGTATATCATGCTAGACTGCATAGTTATGTCCAACACTTTTTTTAAAGTTATGTCCACATTGTTTTTTATTACCTAGTATATCATGCCTGATTGCAAACAGTTTTGTCCAACACCTTTTTTTTTTATTACCTAGTATATTATGCTAGACTGCACAGTTATGTCCAACACTATTTTTTTTTTTATTACTTAGTATATCATGCTAGACCGCATAGTTATGTCCAACACTTTTTTTTATTACCTAGTATATCATGCTAGACTGCATAGTTATGTCCAACACTTTTTTTTTAATTACTTAGTATATCATGCTAGACTGCATGTTATGTCCAACACTTTTTTTTTATTACTTCATGCTAGACTGCATAGTTATGTCCAACATGTTATAGTTAATTAAACTTAGTGAATTACTTTCGCAGCAGAGAAACAAGCACAGCCGACGCCATGGCGATCACGCGCTTCGTTTAAGTTTAGGCCTATGTTTACTTCACGCACGCTTGGGTTGCACATTTTCCCGCTCTAAGGGTTCTGCTACAAAAATGCCACTTTGTCATGCTATATACCATTTTAAAGAAGAGATTTTCTACTTTCTATTGATATAAGAAAAAAATCTATATTTTCAGAAATAACCGTGCAAAAACGTAATTGAAAAATAGTATTTTTTCAATAAACTTTTACATACAATAAAAATAAAAATACAGATTCTAAACTAACACGGTTGCATTCTACATTCATTTTTCTTTAGTTTGATAAAAGATACACTCTGATAGGACAATCGTAGCGGAACCCGTATTAGTGTTTGCAAGGTATATCAAAACATGGTAAAACCGGAGATTGAGATTTTTGCCATGGCTATTGAAATACGCCAACCGTACCTAATTTACTGCGATCATACACGCTTCTACTCACTCTCTGTCTCTCACAAATAAAAAATACATTAATGAAAAGTTGGAAGATAGTTTTATTCAACAAACTATTTCACAAGCATGATAAATATGGAACATAAACACAGCACTTTTAACAAAATGGTAAATTGTTCAGTTCAGTCCTGTCCACTCTGAGATGTTATTCTCCCATCTTTTCCTGTCTTCCTGAGTTCCTCTCCTTCACCCTCCTTGCACAGTACCTTGCATGATTGTTGATCGTGTGACATACCCATACCATTTCGGGTTGCGTTTTTTCACAATGGCCAATAGCTCTTCATAGGGCCCAATGACTTGCATAATTTTGTTTCCCATTTCCTCATTCATGACAGATTTTCTATATGAAATGCCAAGAAGCCTTCGAAAGCATCTCATTTCAGTTGCTTGATGTCCTTTCAAGATCAGTTGTGAGGGTCCATGACTCACAGGCATATAAAAACATAAGTACAACCAAGGAGTGCATTAGTCTGATCTTTGAGATGACTGATATGTTTCTGTCTTTCCAATCTGTCTTCAGCCTTGCCATTGCTGTTTTTGTCAGTGCAATCCTAGACAATATTTCTTGTTTTGATATTCGTCTGTCATGATGGCTCCTAAGTACTTGAATTTATTAACTACTTCCAATTTCTGATCACCAATCACATATGTCGCTTTAAACACTTTGAATTTTTATAATTTTAAAATATGCACTTGTGCATTCCAATAACAGATGAACACAAAATACATAACATTTCTAGCATAGATAACTCTTTCTACTTCCTACGGAGAAGGCTTCCAGACAAAGCCAATTAGACATGGCGATATTCTACTACCACTTATCTCCCTTATTTTTAATCCATTCATAGTTTCCATTAGAAGAAGACGTTCAACATGGCGGAAGAAAGGTAATTTTGTGGGCGTGTATTTAGAAAAAACATAATATATTTTGTGTTTTGATTATTATTATCTATCATTCCCGACTTGCTGTTAGAAAAATATACTCTCTTTTTATTCTTTTAATATTTTAATATGCTAGGGAAGGTATTTGTTATTATTATAGTTTTAAGTTCAACTCATTTAGCAACAATATTCATCGTGACATTTGTGAAAAATTACTTATGAGATCAATAAATTGACAAAAAAATACTTATAGAACACTATTACAAAATTTAAGTGTAATGCGATACTTAAATCGTATTTAATATTAATGGAAAGTATAGTTGATGAAATCTTACATTTTTAGGAGAAATTTCAGTGTGCTATTCTGCTAATAAATTAGTTTGTCAACAATGTTAAAAAGACACAATCACAATTAAATGTTAAATATATTACTTAAATGAAGAAAATTAAAGGTAAGTATTATTTTTTGTCCTCTTGTTTCTAGATCTTTTACCTTTTTATCTTTTTTTCTTTCTGATAAATTCCTCCTCGTTTCTTTATACCTATTTTTTTTCAAAGAAAGTTCACTTAGTTATCAACAAAACAAGTAGAATCATATTTTGCCTACTAAAACGTTATTATAGTATTTATAATTATTATAAATATTTGTAATGACAACAATCTTTTTAGTTAATATAATAATATTTAATTGATTTGTTATTCAATAACTCCTTTTTTTGTTTGCATATAAAATCATTAAATGATTAATACAGTTATTGTATGACCTATATTTTTCTGCAACAGCTGTGTGTGTGGTTTGTATTAATGATTTACTACATATATTTTAGGCAGTTTTGATTTTTCCCTACATACTGATCTGCAAATACTAAAGTAAAATGCATACCTAGGGATAAAGCCACATTTTCTCTTAAGAAGTAAGTCTTATAATTTTTATATTTGTATAAAGGTATTTATATATAATATATTGATGAACTACTGAATATGACAAAAATTAGATTTTATCCTATATACAGTAGTTTAGAATTGGGGTGGGTATGGAAGAGGGATGACTTGAACAGTTAAGATTGAATAATATACTTAAAGGATTAGTACTGGCACTATTGCTTCCAAGCATCTTTTGGTAAAATTTTAAAACAAAAATTATTATTTGGTAAAGCCTAGTCGTTTTGTTGTGAATGAATGATACATGCACTTTGTGAATTAAATTATATTCTCCTCTGTAGATTTTACCAAATATAAGGTTTGGGGTGTCTTTGGAAATGTATAACTATAAGCTCACGACATCAAAATGAGTGGCAGCACAGTCATGACAAGAGTAAGACAAAGGTGTAATGAGGAGATAACTCAAATCTATTATTTAAAAAAAACTAGCTCTTTATCAATTTAAGTCTGATAAAACAGAAAGTGAAATTGATTCAGGAGGGTACCTTCCGACACATTAACAGGGGTTGTAAAACTAAAAAAGTCAGTTTCATTGAAAGCAGACAATAGATTTATCTAGTCCCAACAACAGTCATGATTAATCTCCATTTAAATACCTAGCAAATAGATTTACTACTTAGTATGTAGATCACAGGTAATCAGCCTACTGAATAGCTGCTAACTCTCACTATATAAACATCTTTTTTTTTAAAGCAGTGTTTGGATTTTCGGTTTTGACATATTCCTGGAGTGTTTATTATCAATTGATTTCTGAATTGTTGAAATTGTAAATTTTTGATCGATGCTATATTTCTTATGTTGCATGTGTATTGGGCTAATGAAATTTGTTGCAGGACTTCTAAGTTGATAATGTGTATAAGGGAGAAACTTAGTGCTGCCCTTATTTGACTTTTGCAGAAAGGAGCATGCCTTTTGATGTTTTATAACCTTGTATCTACTTGAGACTGCAATGACTACTGTACTCTACTGGATCACTGGTATCCAGTATTATCATAAAACTTATCAGTAAACGTGTTGCTGTCTAAGTTGATTCTTTTGAATTGTATTCCAGAGCCAATATGACAGAAATTGATGCTTGAGTTTGGTCTTGAGAATTCACAAAGATTTTTGAACATTCCACATCATGGGCTTGGGTAGCACACACGAGGATTCTGAAACATTCCTCACGATGTGATGTGCTTTGATAGCACATAAAAACTTCTGGACAATTCTCCATGGTGTGCTTGTGTGCACACCGAAGATTCTAGAACAGTTGTTTAATGTGCCTAGAATGGGTACGTTTGGACCATCATCTAATAGTAATAAGAAAGAAAGTTACCTATAGCAAATCATGTGCTAGTGACAGCTGCAATCAATGAAAAGGTTATGTACATTGACTATAATTATCTCTTTAAAACTCCACTCTCATTTCTTTGCTGAAACTATATCTATGAACTTGATTTTAATATATTATATATATATTAATTTGACTACTGATGTCTGTGCTAGGATAAACTGAATAAGTGTCTATCATTTAATCATGCTTTGTGTGAAGTGATGTAAATATCTACACTCTTTGATTATATTCATATATTATATATTTGATTGTTGATTTAATAAATTTATTGTTAAAATTATTAACCTTCTTGCATATACATTTAAACCTTATGTTTGAGTAATACCAGGTGGATGTGGATCAATGTATATAAATAAAAGTTGGATTTTTATTACTCCTTTAGTAAGAAGTTTTCACCTACGAAAGTATTGTGTGACAGTAAAACATCTGACTTATTATTGTGGAAGGGAGAAGACTATACCTGTACAATCCACCAAGTTTGAGAGACAAGTGGTGTCCTTGGAGAATTATTAATAAACATAAATTAAGATTCCTCCATCAGTTGTAATTAGTTATGGATGATTAATAATAATAATAAGCATAACCATTAACAAATGGGTGCATGTCACACAAGGTATAAAATGTTATATGAATTAAAATCAGCATCCCATGTAATGTCAATAAACCATGTTTATGTTAATTATAATTACTTATTTGTGCTGTGGCTCTTTGGTTCCTGATGCTTGATATCTCATTTGAACTACTGCATTCATCAAAAGTAATACACTTGGTGGACCAGATAAATGAGCTGGGTGTGGCCCTCTGATCTAGGATATTTATAGCAATCTAACCATGTTTATAAACTCTTTTTTTACATTTACATAGACGTTCATTATTTCTTATCTCATAATTTTAAATTATACTTATTTTAAAAACTATTATCTTGCTTCTGTATAGAATCAGAATTGTGTTTGTATAAAGTTCTACAGATAAGTAGAATAAATTATTAATTTTAAATTACCATAAAACAATCGATTAATCAAGTTTTATTGCTTATTAATAGTGACAAAAGTACTTAATCTTCAAGCAAGTTTATGAAATTATAATTTGTTATTTGATGTTGCTTTATCATAATTGAATTATGAAGAAAACTATTGGTCTAATTAGACCAATTAGAATGCTTTCTTATGGTGGCAAATACTGAAATAGATTTGTCTTAAAACTTTCGTTTACCTGCCCTGTTTTTATATATGGCCACATGTTTCATTTTATTGTTAAAATAATGTGACGTGCTCTATTTTTATTCTAGATTCCCATATATGTCTGGACAAAGAGGCATGCTGCAGCCCAGAGGTATTTTATCTTTCTTTAAATTAAAATAAATGAGATGAGTGTCAATATGTATTCAATTTTTATTTTTAAAGGATGTCTGAGTATTTTTTTTTAATATATAGGCATTGCATATTAGTGAAGATCAACTCATGCTGCTTGGGATTAAACAAATTTGTCTGAATTAAATAAGAACATATTGCACTTGTCACAGTGATCTTCTTTTATGTTATAGCAAGAGCTGACAAAACACTTGCACTTGATATTAAAATCATGTAATATGCTCTATCTGTAGGATTGATTGATTTACTTTTTTTTTTTTTTTTTGGGGGGGGGGAGGGGGGGCAGGTTCAGTGTACTCATATTGTTATTACTTTAATTTGTTTGTATGACTATGAAGCACAATGTAACAGATTTAGAAGAAAAAATTCATGCTGTACTATAAAATAATTGTAAGACATAATTTTAACTATGATTTTCTTTTTTATATCACTAGTAAAAGTAGTAGTGAGTAAATTTGTCTCTCCCTATTTTAAAATTTAATTGTTATATAAATTGCTAATGGTGTTATTTTTGAAAGTGTCTGAGTTGATGTAAACAGCTTGAGGCAAGATATTCTAGATTGCTAACCTAATGGAATCTGAGTAGTTTTCTATTATCCAGTGATTATTATTTATGAGAATGAGACTAGCCAATGGACTTAGTTTAAAAAATTCATCAATATTAATAGAAACTCATGTCATAAACACATGCAAAAAGCATTTGTTTATCAAGTTAATAATTTAGCTGACAATAGATGGTGATCTAACAAGTCATATTTATGGGAGATAGCTTAGTAAAATGAATATAAAGTTGCTGTTTGGTTTTGAATAGATAAATAATTTTTATAATATTTTATTATAAAAGCATCCCAGAATTGTCTGGGAATGAACTAATTATGTTTAGACTGAATATTAATGGATATATAGTGGAATTCCACTAAACTAATTATATAATCAGTCACTTTTTACCAGTAAAAGACCAGTACACCAACAGATTTTTTTTTAAAAGCAGTGTTGCATTTACAGTAACAGAGAATAATTGTATTTCAGTAAAATGCACACGAATGAAATTTTCTTCCCATATAATGTTTAACTTATAATTGTTTTCCTTTCTTATTGGTCCTGTAGGTTTTAGTGCCCTGCAGACCATGCCTGTAGGAATGATTGCTGGCAGTCAGCCTGTTTTTCCAGGAGGACAGCATATGGGAATGACATCGCAACAGTTTCACCCTGAAATGCCATTTTATCCAGGTGTCTCTGTGATGAGAATTCCAGGTGCACAACAGGTCATGTTTCCTGTTCAGGTAAGATGTTTGGGCTTTTTTGTTGTGAAACCAGGTGATGTTTCCTGTTCAGATAAGATGTTTGGCTTTTTTGATGTGAAAACAGGTCATGCTTCCTGTTCAGGTAAGATGTTTGGTTTTTTGTTGTGAAATCAGGTCATGATTTCTGTTCAGGTAAGATGTTTGTGGCTTTGTTGTGAAATCAGGTCATGATTTCTGTTCAGGTAAGATGTTTGGGGTTTTTTGTTGTGAAATCAGGTCATGCTTCCTGTTCAGGTACGATGTTTAGTTTTTTGTTGTGAAATCAAGTCATGCTTCCTGTTCAAGTAAGATGTTTGTGGCTTTGTTGTGAAATCAGGTCATGATTCCTTTTCAGGTAAGATGTTTAGTTTTTTGTTGTGAAATCAGGTCATGCTTCCTGTTCAGGTAAGATGTTTTGTGATAGGCTAAATTTCCTCTTTGTGATAGGCTAAATTCCCTTTTCAGGTAAGATGTTTGTGGCTTTGTTGTGAAATCAGGTCATGATTCCTTTTCAGGTAAGATGTTTAATTTTTTGTTGTGAAATTGGGTCATGCTTCCTGTTCAGGTACGATGTTTAGTTTTTTGTTGTGAAATCAGGTCATGCTTCCTGTTCAGGTACGATGTTAGTATTTTGTTGTTATAATAGGCCATGTTTCCTGTTTAGGTAAGATGTTTGTTTCTTGTTGTAATGCTTGTCAGAATTTGAACCACATTGATCTAAATAAAATTTAAAGAATTTTTTTTAAAATTTACTTTTAAAACAGCAACCACAGTGTTCCTTATATATTATTTTGATAATAAATGGGATTTTATACTCATTAAAGAGACATACTCAAGAGATCTCTTATTCCTCTAGTTGCATTATTTTTTCAAAAGTTAAATTTTATTATTATTGCTCAGTTTGTAAATAATAATCTTTAATTTATGTATATTTTATTTATGTTGTATTCATATTTAGTTTTACACAAACAATGATATTTAAAAACTAAATTTTTTACTTCACTCTGTAGTACATTCATAGTTAAACTGATGATATTTTCTAATTAATGCAATTGGCACATATAAGCTAACTGATATTTTTTCTAATTAATGCAATTGGCACATATAAGCTAACCGATATTTTCTAATTAATGCAATTGGCACATATAAGCTAACTGATACTTTATAAAGTTATAGTATTTTACTAAACACCACAAAGTGAAATGAATTTTTTCACTAATCTGCATGTATAAATATTTGTGATTACTAGTTTTCTTGAATGTATTAGGCACAAGCTACAGTAATTACTAGTTCTATTTACATTCAAGAATATTGAATGTATTAGGCACAGGCTACAGTAATTGCTAGTTATATTTACATTGGACAATATTGAATGTATTAGGCACAAGCTACAGTCATCTTCACAAACAGTTCTGGTGCACATATCAGTACATAAAATGTAATCATTCTGAATTACATAAAATGCTAACTGATTCAGACTGACACGAGGCCTGCATTCACAATTTTGGTACACACATTGGTGACAATAAAATTCCTGAGACAGACTTTTGATTTCACAGAATGCCTGATTGTTGGTACTGTAAACATTTTTTAAAATATATATAAGACTTTTATTTGTTTTTTTGTTTGTTTTAGTCAAGTGGATCACCTGCAAGACCTCCACCCCCACCCTATACTCCACGGATGGCCACACCCTTCCAGCTAAGTAACAGGTAGGCAGAATTGGCAGCATGACAGTTTTTGTTTATTCTTGCTTTGTGCTGACTCTGGCTCTGAATCCTGTCACAACTGCTGATGTTTTACCAGATGTTTAATTACTTGTTATTACAACTATTTTATTTTGTTATGATTTTCATGCATGTAAATGGGTTGTTTAACTTTTCTTTTCTTTATACTTTGAGTTAATTATCGTAAGGATGGAGCTATGATTGTTTTATCAGATTGTTTTACCTTGTGCTAATAGTGTTTAATGATTGTTGTTTGAGCTATGTTTAAATTTCATATTATCAGACCAGGGCCAGGCAACCATTTGTTTATTTAAAGAACTTAAGCTAAATAGCAGCTATTTGTTCATTTATAGATTTTGACCTAAACAGCAACTGTTTGTTCATTTATAGAACTTGAGCTAAACAGCAACTGTTTGTTCATTTACAAAACTTGAGCTAAACATCAATCATTTGTTTATTTATAGAACTCCAGTTGTCACGTCCAGATCCAGCAGTGGGGGGTTTCCTAAAGCAAAAACAGAAAAGGAGCGACACTTTGAGCAACAGCAACAACGTCTTCGCCAGTTTGGCCGTGTTGGAGCACAGATGGTAGATGCAAATAAATTGATAGAGAACATTTTTGGTAAAGCCGATAATCCATCTTCAAATATGGGTGGGCCTGGCTCTGCAGCCACGCCTCATTCGGCTTCTTGTAGTCCTGCTGCAGGTATCTGTCTTGGAATGGCTTTTTAAAATATTTTGTTTATTGGGAAATCTAGTTTTGCTTTGTATATTTTTGGTAATTTACTTTCCATTATATTTTAATTTTTAATTTATTTTGTTCATTGTGGTAATTTATTTTTTTATTTTGTGTAGTGATTTTTCAGCAGTTTAATTTTTAATTTGTTTATTGTATTAAGATACATTTCCATTTATTTTGCTTATTATGGTAGGTTATTTTTTTGTGTGTGGTAATTTACCTAATTTTTTCATCATACAAGGAGCAGCCATTAGATTTTGTAAAAAATTTTTTTCTCTTCAACACACTTGTCTTTCTCCATGGCCTATATTGTTTTTTATAGCTTGTATCTTTATCCATGATATATCTTTATTCCTGATAGATCTTTCTCTATGGTCTGTACCTTTCTCCACAACTTAATTTCTCCACTGCTTGCATCTTTCTCAGTGGCTCACATCTTTTTCCATGGCTTATAAACAGTAATTAACCCATTCGCAGTCTGGGAGTCAAGTTATGTCACAACCGGAAGTGACTGAGCCCTTGACTGCGTTCCACGGTGTGTCACAGGCTTACGGATACATGCGTGTTGTTCATTCATTCATGAATAACCAATCAGAAAAATTGAAAGATATGTTTGGCTTCCGCACCCAATCTGTTATAAATTTTATCATTGGATACTTATAATAAGTATGCTAATGAGCTTGAATTGGCGGCTTTTTCAATACAACCCACTGTCTTTGTGAAGACGCGCAGACATTTTGTGTTGATCTCCATGGCAAGTTTCGTTGTTTTCAAACTCACAGTTTGAAGCCACAGCTGGGTCAGAATTTGATTCATTTTAGATTAATTTGATTTCTTATCAGAAAATAAAACTGTTCAACCAGCCCCTATTGAAATTTTAGATGCAGTTGACCTCGAGGCCAGCACTACGAAAACTGAAAACCGGTCGTGTCAAAGCGTGGCGGCGGCGTCTGTTACGTGCATGGAAAAGCCACATGCTTTTGCAGGAAATAGTGAAATACAAATGCCATTTGCAGAAAATACTGGAGAAGTTGATATTTTGGAAGCATTTTTACCAGTGAATTTTGTGCAAAAAATTGTCGAGTTCACGAATACTTATGCCGCAGATCTACTATCGATCGCATGCAAATCTTTCTAACTTCGTCTCTATCAAACAGTGGCATGATACAGAGGTGACTGAAATGTATCAGTTTTGGGGACTTATTTTATTGATATGTAAAAAAAATTCTTATGGAAATAGTTTTTATGTGTACAAAAAATACTGAACTGGACATATGTGGATCATTTTTCTTCACTTCAATTGGATTTATCTACTTGGATGCGATCTATTTTTCTAGATCTATTTTCAAATCTCAGGCGCTTAGCCATTGAATAAAAGTACTTGGTGGTGTGTGCTTGATTTAAAAAAACTAATAATAAGGACATAAACTTGGATTAATATTGGCTTTATTGCTGAAACATTTCCACACAATTTGAACTATTAAATAAAATGTAATAAAATGAAAATCCTCCAGAAATACGACAACAGATGAAGAAAATCGCAAGTTCAACAAAAAGTTAAAAAAACTTTTTATTATTTATATATTTTTTAATTTTCAAAAAATTTTAAAAAGGCTTAACATATTTTATAAATATGTATGTAATAGTTTACAATTAACGTTTTTCAAATTCATTTAGTATTAGCTTCACTTTTCACTTTTGAAATGAGTACCCCATACAAATTATCGTTGGTCGGTAAAAGTGCCTGACATGGCGCTGCCAACGCGTGTTTTTTTGCCCCACAGGCTACGGGTTAAATCTGAAATAAGGATCCTTCTCAGTTGTATCAAAGGTCATATGCAGAGAAATGCATTATTATCTGAAGCATATTCTTTTCTGCTACACCCAAGATATACTTTTGGTGGGGGTTAATGTACTGATTTCTTGAATAGTTCAGTACAATTAGTATAAATGATAGGATACTGCAAATAATGTTCGATCCTGATTTTCAAGGCTACTGCAAATAATGTTCAATCCTGATTTTCAAGGCTACTGCAAATAATGTTCGATCCTGATTTTCAAGGCTACTGCAAATAATGTTCGATCCTAACTTTCAGGGCTACTGCAAATAATGTTCGATCCTGATTTTCAAGGCTACTGCAATTAATGTTCAATCCTGACTTTCAGGGCTACTGCAAATAATGTTCAATCGTGACTTTCAGGGCTACTGCAAATAATGTTCAATCGTGACTTTCAGGGCTACTGCAAATAATGTTGCGTCATATATTAAAATATGTCACGTTGGAGACTTTCCCAAATTCCAAGGACACATGAAATAATTATCATGCTGGAGACTGTTAACCTCATCCGCAAATCACATTGAATTAAACCTTATGCTAAAGTGGCCGATTCCACTTGACTGAATCTTATTGACTTTGTGTATTTTTTAGATTGCACACCTCCAGAAAAACACACTGCATACACATACACACAAAAGTACACACATTCCTATCATTGATTATGTAGTAAGGAATTAAAAATGCAGACAAGATGTTTTTTCTAAAAATTAATATTTCATCACAACAGATGATCATCCTGCACCAGATGATGATGGATTTGGAGATTTTTTGGGTGGACCATCAACTGCTGCAGCAACACCAACAATGAGCAGCAACAGCTCTGCAAATATTCATACAAACCCTAACCTATCTCCAGGGCTCCCAGTTCCTAGTGATGGGTTAAACAGCCACACCAGCACTGTGAATAGTCATAAACATGCACAACCCAAGCAAAAAGAGAAGAAAGGTAGGAATTTATAAATTAATGTAGAAATTAATTGTTTACACATCCTAGTTTACCAGTATCCATTTTGTTGTTTAAAGAGTGCCTTTGTTTTTATTGTGGGTTTTCTTTCTGTTTTTTTAAAATTTTGCACTTACCTATTTATTACAGATCTTAGAATTTATGCTTTTTTATTTATTTATTTTATTTATAAATCTTACTGTTATTTTATTTATTACAAATCTAATCATTTCTGATTTTTAAAATTTTTTTATTAATAGATTAGCTTATTAATCTATCATATTATTACTCCTACTCTACCATTCACCACTTAATGAGCTTATCCATCTCCATTCACCACTTAATGAGCATATCCATCTCCATTCACCACTTAATGAGCATATCCATCTCCATTCACCACTTAATGAGCTTATCCATCTCCATTCACCACTTAATGAGATATCCATCTCCATTCACCACTTAATCATATCCATCTCCACTCACCACTTAGTGAGCTTATCCATCTCCATTCACCACTTAATGAGCATATCCATCTCCACTCACCATTATGAGCATATCCATCTCCATTCACCACTATGAGCATATCCATCTCCATTCACCACTTAATGAGCATATCCATCTCCACTCACCACTTAACGAGCATATACCTCTCCATTCACCCACCTGACAAGCAGGGAGCACTTCTAGTTAATTAACATTTTTTAAAATCAGCTTTTGGTGTTGTCAGATCTCATGTCACATATACTCTCCATTTGTCCACTTATTGAGCAAGGAGCATTTGACTTCTCGGTAATTAATTTTTTTTTTAAATCAGCATTTGCTGTTTTCAGATCTCATGTCAATGATGCTGGAATGTTCAGACCTTAATGCACCTCAGAAGGCAAAAGGATTTCACAAACCTTCACTCATTGAGGTACAAAGAGCTTATGATGGACATAGTGCACGGTCAGTGTCGTTTCATGAGAGCAGTGCTGCCCGACGCTGGGATAATGTGCAGGAGTTAGAGGGTCTGTTTGTTGTCCAGAGTAAGTCCCCTTGAATAAGCAAGGAAGGAAACAATAAGTGTTTAGAAATTAAAATAGCTTTTAATAAAATATAAAAATTTAGCAGAGTGTTTGTGTGTTATTTTTTCTATACATTTTAAATAGAAAATACAATAAATGTATTTGTGATAGAGTTTTTATTATACTCAAATTGCTTGAGTAAGTCTAGTCAGATGACAAAAAATTTATTGGCTTAACAAACTATATGCACATTTATGTACATACATCTAGTGCAGTCTTCATTGACGTTTATAAACACAGATGTGTTTCTAAGTAAGCAGCGTTACTTTCAAGGCCTGATATAATCCTCTGTGATAAAGAATTTGTATCCTTCAAACATAAATTGACTTTCAAGGCCAGATATAATCCTCAGTATTTGTATCTTTCAAGTATAAATTGAGTTAAGGAGCTTGCTACTAACATTTATGACCTTATCAACACATTTTCTTCCTGAACTTCCTAAAATCTTTATTTTTTTATCTTACAGCCTCGTGCCTATAATGATAACATTTACTCACATAAATGATAACATTTACTCACATAGTATTTTATTAGTACAGACACTTGGTTAGTTGTTGGGAAATTTTTTTCTTTAATGAGCAGAATGAATAAGAATTGCTACTATACCAGTTTTAAAGAATTAAAATGGGGTTCTTTTTGCTGAAAATCATATTGGCCATTTTTACAGTCTTTGCTTTAATTTGCAGAGCCAGTTGCTGCTGCACCAGTCTCACCGATATATGTAGCAAGCCCAATAGCTGCTTCAGCACCAGTCTCACCAACATATGTGGCAAGCCCAATAGCCACTGCAGCACCAGTCTCGCCAACATATGCAGGAAACCCTATAGCTGCTTCAGCACAAATTGCCCTTTCAGTCCACCCTCCTCATTCAGAAATGCAATCACACAATCCTGAAGCTTTCCTATCTCATGCATACCATACATCCATGCCACCAGGTTTGCCCCAGGTCACCCCTGTTCCTACTTTAATGCCTAATTCAACAACAGTCAAAGCTTCTCCTGTGGGTACAGGCATAACAGGACTGCAAACCCAGATGGGTACAGGCATGGCAGTACAGCAGACCCATGTGGGTTCAAGCACAACAGGACATTTTCCTGAGTGGTGTTATGACTCAGGCAGTAATTTGCCAGTGGTTTACCGACAAGTTTTTGAAGCTGTTGTGGAGTAAGTTTGCAAAGATTTTGCTTTTAAAAAAAAATAATATAATAAATTTGTAATTAATGCTTCATTTTAGTGAGGACCTTTTTTCATTTCATAATTGCAAGTGCAGCTTACCAGTTCCCTAGCAACCTTGAAAAATTAAAACCATTTTGACTAGCACTTGAATTATATTTTGTCCTTTAATAGCACTTGGATTTGCCTGTAAATTCTTGAATCTATAATATATAGTTTTCCAGTTCTGTGCATAACACTAAAACGTTCTTGACCTTTGAGTATGTGATTTGAGGGGTTTTTTCACATGGCCAGCTTTACCTTCAAGCACGTGGGAGTTTTGAGCACATGGACGGTTTTTTACCATGGCTACCTTTATGTTGCATTGTCAAATTCAAAATACTCATAAAAAAAACTGACATCAAGATCATTTGCTCAAATTTTCACTCGCAATGTGACTTGTAATCAAACACATAGGTTTTTTTTAACCACATGGCCAGCTTTATGTTGCATTGTCACATTCATGGGAATGTGAAGGGAGGGAAGAAAGGAAGTTTTCACATGGCCAACTTTATGTTGCATTGTCGTTTTCACATAAAAAATGCGAACAGTCAAGGTCATTTGCTAGATGATGCTCAATTTTCATCATAATGTTGACTTATAATTAATCAAGCCTTCCAATAAAGAAATTTATTTATGTTCCAAGCAGTGCATTCGTGAATGAATATATATTGACTCATACATAAATTATTTGCATATTTCTGTATGAAAGACAACTTGGAAGAATTTATATAATGAAATAAGTATGTGATACTGGTCAGGATAATGGCCATTTCTCATCTGAACTTATCAAAAATCAGTCTCCAAATATCCTATGACAGCAGCCATAGATTTCAGGATTTTGACCATCACATTTTATTTCCCTCAGAACAAGGTAGGATAATATTTTTTATATTATTTCTGATCATGAATATTTCTTTGAAGCACTTTGTGAGGTGAAACGTTGAAATATGAAGTCCAAAATGGAAAATCCTGCACACGTACATTAATATTTTGGGGATTCGAAAATGTGGTGTCTTTCAAGATAAAAGCATTTCAGCAGATTGTTTTATTGCATTACTGAATATTACAGTATGTTAATAAACATTTTTTTTAATTGTAAAAGAATCTAAAACAAAGAATTATGTTTGTGATTAAACTGATTCATCGTTCTTCCAACTACTTCACCTACTCAGAATTATGACATTTGTCATAATAAATTGTTAGCTTTCACCACTTTTTGATACATAAGAGTATAAATTTGATAGATAAGAGTACTTTAATGACTGTAACTGTCATCTGAATCTCTCTCTATTTATTTAACAGTTAATAAAATGTGTTCTTTATTCAAAGATTTGTAAATTTTGACATTGTTATAGGCTGTCTGTAAAGTTGTCTCAGACATTGTCAGCCCTTCTACTGTATCATAGAGAATATTCAAACTCACATAGAATTGAAATGACTAATTCACTGAAAAAAATAGCATTCCTGAAATTCTTACGAGAATCACACACTTACAAAATACAAAAATAAATGCATATAATAAGTACATTTTGGCATATTATAGGCGCATGAAGTTCAACAAAATATTTTTCATATTTCAATATTTAATAAAACTTTTACTTATTTTATTTATCTAACCATTAAAATTAGTTTTCACCAAACAAAATTAGACTCCTATGTATTATCCTCTTAAAAAGGATAAGATTTTCATTAATTTATAATATTAGTTTTTTAAGTTATTTTATGTTCAAAGTTGGTATTATATGTTTCTCATTCTAGCACTGAATTTAGTGTGCTAAAGGTTCATATACAGCAGGGGTGCACAAACCGCGGGCCACATGCGGCCCGAGACAGGGCTCTATGCGGCCCCTGGAGGACTTTTGGATGTTACCATTATTACGAATGTAAAGCACATTATTTCATTATTTTTTGTGTTGTTTTTTTCTACTGAGCCATCCATGTGGCAGCCCTCCATGCACTATCATTTGGAAATTTGGCCCTCTGGCCTAAAAGGTTTGTGCATCCCTGTGTACAGTATTGCATTTGGAATTAAATTTACTTATATATTGTCTTTAATCTGTTTGACACAAAGACTTAATGTCATAGTTATTGTAACAATTTTTCTTCTTCAAACTGTATTGCAAATATGGACATTTTAGTATGTACATGTATTAATTAATGTTGTAATAAAATAGATTTTCAGTATTGCCAGAGAAGATATTTTTTTTTGACAATGTGTGTACTGACTTAAAACTGTCATTTTGAAAGAAAATTCACTTAAGACATTTATAAGATAAGTGGTTGTTGTAAGATATTTGTAAGACAAATGATTGTTGTAAGGTATTTGTAAGACATGGTTGTTGTAAGGTATTTGTAAGACAAGTGGTTGTAAAATATTTGTAAGACAAATGGTTGTTGTAAGGTATTTGTAAGACAAGTGGTTGTAAAATATTTGTAAGACAAATGGTTGTTGTAAGGTATTTGTAAAACAAATGGTTGTTGTAAGGTATTTGTAAGACAAATGGTTGTTGTAAGGTATTTGTAAGACAAATGGTTGTTGTAAGGTATTTGTAAGACAAGTGGTTGTAAAATATTTGTAAGACAAGTGATTATTGTGAGACATTTATAAGACAAATGGTTGTTGTAAGGTATTTGTAAGACAAATGGTTGTTGTAAGGTATTTGTAAGACAAATGGTTGTTGTAAGGTATTTGTAAGACAAATGGTTGTTGTAAAATATTTGTAAGACAAGTGATTATTGTGAGACATTTATAAGACAAATGGTTGTTGTAAAATATTTATAAGACAAATGGTTGTTGTAAAATATTTGTAAGACAAGTGATTGTTGTGAGACATTTATAAGACAACTGGTTATTGCCTATTCTAAATTCAGTTTCATTTTATTTGTAGAGGTGACAGGATTATCACAGAACGACTCTATCCCATCCTGCTTTTGAGTAGTTTACCTAGAGAACACTTGGGGATGTTGTGGGGTCTGGCCAACACCCAGACCCCAGGACAGCTTATACGCTCTGAGCTTTGGATGCTTCTTGGTATGATTGCACTAGTGCAGGTAAGGTCACGCTTGAACAGGTGTACCCCGTAAGTTAAGATTATACTGTGCAGGTAAGATCACGCTTGAACAGGTGTACCCCGTAAGTTAAGACTATACTGTGCAGGTAAGTTATACTGTGAAGTAAAATCACACATGAATGGGTCTGACCTTAAGTTAAAATTATATTGTGCCAGTAAAGTCACAGTAAATTCACACTTGAACAGGTGTACTCCATAAATTAAGACTATACTGTGCAGGTAAGATCACGCTTGAACAGGTGTACCCTGTAAGTTAAGACTATACTGTGCAGGTAAGTTATACTGTGAAGTAAAATCACACATGAATGGGTCTGACCGTAAGTTAAAACTATACTGTGCCAGTAAAGTCACAGTAAATTCACACTTGAACAGGTGTGCTCCATAAGTTAAGACTATACTGTGCAGGTAAGATCACACTTGAACAGGTATACCCCGTAAGTTAAAATCTTACTGTGCCAGTAAATTCACACTTGAACAGGTGTACTCCATAAGTTAAAACTATACTGTGCCAGTAAAGTCACAGTAAATTCACACTTGAACAGGTGTACCCCATAAATTAAAACTATACTATGCAGGTAAATTCACACTTGAACAGGTGTACTCCATAAGTTAAAGGAACAGTATTGCTTCCAAACATTTTTCGTAATATTTTAGAACAAAAATTATTATTTCAATAAAACCTGGTAGTTTTGTTGTGAATGAACAATAAACGCACTTTGTATATTAAAATATAATTTTCTTTATGGACTCTGCCGAACACAAGGTTCAGGTATCTTCAGAAACATAAGCTCAGATTGTGAAAGTGTTTCCAGAAGGATACATTCAGACTGACACCACAGGTTTTAAGTAAAGAGTATGTTAACAGGGTTATATATCATTTCTTATCTTGACTTTAATAGTTATAATTTCATTTGTTCTTGCTGAGTTTAAAGTTTAATAAATTGTGGAAATCTTTACCCTAGATCTAATTACAGGTGAACCCACTTATCTTGACCTCGGTTAACTCATCAACTTTTTTAAGTGAAACCACCAAATTCCCTCTTTGTCGTAGCATTTTCTCATCAATTATGTCAATTCTTTTATGTTGCCAAACCCTAATATCTTGAGCACAAAAGAGGGCCAAAATCGCCACTTAACATCGGTTATCTCGATCCCCATGACTAATCACCGGCTTTTTAAAATGTTAGCTATCAATGCCACTTTGCCATCTCGCTAACGATAAATGGCCACAGCTTGTTAACAACCTGCAGCTTAAACTTAGTAAGGGCATTGTTTCCCTCATCGGCCATGATGTTTGCCACAGGCAAAATAGGCACACTGATGCCCTTCAACTGGCTCACACCTCTTTTATGTTAATTAGCCCACTTTTGAAGTAACCGCATGCATGATACTTTTCAGAGCTGTGTCAGAGCGAAATGACTTGCGGATTTAATTTCGACACTGGTTAACTTTTTGTAAAAACGAACTACATGTACAGTGTACACCCTGCAGATTTTTCATGATTTTGTGAACAATCTTTGTGTTTGCAATGTTGTACAGTATAATGAAAGGTTTGTATTGAGAATCGACGGTGGGCCAAATTCCCTCTTTGTCTTAGCATTTTCTCATTGATTATTTTGATTCTTTTATGTTGCCGAACACTAATACAATGTCTCTTTGTTTGTTTCTTTATTTCTTTCTTTGTACATGTACATGTATCTCGGGCATGAAAGAGGACCCAAATCGCCACTTAACATCAGTTATCTTGATCCCCATGACTAATCATCATCAGCTTTTGAAAATATTAGTTATCGATGCCCTTCAACTAGCTCACACCTCTATGTTATTTAGCCCACTTTTGAAGTAACTGCGCGTACGATACTTTTCAGAGCTGTGTCAGAGTGAAATGACACTGATTAGCCTTTTGTAAAAACGAACTACAGAGTACACACAGCAGGTTTTTTTTGTAATTTTGTGAGCGATCTTTGTGTTTGCAATGTTGGAGACTATAATATAAGTATACATGTATACATGTACTGATAAATCTCTGCTGTTAGTTGGTGCACATAAGCCTTTTGTTGTTAGCTAACATGTACAGTGTATGTACATTTTTATAGCATGCCGATCGCTTCATCAAACAAATTGCGGCAACGCTGTTGTGTAAAAGATCACCAAAACCTGTGCATGTACATTCTCATTTATTAATGCACATCATATACATAAAGAAATTTCAAGCACATTTTACAGTACTGTAATATATTATCACCATATTGGTTTTCGGTTATCTTGATCATTGGTTATCTCAATGCTTTTTGGCAAACCTCTAAGCTGGCGATATAACCAGGTTCGACTGTATTTATATTTCTAAGTGTAATGATTTGAGAATCCCATTGAAACAAGTGTGAATCAAGGGATAAGGAGCGTTATTTGCAGCATTGCAATCAGCATCATTTAATCCTAGCAATAAACCAACATGTTTTGCAATCTGTATATTGTGATTTAATCCTTATGATAAATCAATGTATTGTATTGCACTCTGAATATTGTGATTTAATCCTGACAAAAAATCATCATGCATTGTATTGCAGTCTCTATATTGTGATTTAATCCTGACAATAAATCATCATGCATTGTATTGCAGTCTCTATATTGTGATGTAATCCTGACAATAAATCATTATGCATTGTATTGCAGTCTCTATTGTGATGTAATCCTGACAATAAATCATTATGCATTGTATTGCAGTCTCTATATTGTGATGTAATCCTGACAATAAATCATTATGCATTGTATTGCAGTCTCTATATTGTGATGTAATCCTGACAATAAATCATTATGCATTGTATTGCAGTCTCTATATTGTGATGTAATCCTGACAATAAATCATTATGCATTGTATTGCAGTCTCTATATTGTGATGTAATCCTGACAATAAATCATTATGCATTGTATTGCAGTCTGTGTATTGTTCTTCTTCTTCTTTATGATCACTTCTTTTCCCCACAGGAATTGCGTGGAAACTTTTCATCTTCTTGATGTTCTCAGTTTCTGTAGAGTTCCTGTGGGACCTTCCTCCTTACTCTGTTATTCTAGGAGGGTAGTACTTTTCTTAAAAAAAAAAAAAAAAAAAAAGAAAAAAGTTGTGGAAGATTTATAGAAGTAGTTTTCCAATTGCCTGTCATTGTTTACAGTTTACTTACATGTTTTATTAGTGTTTCAATGATTGTATGCATATTTTTCCTAGGAATTGTGTTAATATATATATATATGTATCTGTGTATTGTGATTTAATCCTAACAATAAATCAGCATTCATTGAGCCCTAGATTTAAGCTTAAATTGAGAGTTTGGCTCTACAACAGCATGCCTTAACTATTTTCAGAACAACTACACAGTTACATCACTGGACATTTTAAAACGATGTCCAAACCCACCTGTACCATATCTTGGTCAGTCTGCACCACAGGCTGCGAATTCCTTACCCAAAGTCACCGGGCTCGAATCGGCTTCTACTGAATTGTCTAGTATAGATAATGGAGCCTTGAGGGATAACCAGGCACTTTCCTCTGCTGGTGAGTTTTTTTAATACATGGATGTATTAATTCACTGTTTAATCCCTTCATTTGCAGAGTACTAAATGGAATAGAGCATCATGTAGAGGTTTTTTTTTAAGATTTCTTTATTTCCATACATTTGAAATTTGTTTAAAGCTGGATCTCTTTTCTCATGTGTCTGTCACTTTTAATATCATGATAATATTTTCAATTTGATCATTTATTTATATATTTAGACATTTCTGTCAAAAATCTTAGACTGATTGTCATTGTTATCTAACTTAGTCATAATTTAGAAGTCAGACAGTTCATTTCAATAAAAAAAAAATAACCGTCATTTATTTTAAATCATTAGTAGCTCATTTTTAACATTTTAGCAATAGTATCTCTTTGTGTTTTGAAAGTTGAACTGCACAACAATTGTTGTGGAATAATTTAAGTTGGTAGATATAAATTTTTGTCCCTTTCAGTTATCTTCAAAATCGTGGTTTTTTGTTTTGTTTTGTCTGCCTGATCAAAATATGGTAAAACAATTGAAGAGAAGTAATTCAACAGAACTACTAAACTTGGCCTCCATATTAATTGTCTTTTAAAATTTTGTGAGCACAAGATCTTGTTGTGATTTTAGCTCACTTACTTTTATTTGTTGCTCAGGTTAGGCAGAGAGCTGAACATATTAAGCTTAAATATACACAATGTCACTTTTTGAAAGAACTATATCTCATTTTGATTTGTATTTCCAGTGATTACTTCTGTTTTATATTTGACACTATTCTTTCACTTTCTTAAGATTTATTAACCAGAACACATTATGATGAAACATGGCTACATTTCTCATTGCTCAGAACAAATTATATGTTCATGTTAGGTCCAATGAGGTACATTATGGTAATATGTCTACAGTTCTCATTACCCTGGAATGAATAGTGATAATAGTGAGTTTTGTTGGAGTGAAATGGTGATAATAGTGAATTGTCATTGAGTTAAGTAGTGATAATATTGAATTGTGTTTGAGTTAAGTAGTGATAATATTGAATTGTGTTGGAGTGAAATGGTGATAATAGTGAACTGTGTTGGATTTAAGAAGTAATTATAATTAATAAATTTTGTAGTTGCAGCTGCACACCTTAGAGGGAACATTGGTATTGATAATAGTGAGTTGTGTTAAAGCTAAGAACTAGTGATGATTATGAATTGTGTAGGAGTTAAGAACTAGTGATGATTATGAATTGTGTAGGAGTTAAGAACTAGTGATAATAGTGAGTTGTGTTAAAGCTAAGAACTAGTGATGATTATGAATTGTGTAGGAGTTAAGAACTAGTGATGATTATGAATTGTGTAGGAGTTAAGAACTAGTGATAATGGTGAGTTGTGTTAAAGTTAAGAACTAGTGATGATTATGAATTGTGTAGGAGTTAAGAACTAGTGATAATGGTGAGTTGTGTTAAAGTTAAGAACTAGTGATGATTATGAATTGTGTAGGATTTAAGAACTAGTGATGATTATGAATTGTGTAGGAGTTAAGAACTAGTGATAATAGTGAGTTGTGTTAAAGCTAAGAACTAGTGATGATTATGAATTGTGTAGGAGTTAAGAACTAGTGATGATTATGAATTGTGTAGGAGTTAAGAACTAGTGATGATTATGAATTGTGTAGGAGTTAAGAACTAGTGATAATGGTGAGTTGTGTTAAAGTTAAGAACTAGTGATGATTATGAATTGTGTAGGAGTTAAGAACTAGTGATGATTATGAATTGTGTAGGAGTTAAGAACTAGTGATAATGGTGAGTTGTGTTAAAGTTAAGAACTAGTGATGATTATGAATTGTGTAGGAGTTAAGAACTAGTGATGATTATGAATTGTGTAGGAGTTAAGAACTGGTGATAATGGTGAGTTGTGTTAAAGTTAAGAACTAGTGATGATTATGAATTGTGTAGGAGTTAAGAACTAGTGATGATTATGAATTGTGTAGGAGTTAAGAACTAGTGATGATTATGAATTGTGTAGGAGTTAAGAACTAGTGATAATGGTGAGTTGTGTTAAAGTTAAGAACTAGTGATGATTATGAATTGTGTTAAAGTTAAGAACTAGTGATGATTATGAATTGTGTAGGAGTTAAGAACTAGTGATGATTATGAATTGTGTAGGAGTTAAGAACTAGTGATAATGGTGAGTTGTGTTAAAGTTAAGAACTAGTGATGATTATGAATTGTGTAGGAGTTAAGAACTAGTGATGATTATGAATTGTGTAGGAGTTAAGAACTAGTGTAGATTATGAATTGTGTAGGAGTTAAGAACTAGTGATAATGGTGAGTTGTGTTAAAGTTAAGAACTAGTGATGATTATGAATTGTGTAGGAGTTAAGAACTAGTGATGATTATGAATTGTGTAGGAGTTAAGAACTAGTGATAATGGTGAGTTGTGTAGAAGTTAAGAACTAGTGATGATTATGAATTGTGTAGGAGTTAAGAACAAATAGAGATAATTGTGAATTGTGTTGAAGTTAACAAATAGAGGTAATTGTAAATTGTGTTGAAGTTAACAAATAGAGGTAATTGTGAATTGTGTTGAAGTTAACAAATAGAGGTAATTGTGAATTGTGTTGAAGTTTTTGTTTAGTATACTGTCTTTTGGGTGATTTTGCAGTAGAGTCCTGCAGACATTCAGGAATCCTTGGCATTCTCTCAAGAATGAATATTTCTTGTTAGCAATTTATGTTGGAAATTAGGAAGAAGCAAATTAATAAACTTTATTTTGTCCAATGACTTTATTCAGTATATAATTTTTTTTTGACAGTTGGCTTCACAACCACTCAGCATCAGCAGCATAATCCAACCTCATTTCTTGCATCATCATCTGTTGTCTCAGTCAACTCATCTATCATGTCATCAACTGAAGACATTGATGATGATTTTGCTGATTTTCAGGCTGCACCTGTTCCTGTTTCTGTCAAAGATCCAATTAAAACTGGTATGATTTTTAACATTAACAGTAACATTAACAAGTACATTAACTAGTGATTTCATACTGTACAAGCAATGAATCTCTCTTTATACCAAGTGTCTATAAGAATCAGCTTGCTGTAATCACGTCCTTTGTTGACTCTCAATGTACCTACCATTATGCCATAATCATGTCCTTCGTCTACTCTCAGTGTACCTACCATTATGCCAGCCAGCAGAAGATATTTCAAGAGCAGAAGAGACCTGCCTCATCTAATGCTTTGTAATGACACTTCACACCATTTTCTTATCTACATTGTAATATTAAACTAATTAATTCCTACCACTCATCCTGTATTCTAGTCTATGTTATAATTTTAAACTAATTAATTTTTACCACTCATCCTGTATTCTAGTCTATTTTATAATTTTAAACTAATTAATTCCTACCACTCATCCTGTATTCTAGACAATGTTATAATTTTAAACTAATTAATTCCTACCACTCATCCTGTAATTTAGACAATGTTATAATTTTAAACTAATTAATTCCTACCACTTATCCTGTAATTTAGACAATGTTATAATTTTAAACTAATTAATTCCTACCACTTATCCTGTACTTGTAGTCTACACATTTAATCTTCAACCTAGTAGAGGTTTTATGCCTTGTATGAACAGTGTTTCATAATGTGACTTTGATTCTTTGAGATGCTAGATATATTGATGCCAGTTGTGATCATACATTTAACTGTGATTAATTCTTTGGGACTAGAATCACTAGGTGTATTTATATCATTGTGATCGTACTGGTTTGTTTAACTGTGATTAATTCTTTGGGACTAGAATCACTAGGTGCATTTATGTCATTGTGATCGTACTGGTTGTTTAACTGTGACTGTTGAAATCTCTGAGACTAGAATTGCTAGGTGTATTTATGTCATTGTGATCATACTGGTTTGTTTAACTGTGACATTTTAAATCTTTGAGACTAGAATTGCTAGGCATATTTATGTCATTTTGATCATAATGGTTTGTTTAACTGCGACTTCTTAAATCTCTGAGGCTAGAATTGCTAGATGTCATTGTGATCATACATTGTGAGTCATTGCTCTTGTTAAATTGAAATTGTAGTATATTTTAAATAGATTTAAGGTCATTGGTTGAAATTGTATATTTAGATCAGGGATGGGCAAACTCCAGTCCATGGGCCAAATCTGGCCCACGAAGTTTTTTTGTCTGGCCTGCTAAGCTATTTACAGTTAACATTGCCATCCGGCCCACTTGTCCACCACATCAATTAATCCTGTCATTGAATCACTGATTCATTGTAAGCAACACCATCCATCTCTTTAACTTTTTGTTGAAACTGAGTTATTTTTTTTTTTACATAAAATACACCTTTTAAAATTACTTTTGTTCTAATTTTATATTGTGAACTTTCTGGACTTTGTGACTTTTGGTCATCTATACGGCCCGCGAACTGTTCCAGTTTGATCTGGCCTGCGATCTTAAAGGTTTGCCCGCCTCTGTTCTAGATGGACTGAAACTATTAAAAAAAAAATCTGATAATTTTGCTTACCTAGATATACTACCTTATAATCAGAGTATTGATTTAAAAAATTACAGAAGGAATTTGATTTTGCATTGAATCGTATATCAGTAAATTGTCATATTTTTGCTTATGTTTAAGTTGAATCACTGATGAGTGATTATAGTATTTTAGATTTTGATTCATTTAAAAAATAAAATGACGGATTCTTACTATTGAGGGCAGTCTACTGTTTATTTCAATCACTGAGTTATGCTTCTTGTGTGCCTTTTTCAGTATGTCATTGCATTTGGACAATAATTATTTCTTGTTGGATTCATTTTAATTTAATTGCAGAAGATAGGTCTAATAGAGTAATTACTGAGGCCAGACCACCTGAGAGGAATCCAAGTGTTTCAGTGTAAGCATATTTTTATATCATTTCCGATTTGTGTTGGTAATGCTGTTGTAGTATATGTTTATCAAAGTTATTTACCTTTTGTGTTGGTAATTCTGCTGTAATATATTTTTATCAAAGTTATTTCCCTTTTGTATTGGTAATGCTGCTGTAGTAATTTTTTTTTATCAAAGTTATTTCCCTTTTGTGTTAGTAATGTAGTATCATGATGTGTTCATGCAAGTTTATTACATATTGCAGTTTCAATGGATTTACCTGAAAATATTTGATGCTCAACCCATGTATATTAGTTGACTTTTTGTACACACACACACACACACACACACACACACACAATGTGCACCTCATAGGTCAACAAATGCTTATCAAGATGGTTAATCTTAGTGGTTAAAGGATAACACTTGGGTGACCTGATATCTTATATGTTGATGCACAATACTCTTATGTTGATAGTTAATCTTAGCGGTTAAAGGGTAACATTTGGATGACAAGAGAAGACCTGATATATTTTGATATAATTTTTCACATGACTTTTATTTTAATATTTGTGCAAAGGTTCACCTATATATAATTTGCTCTGGCAAATGAGTTCCTAAGTTCAACATTTTTTAATTGTTGAAAGTAATGAATTTGTCAACCATTTCTCTTTCATTTAGTATAAGAATCACAGCTCTAACTTTTATCATCAAGAAAGTTATGAGCATTCCAAGTCTGTATATTTTGAGGAAATCAGGTTCAAAGATTAGTCAAAAATTATGACAGTATTTTTTGTTTTTTACCAAAATTGACTGAAGAATGACTGTAATTTCACTTGGTTCTTTTACATGGCTCTTAAGATATGTCACTCTCCGGTACTTTATAGCATGAGAAATTCTCATTGCTTTGCTAAAGGTACAGTTTGATAATAATTAGATAAAATTCAGACCTGTCTACTTTCTGTTTTTAGCAAAAGAATCTCCCAGTCTTACCTCTAAACTCCTATTCTTCCTATTTACAGAAGTGATTTTCTGCTTTCAATTTCATTTTTAATGATTTTCCAATCTGTTATGACAGGATGAAAAACCCGCTAGTTTTGTATACAATCACCTGCTCTGTGTTGGCCAGCCACTTGGTTAAGACATAGTTGTCTGCTAAGAGCTCTTCAACATACGAGTCCTTTCTTAACACTTCCAGAATCTTATTCATCAGCCATTATTAATTTTAGTTGACCAAACACAATTTCGCCCGTGAAATAAACATTTTCTTTAAATTTTTTTTTATATTTAGAAGTCAGAGCTTGGGATAAGCACAATTTGGTGCATAACGTTTCTACTGCCCGTTTGACCGATAGATGATGTTCGCATTTTCAAAATGGCGGCCAAGTAGTAATAGTAAATGCGCAACACCATGTCATTTTGACAATTATGAAATATTTACTTTAATAAATAATATCCAGCTTACATGTGAGACAATATATGCAATATTCTTCAGAAATTATCAGTCCAAAATGAGCTCTTTCATGAATTATATTGCAATGCTAGGAAAAATAGGAAAAAAGATTGGCCTCTTGAAATAACGATCTGTGAAAATGCATAGAAGTTCAAATAATAATTTTTCTGGAATCCATTGTAATTATTCTAATATAATATATAAGGCTTCAAAATTTATTCTTTAAAAAAGGAGTTTGCCATAAGTTTTAAAACAAAAAGTCATCGGCGATAAAAGAACGATCCTGAGTTAAATTTGTTCTGATTGTAATTTACAGAAACGTGAACATTTACACGAAATTTTAATTTTAATCATTTCTACTAAAAATTTAGAAATATATAAAAGAGGCAATATATATATGTATGTATTTGTAAATTAGCAGTTGATATTTTGTGATTATACATGATCATTATAATGATCATATACTTCTCAACTGGGATTTCTTGAAGGATTTTTTCAAGGAGAAATATGCCAGCGCCTATGCAAGTGTGCAGGTATTTTCATATTTGTGCGCTCACCTACAAACCGACTTTATTCACTTTTCCTGCACTTTGCTGTCAAGCTCTTCGACCCATTCCTGCTCTCTTTTCAGGCAGAAGATCCAGGCATCCAGCTATTGAGACATGGAATTGTGAAGCTACTCAAAAGCATCTTGTGTGAATTTGTCAAGCCCCAGTCAATGGTAGTGAAGGACGGAAAACAGAGAGCTGCCAGTTAACCAAGTCGAGTTTGAAACCCGTTCAAAGCAAAAAAGACAACGCAGATCTTGGCACATGAATTTATTTCAAAGCCAGAAGAAAATCACTTATACAGCTCCAGGATTGAAGAATTCTATTCTGGAGTAAGAAAATTCTACGTGGTGCTTGTAAAATACCCGAAAGAATGTCTTTTGCCAGAAACCAATGCAAGCACTACTTCTGGTCATCAGCAGTCCGACTTCCTCAGCCTGGTTGAGGTTGCTGACACTGATTTGCAGACAAATGTTACATTCAATCAGCTAAGAGCCATTGTCAGAAGGTTTCCAGTTCTTCTTCCTTCTGATGTTTCAATTGACCAGTTGTCAGAATCCTTTAGCCTCTATCAGACAACTGATATTACTGAATACAAGGCAGACAGACAAGATGCCACCTGGGCAAACATTGGCAAGAATCCAGATTTCACAGCCTTGTCATTGGCAATGAGATTCTGACTGTACCAATTCTGCAAACTGTGAGAGGATCTTCTCATGTGCAAGAAAAAACAAGACTGACCAGCGTGCTTCTTTGTATCACAAAACACTTGAAAGTCTCCTTTTATTGAAAGGTGAAGACCCTGTGTTCCAGCTATTGAGAAGATGGAAAAGTGGGCATTGCAGAACAAGTCTGCATATGTCAACAGCTTGAAGAACATTGTGTGAATAATTTATAGTTTTATTTTCATGAAAAGACAGTAAATTGTAAGTCATTTTATTTGTATTTATGTTGTTAAACTTGGCTGGATGTACATCATATCTTCTTTTAGGTATAAGGACAATAAACTTTCTTGTAAAAGTGAAGATCATGTACTTAAATGGCTCATTATTCTGTCATGTGAAGATCCTTCTTCAAATGAGTCTAAAGAAGTTCCTTGGCCAATGTATTTCTACATAAAACTTCCTAACACTTGGTGTGCATGACAAACATTAGTCTAAAATAAAACACTAGACAACAAGAGTAGACAAATCATAGACAAATGTTGTACTTTACATAAATCATTACAATATTGGTAAGTTCATTTACAAAAATTAACATTATATGTTATTATATTGCATTTATTTTATATTATTGGTATTTCTATTAAAATGTCAGCTTCCACATAGAATCTTCTGGTTTTCATAAAAATCTTCTGGTTTTGGATCATTGATCTTATGGTCTGCTGAGAAGAAGGGGTTGTCAGGTCTGAAAATTAAGTGACATTATTTTAGCTCAGCACGAATTAGAGACGAAAGATGACAAGTCAGAGAAAGACACTCAAACCATTCTCAGCTGTTATGTCATAATATTTAGCCAGTTAAAATTTACACTGTCAGAACAGATTACATATTTAAGGTTGTTTTATTTTTCTTGGTATTCAGAGTACCAGTTTTTGAATGTTTATGCGCTCGATTTTCATCCAAGTCAGTAAGATCTATTATCAGTTGTAGTAGTAAACAAACATTATTCCTGTCTATATTACAAGAATTTAATAACTTAATTTGGATTACAGCTTTCCTTATTATTATTATTATTATTATTATTATTATTCAGCCTCTTTCCACAATTTATATTTGACTGTCTGTGTGAACCAAGGTCTCGGAATCTTACCAAAATTCTGGGAAGTCCAAGGTTTTATGGAGGATGTGGGTACTTCCGAGGAGTGCTGCTTTTAGTAGTAAAGCAAGTCTGTGGTTTATTATTATTATTATTATTATTATTATTATTATTATTATTATTATTAAGGCTTCCTGCAGCAGCAGACAGATTGGAGAAGATTTATGCAGAGAGTGTGACTCTTGAAGACAAGTACAGCTCTAATGTACGCAGTTTCTTTTGCAGTAGTGACTCATCTACAGGTGAAACACTATTTGTTGTACTGTTTTCAAGACTTTTTATCTCTGTAGATTTAATCAAATCAAATCACTTTTATTTTTCTGTAGAACATAATAGATCCTTATCAAATCACTTTTTTTCTCTTTAGAATTAAACAACAAACCCTTATCAAATCACTTTTTTTCCCCTTTAGAACTAAACAACAAACCCTAATCAAATCACTATTTTTCCTCTTTAGAACTAAACAACAAACCCTAATCAAATCACTATTTTTCCTCTTTAAAATTAAACAACAAACCCTTATCAAATCACTTTTTTTCCTCTTTAGAACTAAACAACAAACCCTAATCAAATCACTATTTTTCCTCTTTAAAATTAAACAACAAATCCTAATCAAATCACTATTTTTCCTCTTTAAAATTAAACAACAAACCCTTATCAAATCACTTTTTTCCCTCTTTAGAATTAAACAACAAACCCTTATCAAATCATCTTTTTCTCTGTAGAATTAAACAACAAACCTTAACACTTAATCACTTTTATTTCTCTATAAAATTAACAATAAACCCTTATCAAATCACTTTTATTTTACTGTAGAATTAAAAACAAAACCCTATCAAATCACTTTTTTTCTTCATAAAATTAAACAAGAAACCCTTATAAGATTACTTTTATTTGTCTACAGAATTAAAGAAATTCTTATCAAATCACTTTTGTTTCTCTGTATACAGTGATGACTTCATCATTTTGTATGAGATGTAATTTAATTAATCATAGTTATATATAAATTATGACATTAATTATAAAATTGTGGCATTATAAATTAATAATGATTTGATTAATTTCACATAATCTGTAGAAAAAATATTGATGTTGTTACCTAGTTGACTGTATTTTTTCATTGCTTTGTTTTATTTTAACCCTGATTTGACTTGTGATCTTTCAGCAGTTATCTCAGATTAGTGGAAATAAAGTTTTAATTATTGCTTAAAACATTTTGTTAACACACATCAAACTACAAAAATACCTCATGGTTATTATAACAATCATCTAGAATTCAAGTAACTAGCAGTAAATTTAAAGTTTCTTTAAAACAATATATTTTGAATTTAACATCAGTTTGGTCTTCATATAGACCAGGGGTCTCCAAACTATGGCCCGTGGAGACCTTTTTGTCTACGGGACGAAAATTATGGAAATTTACGTGTATCCTGCCAAGATCAGCTGCGCTTATGTGGACGTTGTTTTTACCGAATTAAAATAGAGACGCGCAGTAGTGCATTATGTTTTCCAACCAATCACTACATTGCAAAACCTTATTCACTGCTTACTTTTTCTACTTCCATTCACAGTCAATGAGATGATATAATGCCATCTAGTGGTGGAGTTTATAAATGATTTGCTGCTTGTTCAAGACTTGATTATTTTGATCACAGTTTGCCAGTTGCGATTGACTGCTGCGATGAGGGGGTGTTGGTGTCAGTTCGCGTCTGATTGCGAAACATGTTGCACTCTATTTTATTTAGTGATAATTTCCTTCGCATAATTACCTACCAGTTTGTTTAAAATATTGGGAATGTTGTTAGTTTAGTAAGAATTTTTCAAATATTCTGAAGAGGAAACATAAAAGCAACAATCTCTCTACCATAAGTGGATATATTTGCACACTATATTCAGGTAAGTTTAACTTAAGAAATCATAAGAATTTTAAAAAATTGTTTCTGGTTTCTGGTCATTTGCAGCTATAATTGCGACGAAATTAGTTCGCATAATCAGTTTTTTTGAGCGATATTGTGTGCAAGATACTTTCAGTTTCACTATTTATTCATGTTGAATTCACTTTATTTTAGTGCCCAGCGATGGCCGAGAAGAGGAAAAGAAAAATAGACGATGAGTGTCAGCAATTTCAAGAAGAATGTAGTTTGAAATACTTCTTCATCAAATCCAGTGAGAAAGCATTGTTTGTGATTTGCAACGAAACCATGGCTGTGATAAAAGAATACAACCTGCACCATCATCATCAAAGCAAACATCAGGAGAAATATGCACAGTTGGAGGGTAAAGTCCGTGCCGAAAAATTTTCTAAATTACAAAATCAACTCACATCTCAGAGGACATTGTCCAGTAAATCCTCAAATGAAAATGAATCCTTAACTAAGGCCAGTTATAAAATTGCCTACGTCCTGGCTAAAAGTGGCAAACTTTTTACAGATGGTGAAGTAGTGAAGGAATGTTTGTTGAAGGTGGCTGAGGAACTTTGCCCAGAAAAGTCGAAACAATTAAAAAATGTAGCTTTGGGTGCAAATACCATTGCCCGCCGTGTTGCAGACATGGATGAAAACATTGTGACTCAAATAGCAAAAAATGCAAGCAAGTTTTGCCATTTTTCAATTGGTTGGACAAGTGAAGCAAATGTGTAATGAGAAAAACATTCCACAACCAATGTTCCTGCACTGTATTATTCACCAGCAAGCTATGTGTGCTAAATATGTGGACATTAGCAGTGTATTGAATCCTGTGGTGAAGATGGTGAATTTAATAAGGTCACATGGGCTCAACCATAGACAGTTCAGAGACGTGTTGCAAGATACAGACACAGAATCGCAAGATTTACCATATTACACAGCAGTAAGATGGCTAAGTTGTGAGAAAGTTCTGAGCAGAGTATTTAAGTTAAGAAAGGAAATAGGTGACTTCCTGGAAAGTAAAGGCAAACCACAGCCATTACTGTCTGATGAAGAGTGGATATGGAAATTGGCTTTTTGCTGCAGACATAATTTTCTGAACCTAAAACTACAAGGAGAGGAAAATCTAGTTTCTGATCTATACACCCACATAAAGGCCTTCAGATCCAAACTTGTCTTGTTTTTGGAACAAGTACAGGCCAACAACTTGACGCACTTTCAGCAGTGCAAGGTCTTCATGGCAGAAGCAACAGCTGAGTTCCCCACGTCATTTGCATGTGAGATCATCAAAGACCTCCAGCTGCAGTTTCAGGAGCGGTTTTCTGACTTGGATTCAAAGGCAGAAGAAGTGAGACTGTTTCAAAACCCATTTGAAGCAGATGTGACCAGTTGCCCAGATGAACTGCAGCTGGAGGTCATTGAGTTGCAAGCAAATGACCTCCTTAGGGACAAGTTCAAAGAAGGACTGGTGGGTTTTTACCAGTTTTTGCCCAAGGAAGACTTTCCTAATGTCAAAACTTTTGCATCAAGGTACCTTTCAATCTTTGGAACAACATACCTGTGCGAACAAACATTTTCAAGAATGAAATGCGTGAAGAACAATTTGAGAACAAACTTGTCTGATGATAATCTCGGGTCACCGTTGATGTTAGGGACATCAAATCTAAAGCCAGAAATGTCTGCTATTTTGGCATCCAGGAAACAATTTCACCATTCCCACTAATATAGGTGTTCATGTGTAGTGTATCAATGTGTTATTAAATAATAACTGAATTAAATAATATTAACTAAATAATTAAAAACAACATCCGTGTTTTGATTCTTTTTTATTTGGACCTTGAGTGTATAGTCGGACCCCGAACTGCTGTTTGATAGTTAATGCGGCCCTCGGGCTGAAAAGTTTGGAGACCCCTGATATAGACTCATGACACCAGCAATTTCCATGATTGAGCTCCCCTCCTTTCGTTCCCATACATCAAAATAATTGAAATTGAGTACTCTAAATATTATTTAAAAAAATAAAAGTAAGGTTTTTTATTATTATGTTTTAATACTTTTCTTTCTATACACTCACTACGTTATTGGTTATTTATTATTATGTTTTAATACTTTTCCTTCCTTACACTAAATTCCCTGTTGTTTATTAACTTTCCCAGGTCACACCACACCAAATAGTTTGGATGATGAGGATCTAACAGATGAGCAGGAAAGCACTAGCCAGGTCAGCACATCAGAACAGTCTGAAAATGAAGATATCCGTGCTTTTGAAAACTATGTCGAGGAGTTCAACCGCAAACGAGAAAGCCATGCTCCTCATAGTTCCATGCACCATAGCTTTCCACACCGTTCCAAGAGAGTCATTCCTAACAGTGCCAAGATTGTTGGAGATGCACAAAAAGTTGCAGTAACTGCAATTAAGCCCACATCTTCCCCTACAGGAAAAATGTCTCTTGTTCCAGTTATACCTGTCCTGCCCCCTGCTGTCCCTCAGCAGGCTACTTTCTCTGTGGGTTTCCCAGCTGAAGATGATGAATTTACAGATTTTAAATCTGCTGTGCAGCCTACTTTATCTAAAGGACAGAATAGATTGTATGAGGTCCCTTTAACATTAAAGCCACCAGTCTCGACTGCAGAACCACCACCCCAAGCAGATGTTCTTATTGGTGATGAGGATAAATATGGAGCTTTAAGAGAACTGATTGCCAAGCAACCATCTCTTTTTGAGTTGACAGTGGAGGAGAAAAGAGCCATGGCAATTCCAGGAACAGAAGAATTAGCAGAAACAAAAGATTCTGAAGAGTGGGCAGATTTCTCAGACCCTGCCATGCCAGTAACTTCTACAGACACGGGAAGCATTAGCAAAGTGCCACCACTGCCTTCTGCATTTCAGCCATTTAAAAATGTTCATGACAAAGAAATGTCTCCTGTTGAGGAACATTCTGGCTGGGCAAACTTTGAAATGGCTCCAGAAGTGCCAACCCAAAATGGTCACCCACATCAGCCAACCTTTCCAGTTTTGTCTGTGGTGCAAGATAATGTTTTGCCAGCAAGGCCTGGTGACAGTTATCATGTCAAGACTGTAAGCAACAACTCTTCCAAAGTTCACAACTTTGAGTCATCTGCTTTCTCCTCAGCAGACAGTCATAAAGTTAATGATGAGGATGACTGGGCAGAATTTGCAACAGCTGACATAACAAGTGGTACAGACTCATTTTCTGTTTCAAAAGCGAATGCTAGTACTGAAATATCTCATCACAGAGATAGGTCAACTGGTGAGCTTTTCACTGGTAAAGATCAGACTGCTGTTATAACTGTAAGGAAAAAAAATTTGGAGTCAACAGAAATTATGGGCCTTTTTAAAGTTCGTAGTGATCCTGCTACACTTTCTAGCTATGAACTCCCCAAGCGCTCATTTGACATTCACAAATCAGAAGAAAAACCTGCAACTTCAAGAAGGCGACAAGGCAGCAAAAGCAAGGAATCTCAGGGGATTTCAGATGTTGATGATGATTTTGGCACAGGGCCACCGCCTCTAGAAGGTATGGGTGATGATGATGACCATTGTGAATATGTACGTGGTTATGACCTAGATGACTTGGTACACCAGTCTGTACCCACAACCATTTACAGTCCATATGGGTTCAGCTCGAGTATTCCTGGGTATACATCTCCTTACAGGAATGGCAGCAAGTCTTCTAAAGGTGAGTTAACTGATAGCATCACATCTTTGTGCATTATTTCATTTATTTTATATTAAAGTGCTGCATTGATGAATTTTATTTCCAAATAGTTATATTGCAATATTTGCAAAAGTAGGTTATCTTTCTTTCAGCTAGCCACAGTGTAGTGAAAGGCTTGTTAATTTTTATTTTGGACAGTGGCAATATGTTATATTTATCATGAGTGTGACGTTTTGCTGGGAGATGGGCAAAATGCTAATTCTCCATCACCTTGAGCCACCTGTATCCTTAGGCTAATCCCCCCAAACACACCTGGCTGGCCACAAGTGTTAGAAAGATAAATGATAAATATTGTAGAATAGAATAGAAGAGTGATAGTTCCAGAAGATAGCCCAAGCCCCCTGATACATAGAGCCAGATAGTAAGTAAATATGGGTGACAGACCATAACATATAACATGTAAGTGAGTCTTGAAAACACGAGTGGTCTCTGTATCAACAGAATTTGTATTCAACAAGAAATAACATAAGACAGCATGGTTACATATAGCAGATAGTTCATAGTTACAGTTGGGGTTTATTTATATATATATATTATTATTATTATTATTATTATTATTAGAGTGCCTAATCACGACCATGTGGTGTCATAAGAGAATGTTTGTGTTGAGTCCTAGGGCACTGTAGTAGTTATTTGGTTCATTCATATGAGTGAACTATAAATGAGATTATAAGAGAACACTGAATGTTTCTGAGTGAACTCTAAAAGAACTTTGGTAGAGTTTTTCTACAATTTGACTGAAGCTGAGTGGTTGTCACTTTATAATTACATGACTTTAGATCACCTGACCTGTAGTCTAGGGTCTCAGTGAATGTTGTTAGCAGACACACACATGGTCCATTGAACTGGTCATTGGCCCATGGGTCATTCTGGGTGTGGCTTATGGCTTAGCGCTTGCCAAACTAACATCCAAAATAAAGTGACATCCAGGATACAGTCTCAGATGAAGACTCTGACAAAGTGCTGATGTGCCAATAAAATACACATGGGCTAAGAATTTGTCCTCATGTGTTCTCTGACAGAACACTCTTACATGACCATCATACATTTAAATATCATAAGCGAAATATAACAATATAAAATATAGTTAATGTCAAGAGATAAAAATGAATACAATATTAGTTAGGCAAGCAAAACCACAAATCTTTGGCAATAATATATACAGAGGAGAGTTTCCTTCTGTGTTGACAAACTGAAATAAGGTCAGTAGTATGAGTATACTTTGTTAACACCAGGAGCCAGAATATGTGTTGCTTCTATAATCAGCTGCATTCGACTAACGTTTTACAGGTGAGTTTCTGGTACATTTGTTCATGTGGCTGAGCTGCACATTGATTGGCTATTTTAATGAGTTGTCTGGAACATTCAGGTATGTTCCCAGCCTGGGGATAAGGGTCAGCCTTTCTAGAAGATAGGTTTACATGTATTCTATTTTTAGAGGAGGGGTGGGTGTGGGCTACATAAGCCATTATTTGACAATAAGAACAATTATTTTTGAATATTATAAAAACAAGTCATTTTGAGAAAGAGAAACCACTTACTATTTCATTTCAAGGATTACTAATCTTCATACAGCATAAATTGGAAACAGATTAGAACAAGTGTTTTCAAAGAAAGTTCCCCATGTGAGTATTATATTTAGAACATTGTTAACAAAGAAACTTGACATGTGAATATTATATTTTGAGCAGTGTTTACAAAGCAAAGTTCCCCAATGGAGTATTATAATTTAGAACAGTGTTTACAAAAGAAAGTTCCTTAATTATTTTGGTATTATGCAGCTATTGTTTAGGTAAATAGTTGTGTAACAGGTAACTTCTTTTAGCAGTTGATAAATAATT